>CM024243.1:53113717-53601387 GCA_013421045.1 Propylea japonica
AATCAAGAAAACACAATCAAAACAGTTACTCATTTGAGCGCAGAATGAATAAACAAACTGTTTTATGAAAAGAAAGAACAGGTGTGCCAACTAGCCAACTTGATAACGAAAAGATCGTGAATTATCTTCATGTGAACTTTTTAAAGTTTGATAAGTACTTATTCGAAAAAACTTTCTAGACCAGAATTGACTGCTTAATCAAATGAGAAAGTTATTTCAAAATACAACCAAATGTCTAATAAGCATCGATCCATTGATGGGTGATCAAATCATTCGCAACTGTTTTGATAATCTGAAAATCTCAGACTTGGAGACAATCGTATCCGAATTTATTGGTAAAAGTATAAGTGCATTTAGTCTAGAAATATACATTGCGATCGCTCACTCAAGTGTTTTTACTAATATCCAATTAACAGGAATTGGGAAATTTGTGTTATGTATATTCGTATTTTAGTTGACTCCGGTTGAAGTCAATTCATTTTCTCATCTATAAAATGAGACACTTACCCCAAGATCATCCACAACTATCGTCAATACATGAAAATGGAATAAGGAAACCAAGAAAACAATCAAAACAGTCACTCTTAAAACTCAACCGAGCACAGACTGAATAACCAATCTCTACAATTATTCTTTATGCACTTTTTGAAGTATCAAGTCATAGCCCCCTTAAATTAATTGTGTTTTAGACGGCTGTGATTAAGTCATGTTAATACTTATTTGAAAAAACTTTCTAGACTAGAAATGATTGCTTAATCAAATGAAAAAGTTATTTCAAGATACAATCGAATGTCTAATAAGCACCGATACATTGAAGAGTGATCAAATAATTCGCAACTATTTGGATTATCTGAAAATCTCAGACTTGGAGTCAATCGTTTGCGTTTGCGAATTAAATTAAGCTCATTTAGTCTAGAAATCTACAATGCGATCGCTCACTAAAGTGTTTTTACTAATATCCAATTAACAAGAATTGGAAAATTTGTGTTATGTATATTCGTATTTTAGTTGACTCCGATTGAAGTCAATTCATTGTCTCTTTAAAATTTCCAAATTGCATCATTTTCTCATCTATAAAACGATACACTTACCCCAAAATAGTCCACAATATCGTCAATACATGAAAATGGAATAAGGAAACCAAGAAAACACAATCAAAACAGTCACTTAAAACTCAACTGAGCACAGACTGAATAAACAAACTCTACAAATATTCTTTATGAACTTTTCGAACTATCAAGTCATAGCCCCCTTAAATTGAATTCATTGTGTTTTAGACGGCTGTGATCAAGTTCTGTTGATACTTATTTGAACAAACTTTCTAGACTAGAAATGATTGCTGAATCGAATAAGAAAGTTACTCAAGAGATACAACCGAATTTCTAACAAGTATTGATCGATCTATTGACAAGTGATCAAATTATTCTCAAATATTTGGAGAATCCTCGTTTGCGGAAAAACCTATTCAATCTAGAATGTTTCTACTGAAATACAATAGGATTTGTAAAATTCGTGTTATGTGTTATTTATTCCTTTTCGAGCGCTTGATCTACTTAAGCGAGTGCTATATCGTTTTGTCCAAATGTCTGTAATTTACGAATTTTGATCCGGAAAATGGTCTAAAACGATAGGGTTCGACTCCCTGATGACGAATCAGTGGTCAACTTCGATCAATTCTGTCTGTGGGGCCGTCCGTTAGCACGATAACTTTCGAAGAATTGTCCTAGAGACTCGAAATTTTCAGAGTGAGTTCGGTTTCCAAATGCCGCGGTTGAGTTCGTTAACCAGCTAAATCGTACAGGTGTTCTATAAAATATAGCTATAGTCCGTTCACGAAAGGTTGAGCACATAGTAGGCGTTACTTTATTTATTTGAAGTTGGCAGTATTGACTGTTATAGAGCAAAATAAAGTCAACGTTGCCGCATGTACTCGGCCTCGTCCGACGAGCTTGCGAGTTATCAGAGAACTCTATGCAATATTGACAACATTGCGTATCAATCTGACAAGAAAATAAAGAACATAACCTAAAATTCTAATATACACAGCGGAATATGCCAAATTTCCATGGCCAACCGACGGCTCAACCTTTCGTGAACGGAGTAGGTATATCTAGTTGATTGAATAACTACTTTAAACATAGATGTCAGAGCTAAATTAAAACATTTGTCCACAAAAATGGTGAATACTGTGTATAGGCATTGAGTTTAAAAATATTTATTTATTTTTAAACTCAATGGTATAGGTCACCTATAACATTTTTAAGGGGAAGCAGAGCAAAGCAGATATTATGTCGGAGAATTTGTGTTTAACCAGGTCATTAGTTGGCTAGACGACGTATTGTGTGTTGCCCGACGTGGCTTCAAGATTTAAGGAACATGAAGGTTGGGGTTTCCCCCGTACATAATGGGTGAATAATACCTAAATGCTGAAATGCGAAAAGTGTGGAGCTGTTGAAAAGAAGTAATGAAGAAGTCAGAAGTCTTGAAGAAGCTTGGTCTTGTCGGCTAGTATTTCGTACCGCAGTACAAAAGTTTTGTTTCATTCTTTATATAGGTAGTTAATTTCAATGAGTTTAATCGAACGATTAGACATACTCATTACCCAGTTAGATGTCTTTTTAGACACCTCACCTAGAAAATATACAGGGCGTCCCGGAAAATCTCAGGGATTCAGACGGAACATAAAAAATGCACATGACAAATTCCCATATTTTTTTTCCTAGCGGCCCTCCCTACGAATATACGACCTCCTAAATGACGCCACTGGAAATCCATTTTAGTGGAATAAGTTTCAAAATACTCGATATAATTTGATGAAAAGTTGATATGATTAATAGTATTAAGGACCTTTTAAATCATCGCACTCAAATTTCAATTGGCTTGTTCAGTTCACCAGGGGCGGACTGGGTTGTACATTTTATTTTGAAAGTAAGTAATTGAAATTTATTCCACTAAAATGAATTTCCAGTGGCGTCATTTAGGAGGTCGTATCTTCGTAGGAAGGGTCGCTAAAAAAAATTATGGCAACTTGTCATCTTATTTTCTTGTGTTCTATCTGAATCCGAGAGATTTCCCACATTTTCCGGGACACCCTGTTTAGATATAAGAACTGAATTGGAACATTTTCTGTCTATAAAAATGGTGAATGCTCTGTAACCTATAATATAATATTTTGGCATACAGCTCAAGGAATATTCTCCATTTATTATGTTTTTCCACGCAATATCAGTTTTGAATTGGGTTAAAAATGCTTCCAAACTAGTAGTAGTAGTTACAGTTATTAAAGGGGTTACAGTTCTCTGCGATCTCGAGGTCTATTGTGCCCCCTTACTGCGCTGTTCTGACCGCACCCTTTACAGCTCGCCTTCCAGTTCCAATATCTGTGAAGACTTCAACGAGGCTAATTCCTCACTCCTAGAAGTTTCTTGCCTAAGGCTTTCTTTTTTTAAGCTCGCAATGGTAAGGCATTCCGTGACTAGGTGAATGGGTGTTTCTTCCTCCTCCCCACAGAACCTACACTAGTCAGTGTCCGACAATCCCATCCTCAACAGGTGCCTCCTGAAGCGACAGTGTCCTGTAAGGAAGCCAGTGAGGAAGTGTAATTGTTTCTTACCAAGATCCAGATATCTTTTGGATCTTGATGTTTCAAAGTTCTGAAGCCATTTAGTGGAATGATCCATCCCTGGAAGATTCCGCCAGAGTTTTTCCTTTTCGGCTTTCTCCTTATAGCACAAAAAGGTTCTGGGCCAATGAGTGACATTCGTGCGCCCTCTTTGGCAAGTGAATTGGTCTCTTCGTTTCCTTTGATTCCCGAATGGCCAAGAAAAGAACCCAGATTAAAAGGACCTTATTTTTCTTACCTAACTCATTGAGATAGTCGTAGTAATTAAAGAACTAAACTTGTTTTTTATACCTACTGTTTATGCTATCCTGTGTTAGGGAAAATACTTCTAGGACCATTAAACTATTTCTCGAATAAAATGACAGTACTGCCAGAATATTTTATTCAACATTTTATCTGTAACGAAAGAGGTTATTATAACTGCATTTAGTCTGTCACTATTTCAGATTTTTTTCTAATATATTGATACCATTATACCAAACTTTTTTATGCGGTGTGACAAATGGAAAAGTGTAATAGTAAACATTACAGACAAATAGAACTTTACTAACCAAAACAAAATAAATGAAGGGTCTAATTTTCATTGTTGAAAAACTCTTCTTTTCATGTATTTAGTTTTTTTCAACTTGTTACCGTATCTTATTCCTTAAAACAATAGTAATATACGAAATAAAATGAATACTAACTGAAAAAGCTTAGTACACAATGAACAAATAAATATTCAAAGAAATAAATCCACAATCTAATACCCCCTATTTTCAATCCAGACTATTCTCTTATTTTTAGTTTTTTTAATCCTGCTGCTATGTGCACAAGTACTTTCAAAGATAATGAACAAACAAAAAATGATAAGATTTTTCACAAAATATTGTCAATATGATCCCACACCAATATTTCGGTACTTATCTAATGTTTCCAATTGATCGAAAATAATATACAGACATTGCCTATAACTCACACATTAGAGGTGTTGAATTAAAAAAATAACCGTAGACATTATTCCTGAACAAATTTTACACCTTCCACAGTTGTAATCAAGAAAATTAGAGTTCAATTTCAGAACATAGAAATTGAGTTTGAGAATAGTTCATTTAATTTCAGAAGAATTCTATTCAAAAATGTTCCGTAATTCATTATTTCTGATCAATTCAAAACTAAGAGTACACGTTAACGTCCTAAGATATCTGTTTTCAAACGACCTCTGATAAAGTGCACCTAAAGTAGTTTACAACATTATTCCTATTATAAACACCATTTATACTTTTCTACAAACTACTAATTGAACAGATGAACAATATACTCTCAACTCTTTTACATATTGCTAGAAAATAACGAGGAAAAGGTGAATCGTTTCAAATTCGTTTTATACCATTTCTGACTCCGTGCCCTAGCATAATCCAGAAAACTTCCAAGCTGAAGAAATATACATTTAAAAAAACTCCTATAAAAAATTGTAAAAGCTTATGAAATTTCATAAGAGTTCAACAGATTTCTAATAAGACATACCATAAATGTACAAACTAAATAAGAAAAGAATAATAAAAATACTCACCACAACACAAAATCATCACAAGAAGCGAACAGAATAAAATAAACTGGAAAAATAAACAAAAGGAAAATGAAAATTAAAAAAATAAAACTTCAACAATTTATTAAGGCTTAGATTCTAATTAGAGTAAAAAAGAAGTATATAATTTTATATACAAAAAAATCTGTCACCTATTAGACTGATCCTGCACAAAAATAGAAATTTTTTCGACAATATTAAGATGACTTTCACATCAGCAATTGTAGTTTATCTTCCTAGAACCAAAATTAATCCTTCAACATAGCAAAAACATAAATTGATACAATAAAAAGCAAAAAACCTTTAACACCTTAGAGATTGAAATTACCAAATCAATATTGCTATGTTAAAAATAATTCTCTGAAATTCCTGAACTGAATATTATTCAGTTGTTTTAATACTTTGGTAACTATCTAATATCTCTTGACACTCAAGAGAATCCCAAAAATTCAATATTTCCTCTTTATTATTTTTCTTTTATGTAGAATTCGATCACGACATTTAGAAAACACCTAACCTCAAAAATGGAATAAGGAAAAACGCCATCTTCCTATTTGGCAGAAACACATCACTTTAATAACTTTTTTAATTTACTACAATTATAATTTCAAAATTACCTCTTCTGCTTAGAAAATATTATTTTGTTTGAATGCTTTGAGTATGTTTTTATATTATCATTTATCTTTTCTTTCTTAATTCCTTCCCATGATGTGTTTCTACCTGCCGGACAATGCAAATAGACAATGGTTTCGAATTTAAATGTTTGTTTCTTTGCTAATGTTAATAATCAATATTTCACTAAACAATGACTCTAAATGTAATCTGTTTAATCAGAGTCTGCCTTCAATCCTCGTACTTCCCCTTTCTGGCGAAGGGTTTCTAATTCTTCTTTCGTTTTGTCCTCTATTCTCCTAATATCGTCCATTGTCAGACCGTACCAGCGATCCATCCAACAAAATACTTGCCTGAAAGAAAGTATTCATTTTAATGTGTATAATTTATCAATCATTTTTGAATTTTGAAAGCTTTGTTATTTATAATTTGAAATAAAACAATTCAACATGTCACAAGAGCAGGTAGAAGATGCTATGATTCAGTAATGGAAGTAGATGTTTTCGATGAGGAAAGTTGACTTAGTAGAAAAGAACTGAAGGGTTTTCCAATTAGAGGTGTTATTTTGATATTCAAAGAAAAATGCCACTTTTCAATATAAAAGATCGGATATTTATTTCATTATAAAGAAGAAGCTATGTCGTTAATAGTGAAAAATTACATTAGGCAAATGACCACCACGACCACGCTTACAAGACCATATCTTTTTAATGAAATTTTCCATAACCAAATCGCAAAGTGGCTGCCCCATGTCCTCGATAGCCTCACGAATTCCATCTTTGAGGTCTTGAATCGACGCTGGGCTATTGGCGCAGACCTTCTATTTCACGTGGCCCCAAAGGAAGAAGTCGCAAGGTGTTAAATCTCAAGACCTCGGTGGCCAATTGTGATCACCACTTTGAGAGATAACACGGTCCGGAAACTTTTCCCGCAAAAGATCAATGGTTTAGTTGCTTGTGTGGCACGTAGCTCTTGTTGAAAGTAAACATTGTCCAGATCAATACACACGTTGAGGATAGAGAGGCAATAACTCTTGGGTTTTCCGAGCCCCAGATGCGACAAGTTTGCTTGTTGACGAAGCCACCGAGGTGGAAATGAGCCTCATCACTGAAGATGATTTTTCGTTGGAATTCCGGATCACCTTCATGCATTTCAACGACCCAATCAGCAAAGACACGACGTTGTTGATTATCGGCTAGCTTGAGTTCTTGTATTAACTGAATTTTGTGAGCCTTAAGACCCCAATCGTTATGCACAATACGGTGTAATGACGTTTGTGGAATGACTAATTCCAAAGAACGACGAGGAATGGACAAACCTGGGTATTCTTTCGGCTACAACAGCAATATTCTCGGCTGTTCTTGAGCGACGTGCACGGGTTTTATTCTTCACATCACTAACATGTCCCAAAAGCTCGAATTTTTCCACCAATTTCTTTATTGCGGTCCGACAAGGTGCTTCTTGACGACCCAAAAATGTTCGAGTTCTACGAACCGTCTCTGTCAAATTTTCACCATTTTTATAGTGAATTTTAATAATTTCAATGCGTTCTTGAAGCGTGTATCGTTCCATTTTCATTAATGGCGTAGTTTCTACTTGTCAAATGTCAAAATATGACAGCTTCATGCGGGACATCTACCGAAATAGCGGGCTATTCAAAATAATACCTCTTATTGGAAAACCCTCTGTTTATATCAAGAAAAAAATTTGAATTTTAACTTACCTATGGAAATTCGTAAATAATCGTCTTTCAGCTTTCTGGATAAAACTCTCAATCCTATTCTGAAATAAAAAGGCAAATCTTAGAATCTACTTAAAAATATTTCGATAGTTTAAGATATTTTCATCGGTTGGTGTTATAATAATTATGTGGATATAATTATAGATAAATAGATGTATTTGACTCATTTCAGAAAAAAATGCTCATATGGATGTTAATTTCCATTGAAGTAAGTATTTACTGACAGTTGACTACGATATCATTAAAAACACATTAAACAGATATAATATTTGACAAAATTATAAGCTATAGATAAAATAATCATCCAGCAAGATAAACTAATGAATTAGAAAAAACCATATTATACTTTACAGGTGCGTAAATGAACAAATGATTGTCTTCGTTATCAACAAATGGAAACAATCCAAAAACAGTTAACGAGTGGATAATATACAGGATGTCCCGGAAAATATGGAAAATCTCTCGGATTCAGGTAGAACATAAAAAATGAAGATGACAAGTTCGCATAATTTTTTTTCCTAGCGGCCCTCCCTACGAAGATACGACCTCCTAAATGACGCCACTGGAAATCCATTTTAGTGGAATAAGTTTCAAACTACTCAATATAATTTGATGAAAATTCGATATGATTAATAGTATTAAGGACCTCTTAAATCACCGCACTCAAATTTCAATTAGCTTGTTCAGTTTACCAGGGGCGGACTGGGTTGTACATTTTAATGCTTACATTTTTAACACCCTGTGGGCCTGTATGATAAGGTGCTAAAAAAACAAATTTGGATACCTTGAACATTAAGCTAAAGAGAAGATACTCTTATTCAGTGCCGATAAAATGAACCGTTTTCGAAAAAAAATAATGAAAGAAGTAAGTAATTGAAATTTATTCCACTGAAATGTATATCAAGTGGTGTCATTTAGGAGGTCGTATCTTCGTAGGGAGGGCCGCTAGGAAAAAAATTATGGGAACTTGTCATCTTATTTTTTGATTTTCTATCTGAATCCGAGAGATTTCTCACATTTTCCGGAACACCCTGTATAATAATATAAGAAATAATGTATATAAATTTTTTTAGGGATAATGTTCACATAATAAAAAATATTGATTCGTTATAGCTACATATAAAGTTGATTTTTCACGTTCTCACATACATTTGACTTGAATAAATTACTTGTATTGCTTCTAAATACTTTATGTTCGGTTGCCGATGTACCGGGTTTTTCACTATAATTTGACCCCCCCTTTAACTTTGTTACTAAAGGAGATACAAAAAAATGTTTCGTATAAAAGTTTCACGGAATCAACCGAGGTTTTTTGATATGAGTCCAGAAACTGAAATATATATAGGGTGGCCAAAATATTGATGGCAACTTCATTTTTTCAAATGGAACATCCTGTATATTTTTCCATGTTTGGCTAGCTATTTTTCTCCTGATTTCGAATATGTAACATATGTTGGCCTATCTCTTTTATTCTAAGAACCACAGAGTTTCAAATTTTAAGAACCCCCTGCCAAGATCTGTAATCATTTTACAAGTGGCAGAGTGCGTTTACTGAAAATGCTCATTTTTGGAGTTATAGTAACGACAATGGGAAGATATACAGGGTGAACAACATTGATTGCAACTATATTTTTTCAAATGGGACACCCTGTCCTGTATATTCTTCCTTTTTTTGACAGGCTATTTCCTCCTGATCTCGAATATACATAAATGCGTATGTGGATGTGTCTCTTCAATTTTCACAGTTTCAAAGTTTTGAAATGATGACGCCGAATAAAAAAATATTTGAAATACCTACGAAATTCTTTATATCCAAACAATCTATTTAAAAGTATTATTTTAAAATAAATACTTAACAATCACTTAACCAATGCAAAATGATAAACTATGGTAGTATGGTAAGAATAATAAAATTAAAGCTTCAAAATTTGTTTCTAATCATTACAATATTATCATTATTCTTTGTGCGTTGACGGGATTTGTTCCGAATTATGGGTTTGATATTGGTTGATTTTATATCATTAATATTATTCTCCGCTTTCATTGATTGTCATTATTGCTGAGGTGAATTTTTTCCTTCAGGAACTGCTATAAAAACGTGTCCAACGGTGTTAAATCGGAACTATTTGGTGGTCATAAAATGGGTGCGCCATTACCAATCCAAAGATCAAATTGGCCACTTAAATATTCTCGAACTTCCGAAACGCTTATACCAGATGGTTATTGAAATTTGAAACTCTGTGGTGCTCAGAATTAGAAAGATAGATCAACATGTGTTACATATTCGAAATCAGGGAAAAAAGAGCTAACCAAAATATGGAAAAATATACAATGTGTTCCATTTGAAAATATGAAGTTGCCATCAATATGTTGGCCACCCTGTATATATTTCAGTTTCTGGACTCATATAAAAAAACCTCGTGTGATTTCGTGAAACTTTTATACGAAACATTTTTTTGTATCTCCTTTAGTAACAAAGTTAAAGGGGGGGGTCAAATTATAGTGAAAAACCCGGTACACAAAATAGAATAAATTGAGCATTAAAATGGGCCAATGTTGATCAATGCCCCATATTAATAAATTAATTATCAAGATATAATACCTGAAGTCCAAACCACTTGAACTCTACTGTGACCAACTTATAACAGGTCATGACTGGCTGAACTTGGTTTCTCCATTCGCCCGTCAGGGGTCCTCGACCAGTTTTCTGCGATTTGAACGTAGTGGGGTCTTCTTCCTTCTTGTAGTCCGAAGATGGAACCGGATCATTGGCTATGTCAATGAAAACTACTTCGCGCTGCTTGAGCTTATCGTTGGGCAATTGGTGAACCTGGAAAACATGGATACACATTAGGATTTCCAAAATACAGAATGAGAATATAAAAAATGGAAGCAAGCCCTGAGCAGGAGCTTCTGAGCGCTCGTTCTCTGGTGGAGCAATAGGACTATCATCTCAAAATTCTGTATATGACTTGAAATTGATACTTTATATATAAACAATTAAAAAAATTCAATTCTATGGTCACACTTGAAAATTAAAATAATTAAATTTTATGGTTCTGATGATGCGATCCTCTTGAAATTTGGCATGAACATTCAGTATATCAATCTTTATACCAGGAATAAATTTCACTCAATTCAGATATCTTGTTATGAAAATATAATTTTTTTTTTCAATATTCAAATTGAATTTTCTATAGTTCGGATGATGCGATGATCTTCAAATTTTGCACAAACATTCAATATATAAATCTCAATTCCAAAAATAAATTTCATTTGATTCGGATATCTTGTTATGGAAATATAAAGAGTCTTTCCTTTAATATTCCAATTGGAATTTCTATGGTTCTGATGATGATATCCTCTTGAAATTTTGCATGAACATTCAGTATATCAGTCTCAACTTACAAAATGAATTTCATTTGAATCGGAAAGTTGGTTATGGAAATAAAAAAATTCTTCTTTTCAATATTCCAATTGAATTTTCTATGGTTCTGTTAATACTATGGCCACAAAATTTTGCGAGAGGCTCACTATGAGCATCTGGCAAGTTGCTGCAAAATTTCATTCCGTTTGCCCTCGTTTTGTGTGAAATATTGATGAACAAAAACTTTGAATGGCCACTTTTTATGGAACACCCTGTACGATTTTTCTGGTTAACGAACTTAACCGAGCTATTTGGGAGCTGAACACACCCTGAAAATTTCAAGTCTCTAGGACAATCCGTTCGAGAGTTATTGTGCTCACGGACGGCCGGACGGACGGCCGGCCCTACAGAATTTGATTTGACCTCATATTTTCCATCAGGGAGTCGAACCCTATCGTTTGAGACCATTTTCGGCTCAAAATTTGAAAATTACAGACATTTGGGCAAAACGATATAGCACTCGTCTAAGTAGAACGAGGGCTCAATTACTGATTAAGATGGTTGAGCCAAATGTGAGCATGTTAACGAGACGCAGATATTGCCTTCGTATAGCCCAGGGCTGTCATGATAGCTATCGGTGGTGACGCAAGATAGATATCGGAGAAGATGAAAGTTTCTTTCCTTATCTTGCATCACCTATTACGATAGATATCGGAGGTAACGCTAGATGAGGGGAGAAAATTACGTCTGCTCCGAGTAGACGCAAGTTCCTTTCCTAATCTTGCATCACCTGTGATAGCTATCGCCTGGCTATTATGATACTTATCGGAGGTAACGCAAGATAAGGGGAGAAAATTGCGTCTGCCCCGATATCTATATTGCCTCACCTCTGATAGCTATAAGGAGTAAACGAAGTAATAGGGATGTTGACTCATGTTACGAATTCATATAAATTGAGGTTTTCCTCATAGAAAGAAATTTTTGCAATCCTAAAAAACCATTTTAGTGATCTTATTATTCTCGTTGAATTAAATAAAGCTGATTTAAATTATGTTATTTATTATCAACTATCACGTGACTGCGAACGCCAATCAGAGGTGGATCGTATAGTGACGTCAAATTATCCGTATCGTCATTGCAAATTCGAATGTTCGGTGTTCAGATCAACAAAATACATTCATAGGCCGGGTTCCACAAACCTCCAATCACCTTGATCATTGAAATGTCATCATTTCTCTGCAATTTCCAGTTCATTTTTGACATAAACCATCGACTTACTTCAATATAAACGATTTGATTGCCAATCAAGCTTTGTGAAACCCACGGTTCTGTGACTTGAACCATAGTAAATATATAATATATCATATCTATGATTCGAACTTACGAAGTTGAAAGCTGAAAGAGAACAGAATACTTAGTTCGTTACAAGAACGATAATCTACAATTTTCTTTATAATGGAGATAGGATTGATCAAGGCCCAAGGGTAATAGTAGTAACTTTTACCGAAGATAAATTCCCTTATGGTCGCAAGTTTCTTTGCTGAAAACAAGGATTTTTGTGCAGCAAAGCTTAAAAACGTGAAATTGTCTTTGTAAGTAGCAGACTTTTAACTCATATTTATTATTACAAATAAAAGAAGCACCTCATTCAGCATTTACAGACCGACCTATTCATTTTGAAGGCTTAGATTGAACTTTTCCACAAGGGATCGGGCAAAATCAGTTCGCTTTGACAGAAGTCAAAGTATGTTCACTGTATTATGACGTAATCATCAGAACGTGACAAAATTGAGCATTTCCGCGGGAATTTTGAATTGTCTTTTCATTTACTCATTTTTATTGGCAATTACTATATTTTTAAGGAAAAAGTAATTTTTTCGTGTTTGTATAGGGTTCATCTTTAAAATAAAATAAATTCCAAAAAGTAGTCAACATCCCTATTGCGTATATTTTTCGATTTTGTTCTGTTTCATGTTCGTTAGAAGTTTTTTATTGTTTGGAAGATTCCAAGGAATATTTAATCGATGTAAGTAACCCTGCAATTATTTATATATTAAGGTTCCAAAGAATATTTAATCGATGTAAGTAAACCCTTCAATAATTTATATATTAAGGTTGAACCCTATGTAAATCACTGTTCGAGATTATATCATTGTCACAGTTATTGACATATGGTTAAACTTAATATATAAATTATTGAAGGGTTTATTTACATCGATTAAATATTCTTTGGAACCTTAATATATAAATCATTGAGGGTTTACTTACATCTATTAAATATTCCTTGGAACCTTCCAAACAATAGAAAAATTCGATCGAATATGAAACAGAACAATATCGAAAAATAAACTCAATTATATGCAAACGCTATCCTTAAGTAAACTCTAACATATACATTTATTGACACTACTGCAAAATCACACGCTAAATATCCAATGATGCCGTTTTCAGGATGATAACCTGAGGAAGTTGAACTTGACCCAATAGTTTATTACATTCGTTATCCATGTTTGAAAATTCACATCTGAAACATACGATATACAGACAGAGAATTCTTCCGTCCAGTTGCACAGATGAATAGTCGAGACAATGACGTGCAGTAACACACTGAATTCCGTTGTCTTATTGCAATATTCTAGTCTTGTCTCTCTATCTCTTATCGTTGAGAGGAGCGTAATTCTTTCAGTATGGTAGGCAACAGTAAATACTTGAATCGAGTATTACGGGCAGCCTGACAAATTAAATAATTCTATACGTGTACTGCAGGTTCCCTACCATACTGCGATGAGAGAGAGAGAGAGAGAGAGAAGACTATAGTCCGTTCACGAAAGTTTGAGCGCATAGTAGGCGTTTGTTTATATATCTAAAGTTGGCAGCATTTGCTGTCATAACGTAAAATAAAGTCAACGTTGCCGAATGTACCCGGCCTCGTCCGACGAGCTTGCGAGTTATCAGCGAACTCTTTGCAATATTGACAACGTTGCGTATCAATCTGACAAGAGAATAAACAACATAACCTTAAATTTCAATATACACAGTGGAATATGCCAAATTTCCATGGCCAACCAACGGCTTAACCTTTCGTGAACGGACTATAGATTATTGCAATAAGACAACGGAATTCATTCAGATGCAGCACTTGATTATCTCGAATATTCATATGTGCAACTGGAGGGAAGAATTCTGTCTGGTGCATTGTATATCGTATATTTTCGTAAGTAATACCATAAGGGCATCTAATTTTTCCGAAAAGAATCGAAAAAACACGTTGCTAAGTAATATTTTGACAAGAAGCATAAGTGCTGGTGGCAACAAAAATCCGAGTCGAAGACGAGGATTTTTGCACCTGCACGAATGCTTTTTGTCAAAAAATATTACTTTGCAATGTGTTTTTTCGATTTTTTTCACAGGAAAAATTAGATGCCCGAATGGTATTTGACAAGACTATTTCCTGAGTGACAACAACTGTCAAGTTTTGCCGCGGGTAAACGCGAATAAACTGCTGACAGGTCCTGCCAAACAGTTTTTCCACCTAGAAACCATTTGTAATTCAAAATTGTGCGTTTCTGATTGGTGCAAATTAGGACGAGGGAAATAGTCGATGTGAATTTCCAAATCTGTATGTGTACAGAGTGTCCATCACTATCAGGGTGTCAACAGCTGAACCTCTCATCCTATCTGACAATGCTTTATTCGAAAGTACAAAAACAAACATTTGTCGAAAAAACTAAAATAGCAAATTTCATAACAAACTCCGTACAACGGCGAGCGTTTACAATTAATAATTTCGCTCATTCAATCGCTGGTGAAACGTTTCATTAGCTTGTCCGCTCTGAATTGCCCGTTTCAGTTGTCATGTATTCTCAACTGTCCAGTTTAGTGCATGACAACTGCATCAGCCAGCAATTAATTTATTATTTCAATTAGAATAATCAATGACGAATAGTTACGAATAACGTATTTATGTGAAGAGAGGACAGGTTCTCATTTGGTCTCGTCAACAAGTGCTTTTAATGTCAAAACTTTCGAATTTTCCGAAAAATATGATTGAGAAGTAATTCGATTCGGAATGGTATGTAGATACTTCAAAATTGCAAGAGTTATCAATAATTGAGTGAATAAAATGGAATTCGAAAAAAGATTCAAAAAAATTTAAGGAAAGCCTTGGGCAGCAGCTTTTTAGCCCTCGTTCTTTGGTGGAGCAATAAGACTATTACCTCAAAATTTATATGCTATTTGAGATTGATACCAAATATATAAATGCAGAATCTCAGGACAATCGGAACTATATTCTGGATATTATTCAAAAAACGAAAAATGTATAAAATAAATAATTGAAAGAATTTTATGGTTCTGATGATGCGATCCTCTTGAAATTTTGCACGAGTATTTAGTATATCAGTCTTGATTCACAAAATAAATTTCATTTGAATCGGTTATCCTGTTATGGAAATATACATTTTCATCTTTTCAATAATCCAATTAAAGACATTTCAGCATTTTCTATCATAACTTGATCAGAAAAATCTTAAAATGGCAAAAAATAATTTTTGGGTAAACGTCTAGTTCTTTGATTTTTTCCACCTCACTGACTTTGAAGGCTAATTCTAGCAGAAGTAGACTGTTGAATACCATTTTTTATTAATGATTCTGAAAGCTGAGTGTTGAGCGCAGTTTTTGAGCCTACTTAGAAACCATGAAGTAACCTGTTTACATTTTTAATTCAAATTTGAAAATTTAGATCATGATCCAAAATACGTAACTTTCTCACTTGAGACCAACATTTCCATAATTTTTATCAAAGTTACGACGCTGGTTATTTTATGTATAAAAGTACAATTCATGGAGATCTATTTACAACAAAAAAAAAACAGAAAAGTCTTTTACTTTTCTTTAAAAAAAATTTTGAAGATGTTCAAGTTGAAAATTCTCAGATTTCATAAAAAAATCTTAACTCCGAAACCGTGAAAAATCGGATAACATACATGGGGCTGATTCGAATACCCCATGACATGAGGAACCTGTTTTTTTTAATGACGTCAATCGTCAATCTGTATAACACATTATGGGCCCCACTCACTTCGTTCTTCTCCGCCGTTTTTACCCGACGGTTTAAAAACGGTCGGGTAAAACTGCCGCAAAAACGAAGTGTATGGGCTAAAAACGGCGCACTTACCCGACGTTGCAAATTTCAGACGAGGCCTGATTTTCGTCCGTTCTCTTGACGTTTTTAACCGTCGGGTAAAAACGGCGGAGAAGAACGAAGTGAGTGGGGCCCTTCACAGACATTTGGTATGAACGACAGCACGCTTTTCTCTGCCCAACAAATACCGCCCACTACGTTAAGGTTCACCGACAGTGGACACGGTAACAATAAAAAAAATTAACGACATGAGCATGGTGTGCCGAATAATTCGCTTTCACCGTAATTACAGGAAACGGGAATCTCAATAATAAATTGATGTATCCTGAAACAAGCAATGCGGTGACCGGCGCTAACCTCAACACGTCCGACTACAACCTAAGCCTTAAGGTCTCCGATAGCGCGACCTTTTGTATGTACAATATCCACGGTCATCGGCAAGTTGTAGTATTTTCCAAACTAAACGAAAAAAAAAATTTGACTTGTAAAATACGTATATGCTGACCTCAAGAAAAAATAAAACAAGAGAAACATAGTATTGTTACATAATACTACATGATTACTAGTTTTAAATATACATACTCTTGCACTTATGTCATTTCGACATAAGTTTTTCACAATTTTTTTTCATCATACCGAAATTGAATTTTATATCTAGGACAATATACCGCTATTTGAATAGCTGAGATATAATGAGCATTTCCAGTTTTCTGTTTTTTGAGCGCTCGTTTTACTTTAACAAGTGCTATATAGTTTTGCCTAAATGTCAGTAGTTTTCTAGTTTTGAACCGAAAATGGTTACAAACGATAGGATTAGACTCCCTGATGACGAATTCGTGGTTGAATTCAATTCTGTCCGTCCGGCCGTTAGCACGATAACTTTCGGAGCAGGAGCTTTTGAGCGCTGGTTTTTGGTTTAGACTACCTCAGAATTGTATATGGAATTTGAGATTTATATCTCAGCACAATCGGAATTATCTTCTGGAAATACACTGCGCAAAAAAAATAACGCACATTCTGAAAATCTCAATTTTAATGAAAGTTAACTCTACATTGACTCTATAACTTATTTTCTTTGTTCTCTCGGGAAGGTTTTGTACGAAACAAGACACATTAAATGGAAGAAAAATTCAGGATTTCACCGAATCTTATATGAAAGAAGAGGAATGAGAAATGCCTTAATTACAGCTCGGCAACGACGATTGATACTCAAAATGAGTGATCTTGAAATGTTCTGATCTAATCCTTCCCAGATTTCTCCCAGTTGGATTACTAAGTCATTAAGTGTCAGTTGCAGGAACGTCCATTAAAATTTAAAGGTCCATTAAACTCTTAATCCTCCATTATTACAAGGAACTAATGGAGTATTAAGGGTTTAATGGACCTTTAAATTTTAATGGACGTTCCTGCAACTGAGCATAAGAGTAGCTGGATGATTTTCTGAACTTCTCAGCCTTCTATTGAGGATGTCCCAAACCTGCTCAATCGGATTGAGATCTGGACTTCTTGCTGGCCATTCCATTCGAGAGACTTCAACCTCTTCGAGGTACTAATGAACGATGCGCGCATGATGGGGTCTGGCATTATCGTCCATAAAAATGAAATTTTCACCAATGTATGGCACTACATGCTCTTCAAGAATGTTCCTTATATACCTATCAGCATTCATCCATTATCAACGACCACTAGGTCTATGCGAACAGTCAAAGAAATTCCACCCCATACCATAATCGATCCTCCCCCGAAACCAGTGGTATTCTGGAAATTGCACTGAGCATGTCTTTCATGTGGTCGTCTGTATACAAGGGAACATCGATCACAATGGTAGATGCAGAATCTAGACTCATCTGTGTAGAGAACTATTTCCCAATCAGCCTCTCCCAAGGGATACGCTCTCTCGCAAAATCCAAACGCGCCCTTCGATGGGCTGGGTAAGAGATGGGCCTGTTGTCCCGACACAAGGCCTTAAATCATATTCTCTGAGGCGATTTCTTATAGTCTGAGTGCTAATTTGCACCCCATGAGTTTGCTCAAGCTGATTTTGAAGGAGGTGAGCGGTTGCAAACCGTTGTCTCAACTAAAAAACTCTCAAGTAACGTTCTTGAATGGCAGTTGTTACCCGTGGTCTACCCTTTCCTGGTCTTCGGACATTCATACTTGTCTCCCTGAATTGCTGCAACATTCTGGACACACTTGTATGGGAAACTCGAAACCTTTCTGCAATTCTTGTGTATGTCCACCCTTCTTCTCGCAAAACTACCGCTTGGGCACATTCCTCTTTGGTCAAATTGCTAGTTTCACGTTGCATGGCGATCGAGTGTAGCAAATCAAACGAAAGAAAAACTATTGATCCCTAGAATTGATCGAGATCAACTGATTTCAGAATGGAGGCAATACATTCAAAATCTGATACTCTCATCTTTTTTATTCCTGCTGGGATCCGTTAATTTTTTGAGCAGTGTAATTCAAGAAATAAAATATGTAAAAATAAATAATTACAAAAATTAAATTATAAGTAAAGTGAAAGCAGAGAATAATATTAATCGAAACACTGTCCCCTTAAAAAACTGGCCGTAAAAACTTTGAAAGATCATTTCAAGGCGGAAAAATATTTCATTCGATATGAATCATGTTAAGAATGACTTATGAGAAAAATTATTCCCGTATTACAACAACCTTTTTCTAATATAATATATGATAAAAAATACTTACATTATCAGAGTTCCCTGAATCGCCGACGTGCATAGTTTCGATGCATATGACGAAATTGTCCTTCATGTATCCTGGATTCTTTGTACGAACACGTCAAGTGGAAATCACGAAGTCCATCATACAGATGATAGGAAGAAGGAAATATGAAAAAAACGAGAAAAAATTAGCTCAACTTACGTTCGGCAGGTATCCCAGGTCATCTATATGCATACTGTCGATAAGGATCAGGAAATTTTCTTTCATATAGGAAGGATTCTGGAATTAAAAGGGATAGGACTTACTTGCATGGATAAGGCATATAGGTATAAGGTGTCAAGGCTTGGTGTGATATGTCCAAGATTCTCCAAAAATTCATTAAACATAATATAAACAATTGAGAAAACCCTCCGAGATAAATTTGAAACATTAAAAATTTAGGAAAAGCCCTGAGAAAGGGCTTTTGAGCGCTCGTTCATTAGTGGAGCATTGATGCTATCACCTCAAAATATTGGGACATGAGATTCGTGCCAAGTATATCAATGCATAAACTCAACCTGATCGGAATTATATTCAGGGAATTATTCGAAAAATGAAATATGTAAAAACTAGACAAGTGAAAAAATTAACTTCTATGGTTCCGATGATGCGATCCTCTTGAAATTTTGCATGAACATTCAGTATATCAATCTTCATTCACAAAATAAATCTCACTCGAATCGGATATCTAGTTATGTATTCTTCTTTTCAATATTCAAACTAAATTTTCTGTGGTTCTGTTAACACTATGGCCCCAACATTTTGCATGAGGATTATTTTTATATTATCTTGCATGTGGCCGCAAAATTTCATTTCAGATATAGAAAAACAAAAATTCTGAATGGCCATATTTTATGGAACTCCCTGTACGAACTACACTACGACATTCGGGGCACATCAAAGCTTTCTTCAATTTTTGAGCTCTCGTTCTACTCAAACGAGTGCTACATATATCGTTTTACCCGAATGTCTGTTATTTTCGAATTTTAAACCGAAAATGGTCGAATCCAATTCTGTCTGTGGGGCCGGACGGCCATCCGTTAGCACGATAACTTTCGAAGGGATTGTCCTAAAAGACTTAAGATTGTCAGGGTGAGTTCGGTTCCCAAATGTAGCTGTAAAGTTCATTAACCAGTCAAATCGTACAGGGTGATCCATAAAATATGACCATTCAAAATTTTTGTTCCTCAATATCTCAGACAAAACGAAACCAATCGAAATGCAATTTTGCGTCCACGTGCAAAATGCTCATAATAAGTCTCCTACGATGGTACTAACAGCTGTCTGATATAGACAAGTCTGTCAGTTTGGCAACATCGTTTTCCAACTGTTTAGTTATTAGATGTTTACATTTTCGTTTCGCTTTGACGATCATAAAGTGAAATTATTTTACTGATTTGGTGGCGGTTTATTGTTGCTTAAGAGTATTCCGGTAATTAAGGCTATTGCAAAATTACGAAAATGTTGTATTATATTCAAGAATTGGAGATATGCAAATCTAACCCATAGAGATAGTATAGTATAGAGTTGCCATCATTGGAATAAACGTGGTATCAGATTCGAAATATTACTACCACCTAGCGTCAAAGTTTACAATCGTTTAATTTTCTGGAGGAATTGTGATTCTCGTGCATATTTCTAGTTAAATTGTGATTTTTCAGCTAAATAATATACAATAAAATGGTATCGTGCACTGTAAGGCTTTCTTCAAGCAAAGAAGAGACAGATAAGAAGAAAAATAGAGGAAAAACATATCACAGGTAGGAATGAGTACTGAACAGATCCGCATTCGAAATTTTTGCAAGTCTGTCACGGTAATCTGATATTTTTTTATATGTGTATATTATCGCCAGAAGAAAAATTGTTTATTTGATATTCAATTGACCTTATTTGAACAGGGTTCCTAAAGACTCAACACGTCGTATTTTTTGGGTGAAATTCGTGAACAGAAAAAACTGGCAACCCTGAACTTTCCGCCATATTGGTCCCCGACTTAGCCCCGCTCAGTGGTACTATTTTTTCTTACTCAATTGTATGTCATAGCGTCTCTTCTCTATTTTATCTCGATGACTTCACTCCGTTGCGGCAGTGAAATGCTTTCCATTTCACTCCAGAGCTGGTTAATTACAATGCAGTACTATTCACGCGTAGGGGCATCTCTCTATGTTTACTTCTTCCATTGACCATCAACAAACGAGATTATTCCGACCGTTAAAAAACGTTCATGGGCGTTACTGAAATTATTTATGTCACTTGAACAGAGATTGGCTGATTGAACAACGACCTTGCACAACATCTATTAAATCGCTCTATTGATTCGTTATTTACCATATTTCAGCTTGTCGAATTCTGAATTTATTCCGTACGGTCGAGTGCACGCGTAATATTTCCATCAATATGAAAATGTATGCAGATGTACCGAAACGTCGCAATAAGTTTTTCGCTGCGTGAAATTCAGGGTAATTGGATAACAAGCAAGAAGGATTTGCTTGGAAGAATATTTCGCTAATTGTATTAGTAAGGACCGGACTTGGTTTTTGTTTCTTCTAGGCAAATAGACTTAAAGATTAATAAACAGCTGTGAAAAGTATACATTGCTGAATGGGAGAATTTAGAATTAATTATTACATTTTTTGTGTTTTGTCATTATGTTTCAAATTTAGCCTTAAATGCTGTTTCTGATGCGAAAGATTCAAGGGGGTCATTCCTTAGATCAGTTTATTGAACAAATTTCTTTTATCCACTCCTATAGAGTAATATGTCAATTATTAAACTAATTTCTATGTGTAATATGTAGTAGCTATAACACAACCGTAGCATATCTATGAACCGAAAAGCGAGTGTTATAATAACACCCGCTAATTAAAATACCTAGGAAAAATGAAATTGCAATTACAAAAAAAATGAATAAAAAGTAGGATCGATCCGGAAATCTATTTCAGCCATCAAGATAACGTTCTAGCGATTCATTCAAGATTTATTTTTGGAAAACGTAAATTTTGCGTTGCGAAAGTACTTGATTTGATTAGTCAGAGACTCTGATTTGATTCCCGACCACAGAGTACAGAGGTTTGACGGTTGGACGAAATGTTGTCAACACTATTGACAACTGTTCAAATTTTTTTAAATGCAGATGAATTCGAATTTTACTGAAGAAGTTGTGGATAAAGTATAGTATTCAATTCGCAATAATGCTCAAAACACACTTGATGAATTACACCACTCGCCTGACGGCTCGTGGTGCTAAATTCATCTGTGTGTGTTTTGACCTGCATTACCGCTCATTGAATAATATACTATTATCCACTCCTATAGAGTAATATGTCAATTATTAAACTAATTTCTATGTGTAATAGTAGCTATAACACAACCGTAGACATGTCTATGAACCGAAAAGCGAGTGTTATAATAACGCCCGCCCATAACACCGCTAATAGAAATACCTAGGAAAAAATGAAAAAAAAGTAGGATCGATCCGGAAATAAATTTCAGCCATCAAGATAACGTTCTAGCGATTCATTCCAGATTTATTTTTGGAAAACGTACTGTTGCGGTAACTCTTTATGTGGAGAGAATTTAGTGGACTGTATTAATCAAAAAATCATAGGTGTTGTAAAAATAAAGTGAAAGAAAATAAAGTAAAATGCACCAGACTCACCAAACAGTATTCTTCGACCAATCTTCTGGAGAGTACTCTCGGACGGGGTCGGTGATCTTCAATTCTTCAATAATAGTGTCTTTTTCACAAAATAATAGCGTAGTTCACTTAAAATAGCGGAACACAAGGTTCTATCTCAAAATAAGAGAAAATATATAATAGCGGAAAATACAATTTAGAAAATTAGCGATAGCGATAAGAAACAGTCGGAGGTTGTTCTTAGACTCTGACACATTGTTCAAATTTCTTGTAGTGCGCAGGCACAGCAGATATCAGTTCCAGGTAACTGATAATATACAGGCTGTCCAGTGCATATACTGTTGAAATGGAATTGAAATGAAAACTATTGAATTTAGAAACAAAAAAATAGATATTACTACAACATTTCCTGCCCCCCAAAAATGCTATAGCATTTTTCAAAAGAGCTTGAAATAAAAATAGAAAAAATAATGAATATTATGAAATTGCGCAAACTATCATGCAGAAAAACTATAATAACAAATAACATGAGCAAAATAAAAAAAAAAGATTTTTCCTCATCGCTACTTATTGGTAACGCAAAAATCAGATTTCGACGTTTATTATTGTTGAGTTGCCCAGAAAGGACTGATAGACTTTGGATTTTTCGAAACATAACAAAAACAATTTCCAAAACTGTTTAACAAACAAAAATTCAGCTGGTGTGTTACCTGAAAATTCATTCAGGAAAGAAACAATTTTGGCATATTTCGCTAGCGTTAGCAATGTCAGGCGACATTCTAGTGAACTCAGAAGATCATATCGTTTCTGATTCTTATGAGGGATATCATGAACAAATCTCATGACATAGACAGAAACACGTAGCACTGTCGGAAAATTTGAATATTTCTTCGAAAGAAATTCACGAAAACGTTGAATTTTAAGGGTTGCGAATAAAGCTACTTTCTTCTCTTCACAACATATACAATATTCCGAAACAAAATTTTCAGAGAGTTGATATAATTTAAATTCAAATTGAGATTGATCACTAAACTCAAACTTTGTACCACTCAACCAAAACGAGTTATAAGAAAGTGATCGAAGCCATTCCAAAACTACCTGGGAATATTTATTCGAAAAAAGATTTAATGAAAATGGAAATGCCGCACGTACTAATCGTGGTATACAAATTCTATTAAGAGATGCAACTTTACTCTTAGCAAAAACATAATTGATGTAAATATTACCATCAAAATGAACCGTTTCTGAATACAAAACTGCGCAATAACCTTCTTCAGAGCTATCACAAAAGACGTGCAACTCAAATTTAGAATTGATTGAGCAATTTAAATGTCTTGTTGTTTCAAATAGCGAAAGATATTGAATGTGTGAAACAAACCGATTATAAATAAGTAAAATCTCGTCCGGTGGTTGATCATTCCACGCAAGACCCATAATCCAGAATCTCTGAATTAAATATTCAATTAAAAATGTGACTGGATTATATAGTCGTTCTAGTTGTGACAAAACTTGTGTTTTCGTACATCTTGTATCGTTCGAAGGTGCAACAGGAAACGAAAAACTATATGAAATTGGATTACATAATAATCCTAAAATTTTTAGAGAAGATGAGTCACCATCAGAACAGAAATCAAGATGTTCTATGCTACGCATGGAAGTAGGAATAGTTTCCAGAAGTTTTTGATTGTTACTTGACCATTTTCTAAATTGAAAACCTCTCTTTTCGAATGAACCAATCAATTGGTCTTGTAATATTTCAGCTTTTTCGACTGAGGAAGCACCAGTGACAACATCGTAAATAAAAGTGTCTTCAAGCAACACTTTCGTTGCCAAAGGAAAATCGTTACCTTCATCTTGCTCAAACCGTTTCAAAAATCGCGAAACTACAAATGGAGCAGATGATATTTCATATGTAACGGTCTTAAAGGTAGTTAATGGCTTCAAGAGACAATGGTGAATGAGGTTATAAGGACTGTTGTGTAAAGAATTATATGGAACAATCTCCATATGTCCGCAATCGAGATATTCGGGAATAAATGCAGAGTAATCGTTATAGAGAAAAAGATCTTTTATAAGTCGACGCTCTAATGAAACGAATCGCAAGTTGGAAGCAAGTTCTTCCATGCCGCTATAATTGGGCATACTATTCGCAAAGGGCAGATAAACTATATATTTTTCAGTGCATTCGCGTTTATGTGTATCTACAAATATTTCTTCACATAATTGATCTTGGGGGGAATCAATACTTATCGAGGGAATAGATTCGGTTTCCCAAAAACGTTTCACAATTTCAGGATGTGATATGTCGCTATCTTGACAATGGATGTCGCAAAAAAATGAGGCGGTACTGTTTTGAGAGGGGTCTGATCCACCTCCCATGAGTATATAACCAAAAATAGAATTGAATGCGTTAACACCATTAATACCAGTGACGTGACCACTGAGCAAAATTTTCGAAAACATATCAGCTCCAAATAAGATATCAACATGTCCAGGAGTATGAAAAGTAGCGTCAGCTAATTTCAAATTTTTGAACTCATCACCAATGGAAGCGGGCACAGGCGTTGTCGGTAATTTGTCTGTAATTTGATTAATTATAGATGCGTTCGTATACAAAACTGGGGATGCTTGTCCGACTGGTTTAACAGTGAGAGAAACTAAACCTTTACTTGTACAAGATTTAGAAGAGTTCAATCCTGTCACTTCAAGAAAAGTATTTTTAGATTTTAAACCCAAACGTGACGCTGATTTCTTTGTTATAAACGAAGTCATACTACCAGAATCAATAAGACAACGTAATTTATGGAAAGTCCCATTTGAATCGGATACTTCAACTAAAGCAGTGGCTAAAAGAACAAAAGAAGTTTTTTCAGAATCGAGAACTCCAGCTCCTGCAAAGTTCACAACAGATTGCGATTCTGAACTGGTTGTGGTAGCGTTTTGCGCACCCGACTTTTCATCTTTCTCCACTCTAAAATGTAAAAAGGTATGATGTTTCATTGAACATTGACGGCAGGTAGACTTAGAAGAACAAGAACGTATATCATGAACATTTGATAGGCAATTGAAACATAAATGCAGTTTTTTAGCCAAATTATAGCGCTCAAACGGTTTCATGCCAAGAAAAGCTTTGCATTTGAATATGGAATGGTCGTTCTTGCAAACGACGCATTTTGAGGAACTAGAGCTGTTCGAGTTTGCCGAGTTTTCAACAAAAAAGTTTTTCATTTTATCTTTGGTATAAGGTTTTCTACCAACTGAATTTATACCACTAGTAGAAGGTTGATCACTATTAATCATTTCGGAAGCAATACATTCACGTTCCAAAAATGTCGTGAGATCTTTATATTCGGGAATCTCAGATGAACCATAAGAATGTTCGAATCGGGAGATAGTATCGTCATCTAACCGATCATACAACATCATAAGTAAAATGAAATCCCATTCGTCAGTGGGGAATTGTAAGTTTCTCAAGGCAGATATATTTTCTTGAAAAGTATCTAATAAATTTCTCAGGGCGTTTGGTACCTTTGATTTAATTTTAACTGTACCTTCAATGCGTCGCCAATGACATTTAGCGAGCCAACGCTTATTGTTGTAACGCTGATATAAAGTATCATAAGCCGTTTGGTAATTTCTACCACAGAATTCATAATTTTGAATTAGTTTTAAAGGTGGTCCATCGAGGGTTGAAACCAGATAACTAATTTTTTCATCATTACTCAACGACGTATTATTGTGTACAAGTGAATTGAATAAACCTATAAATGAAGGAAATTGCGTACAATCACCTGTAAAACGTTTCAACTCAAGCTTAGGCAACTTCACATTCGCGTTATATTTCGAACAAGAAGGAGAAGAATTCGAATTTTCTGATTTTTTAAAATCATCGAGAATTAAAGTTTCATAGATAGCTTTAATTTCATAATAGTCTGCCAAAAAACCATCTCTTATGGTTTCTTCAACACTCAAATCAGAATCTTCCTCTTGAAGAACTGAATCTACAACAATAATATGTTGTTTGTCAAATTCGTCTCTAATTCTTTCAATGTCCGAAAATCTAGCTTTAAAAATTTTGAATTTATTCATATCAGACTCTGCTTGTTTGGCGAAATTACTCAAAAGTTGAATTTCCGAAACAGCAGTATTGCGATACGCACGGGCTCGTTTTATTTTAGTAGCCATAATTTACTAGGAAAACGAAAAGAAATTCAATAAATTAATCGAACGTTGTAAACTCGAATATCGCATCAACACTCCTATAGAACGCTGTCAGTAAACGAGTTTACTGGGGAGATTGTAGCGTACGAACAAAAAATTATCGCATGCAACAAGAAACTGAAACGCATAGACGCTTAGTCTAAGCTGAAACGATACAATAATTATCGGAGATAAGAGGAATAATCGAATCGGTGAAATAAAACTCAATATAATTAATAATTAACAATTCTGCATGTAATTTGCGAAACTTCAATTATTAAGCAATAAAACCAAATATGAATAAAAAACAATTCAATATTCGGCTCCTGAAGGTCCAAAATGTTGCGGTAACTCTTTATGTGGAGAGAATTTAGTGGACTGTATTAATCAAAAATCATAGGTGTTGTAAAAATAAAGTGAAAGAAAATAAAGTAAAATGCACCAGACTCACCAAACAGTATTCTTCGACCAATCTTCTGGAGAGTACTCTCGGACGGGGTCGGTGATCTTCAATTCTTCAATAATAGTGTCTTTTTCACAAAATAATAGCGTAGTTCACTTAAAATAGCGGAACACAAGGTTCTATCTCAAAATAAGAGAAAATATATAATAGCGGAAAATACAATTTAGAAAATTAGCGATAGCGATAAGAAACAGTCGGAGGTTGTTCTTAGACTCTGACACATTGTTCAAATTTCTTGTAGTGCGCAGGCACAGCAGATATCAGTTCCAGGTAACTGATAATATACAGGCTGTCCAGTGCATATACTGTTGAAATGGAATTGAAATGAAAACTATTGAATTTAGAAACAAAAAAATAGATATTACTACAACACGTACATTTTTGAAGTTGCGAAAGTTCTTGATTTGATTGGTTAGATACTCTGATTTGATTCCCGACCACAGAGGACAGATGTTTGACGGTTGGACGAAATGTTGTCAACGCTTTTGACAACTGTTCAAATTTTTTTAAATGCAGATTAATTCGAATTTTACTGAAGAAGTCGTGGATAAAGTATAGTATTCAATTCGCGGTAATGATCAAAACACACGTGATGAATTAATTCATCTGCGTGTGTTTTGACCTGCATTACCGCTCATTGAATAATATACTATTTTAATCTTTTCCATTGTGAGGAACATAATATAAGGTTTATTTGAATTTTTGAATTCATTTTATGTTAAAAATTTTATGTTATCCCGTGGTCTTCGAAAATTTTTTCTATTTGGTCCCTCACAAAAAAAGGTTGCCATGCCTGCTTTAAAATATCTCAGATATAACCTATAGTCCGTTCACGAAAGTTTGAGCCGTCAGTTGGCCATGACAATTTGGCATATTCAACTGTGTATATTACAATTTTAGGTTATGTTGTTTATTCCCTTGTCAGAATTATACGCAATGTTGTCAATATCGTATAGAGTTCTCTGATAACTCGAAAGCTCGTCGGACGAGGCCGGATGCAATCGGCATCGTGACTTTATTTTACGTTATGACAGCAAATACTGCCAACTTCAGATAAATGAACACACGTTTACTATGCGCTCAAACTTTCGCGAACGGACTATACCAGGTGGTCCAGATCGTAACCAAGAAATTTTCACCACGTATTCTACATTAAAGTAAGCCCTAGTTTGTCATATAGACATAACAAGTCGAGAAATGTTTCCTCTCCGAGATACGGGGTGTTAAAATTATAGAAAAAAAATGTTTTTGATTAATAACTTTGACACTGCTTGAAATATTTGTATGAAAATTGAGACATGGGTTTTCGCATAATATCATTTCTTTTCTATTCTACCAGTGGCCTCCGTAGTACAGCGAGACTGAATATTTTCGAATGAAAAAATGATACGCCACTGGTTTTTTCGACAATAAAAATTACTTTTTAAATCCTTATTCAATTCGGGGCAAATTTGGTCTCCTGACCTTTTGCTGTACAAGGCACCGTTTCCGTTTAAAAAAATAAAACACGATCTCATGCATGAAGAAATCTATAAAATTTGATAAGGTAGGTATATAATTATGATAAGACTATTTTTGTGAACAAATTTTGGCGATTTCTTCATGCATGAGAATGTGTTTTTTTTTTTTAACCGGAAACGGTGCCTCGTACAGCAAAAAATCAAGAGAGGATTTGAATAGTAATTTCTTTTGTCGGAAAACCAGTGGCGTACCATTTTTCTATCTTAAAATATTCAGTCTCGCTACAGTGCGGACGCCACTGGTAGAATAGAAAAAAAGATATTATGCGAAAAGTGCCCCTTGACGCTCAAAGCCTATGTTTCAAATTTTATAAAAATGTTTCAAGCAGTGTGAAAGTTATTTACGAAAAACATTTTTTTTTCTATAATTTAAACACCCCGTATCTCGGAAAGGAAACATTTCTCGACATATGTTTATATGACAAACTAGGGCTTATTTTCTATGTAGAATACGTGGTTGAAATTTCTTGGTTACGATCTGGACCACCCTGTATAGCATCATTTTCGTTTCGATCCCTCTCCCCAATTCTTATCGAAATTAACAAATCTTTTCAACTAGCACGTTTCGCTAATTCTCGAAAGGTTTTCTAGATAGTATCGAAAGATGATCCTCGCTTTGTATCCTTTGAATCGAGCAAAAGAAGAACACAGAGTCGCGTGCGTCAGAAGCCGAATGTCTACGTGCATTTTATCCCACTTACTATTCTTCTTTTTTTTAATAGAATTAAGCAGTTCGGCGAAGAGCTGGATCCTCTTACTGCCGTCTGATAGGGGATGATTAAAAGCCCTAAATAGGAAGATGCGAAGCGTTTTCTGAAAGTGGCTTTTCGAGGATAATTGAAAAAATGTCGAAGTTGAGACTTCTGCACCGAACTGTGGGAATATTTTTTTATGAATTAAATTTAAGTTTTAGAGTTGTTTCAGTAAATTGAGGTTTTCATAATACAGGGTGGGGATGAAGTATGGTACCAAGTGAAAATCTTTCGAATGATAATGATGATACAGTGGAATTTCTCCTATAACGAAAGCGCTAAATCCGCAAAAAAAATTCGTTATAAAGAAATTTCGTTATATAGAAAATTTGTTTCTATAGTCGGCAATGTCAAGGTCGACTTCACTGATAAATTCAAGTTTATCATTCAAACTTAAGCACTTGCTTTTAAACTTTGTCGCACAACTTTTCACACTAGCCTAATGGTTAGATTGAAATCAAACAGCCAGGGATGTATTTAAAACTGTTTCAGTAGAATCTCTCTGTTGCCGTAATGATTTAGTTTAAGGTCAGGATTCATTACAACGTCCGGAAATTTTTCGGAAAAAACCTGCCTTTATACCTTCTTACCAATACCCATTCGAAGAGTGATGTTCTTTGAATATTTCGTTGTAGAGAGAAATTGATTCGTTTTAGAGAGTGTTTTTAACATGGAATTTGGATTCAAGGTGCAATGTCTTGTACGAAATTCGTTATACGGAGAAATTCGTTAAACAGAATTTCGTTATAGAGAAGACCCCTGTATTTCGAATAATAATGATAATATTCATTAAATTTTGCAATTGTCAGTGCTATTGAGCAAATGCATATGGTATACATTTTTTTGTGTGGATTGTATACAATCCGGTTGAATCGGAAATACTCTCACCTTTTTTAATTTGTATAAAACCCCCTGTATATCTGAGCAAAATGTTGAGAGAGCGTCCCTCGTACACAAATTTTGGTCGCGATTTCACGTACATTTTGCAGTACGTGCGTGTAGCATCCACGACAGGATTTGTAGTATCGACAAAGCCCGAGATGGATTGAAAAAATTTCGATAACGATTAGGCTCTTTTCGGATACGTCACACGTAATTTCTGCCAACGAAAATGTTATTACGAAATGGGAAAAAACACATGCCTCGAACGTTTCGCCTCACCGTATACGAGATTAGCACCTCCGGTTGACCCATTTTTTTTCTATCGATATCGATTCTGATGATCGGGCGGAAATGATGGCATTTTATCAGGAAACATGGACTTCATGCGCTTGAACCTATGTAAAGCTTGTTACAGTATTACCAAGATGACTGTTAATTTTGTAATGTTTAGCCTGAATTTGTAACACTTCAATTGAAAATATTCCTATCTAAAAATAAAAACACATTTTTCAAAAAAAAAACTTTTATTCTCCTGCTTAGTTTTCTTCTAGAGTGGTACAATACATATATGTAATATGTATGTTAAAAAATAGGGGGACAGCTGCCCCCCGCCCCCCAAAAGCTTCACAAGTATTCTTGGAAAACTCATGAAAATAAATTTTATTTCATCCTACACTACCTCCAGTTCATTATTTCTATTTTGATTTTTTTGCCAAATGATCAGATGTTTATTTCATTATAAAGAAAAAGCTATGCCGTTAATAGTGGAAAATAACATCAGGCAAATGACCACCACGACCACGCTTACCAAATCGCAAAGTGGCTGACCTATGTCCTCGATAGCCTCACGAATTCCATCTTTGAGGTCTTGAATCGACGCTGGGCTATTGGCGTAGACCTTCTCTTTCACGTGGCCCCAAAGGAAGAAGTCGCAAAGTGTTAAATCACAAGATCTCGGTGGCCAATTGTGGCCACCTCTTCGAGAGATGACACGGTCCGGAAATTTTTCCTGCAAAAGATCAATGGTTTCGTTGCTTGTGTAAGTAAACGTCATCATCAATACTATCTAATGTCGGCCATAAAAAATCATTAATCATCTCTCGATGGCGCAATCCATTCACCCTAACTGTTGCTCCAGCCTCGTTTTCGAAAAAGTGAGGTCCAATGACTCCGCCGGACCATAAACCGCACTAAACAGTCACACGTTGATGATAGAGAGGCTTTTCAATAATAATTCTTGAGTTTTACAAGCTCCAGATGCGACAATTTTGCTTGTTGAGGAAGCCACCGAGGTGGAAATGGGTCTCATTACTCAAGATGATTTTTCGATTGAATTCCGGATCATTTTCATGCATTTCAACGACCCAATCAGCAAAGACACGACGTTGTTGATGATCGGCCGGCTTGAGTTCTTGTGTTAACTGAACTTTATAAGCCTTAAGACCCAAATCTTTATGCAAAATACGGTGTAATGACGTTTGTGGAATGCCCAATTCCAAAGAACGACGAGGAATGGACAAACCTGGGTTTTCTTCGACACTTTCGGCTACAGCAGCAATATTCTCGGCTGTTCTTGAGCGACGTGCACGGGTTTTATTCTTTACATCACTAACTTGTCCCAACAGCTCGAATTTTTCCACCAGTTTCTTCATTGCGGTCCGACAAGGTGCTTCACGACGACTCAATATGTTCGAGTTTTGTGAACGGTCTCTACCAAATGTTCACCATTTTTATAGTGAATTCCAATAATTTCAAGGCGTTCTTGAAGCGTGTATCGTTCCATTTTTATAAATGGCGTAGTTTCTACTTGTCAAAGGACAGCTTCAAACGTGACATCTACCGAAATAGCGGGTTATTCAAAATAACACCTCTTATTGGAAATCCCTTTACTATCTCAATTAAACAAATATTAAAATTACAATTTTATTCTCCATAACCTCAATCATACGTTATCTACTTCGATAAGTTTACCAACTCAAACTGAAAACCTTTCAACGAACAAATACATAGTTGAAAAGACCAAGCCCGATCGAAATTGACGCAGCGGTTAGTCGGAAATAATTATTATCTCGGCACGTTGCACCGCTGCCTGCTGCCGCGATGATTCATTACGTTAATCAGGAAAAAGCCGGAGTTTTCAATCGACTTCTGAGAAAACCGGAACCGGTAAGGCGACTTCCGAAGCGCCCCCCGTAGTTACGCGTTCAGTGGAAGAACCCGAGAACCTTGCATCGATCTATCGTGTAGCTAATTGAAGGAAAATTATAGCATTTTTTTCTTAGGGAAACCCGTCATTTTAAGGTGGTTTATGGAAAGATTTTTCGTCCTCAGTTTAAAAGTGTGTTTCGTGCATAATCGGCATATAACGGATGTTCGAATAGATGTTCTTAGTTTTTGTTTAAGGTTAACTTAGTCGGAACTGTCAGATTTTAGCCCATAAATTAATCAAATATTGTCATTTATCAGTGGCCAAATTCACTGCAAGTTTCATAATCAGATACTCTTTGGTCTGCTGGGACCTTGAATTCTATCGGAATACTATACGATTACTTCAGTATACAGGGTGTTTGGTAATTCGACGTGATTCTTCCGAAAATTTATGGTTACGAAGATATGGCGATTTTTCAACTTTTTTGAAATTTTCTACTTTGTTATAGAAAATAATAAATTTCGTGTTGGGTTTTTCAATAGTAGGTGTTATTCTGAATAGCCCGCTATTTCGGATTATGTCACGTTTGAAGCTGTCATTTTTTGACATTTGACAAGTAGAAACTACGCCATTAATAAAAATGAAACGATACACGCTTCAAGAGCGCATTGAAATCAATAAAATTCACAATAAAATGGTGAAAATTTGGCAGAGACGGTTCGTCAAACTCGAACATTTTTGGGTCGTCGTGTAGCATCTTGTCGGACCGCAATAAATTGGTGGAAAAATTCGAGCTGTTGGGTCAAGTTATTGATGTGAAGAATAAAACCCGTGCACGTCGCTCAAGAACAGCCGAGAATATTGCTGCTGCAGCCGAAAGTGTTGAAGAAACCCCAGGTTTGTCGATTCCTCGTCGTTCTTTAAAATTAGGCATTCCACAAATGTTTTATGGCCGAAATTGGATAGTATTCATCTGGACAACGTTTACTTTCAACAAGACGGCGCTACGTGCTACTCAAGCAACGAAACCATTGATCTTTTGTAGGAAAAGTTTCCGGACCGTGTTATCTTTCGAAGAGGTGATCACAATTGGCCACCGAGATATGGTGATTCAACACCTTGCGACTTCGTCCTTTGGGGCCACGTGAAAGAGAAGGTCTACGCCAATAGCCCAGCGTCGATTCAAGACCTCAAAGATGGAATTCGTGAGGCTATCAAGGACATAGGACAGCCACTTTGCGATTTTTTATGGAAAATTTCATTAAAAGGATATGGTTCTGAAAGCGTGGTCGCGGTGGTCATTTGCCTGATGTTATTTTCCACTATTAAGCTTCTTCTGCAACTGTTTTACTAATGAAATATTGATTAAAGAATTCAGAATTACCCCAAAAAAGTATCATGAACTTGGTGTACAAATGTAAGAAAAAAAAGTCATTTAGATATCCTATTCTCCTCTATTCACAAATTCGAATAATGGCCTGCTTACGAATAGAGGATTTCTGAATGATTCGAAAAAGTCTATTACCTATTCAGCTTTTCAGTCAGTTTTGATTGAATGAAGGAATTATTGACTTATATACCTTTTTGTAAAGCTAACGAAACAGAGAACATTTTCCTCATATTTGTACCGGGTGTCCTAAATTTGTTGTCTAGTGAGGGGATCTCAGAAACCCGATGAGCTAGAACAAAATGTAATGAAGAAAAATTGATTACTTCGATGAATGCTACTAAAAAAAGTGTATGTATAATGTTTTAGTTCAATGTTTATAACTTCAGTAATAAAGAAGTTATGAGAACTTTTCATTTGACGCCATTTTCCAATTTTCTCTAATAGCTCGAAAACGGTTTGACATAAAAGGTTGCGGTTTTCATTAAATGAATTCTCTCATTTTGTTCTAGCTTATCAGGTTTCTGAGATCCCCTCACTCGACAACGAATTTAGGACACTCGGTACACCAATTCATGATACTTTTTTCGTTTCATTTCATGATGAAAACAGGTGAAGCTTTTTATGACCCTGTATATCTAGGGTTATCTTAATGTTTAGCGAATAATTTGGAATTTAAATTCATATAAGTTGCTTTCGCACTTCCAGTCGGAAAATACAGTATTAATTCGGAAATAAATAAGTTATTCGCTGATTCGAGGCAGTTCTAGAAGTCAGAGAAAAAAATAAGGTCAACAAAGACAAAACAACATAAAAAATCTCACATTGAAAATTCGAAGTACGGAGCAATCAACAATATTTCATTCATTCATTGGACCATTTGAATATAATTATGAGAACACTCATTTAAAAATAAGTAAAAAATATCAATTAATTCATTATCATTCTATCTGGTTTCAAATTCAAGGTTTGATATACCTTCATTGTAGTTTCAGGTCAACAACGAATTGCACAAAAAACTAAGTATTCATAATTAATTGATTTGAATTTTTGAATATTGAATTTAGGCTTGTTATATGACATTTCGCAACAAAATTGTGATTTTTTTGCCATTCGGGTAATTTCCACGAACATTAGCAACAAGTCTTTATATCTTAACTAGCGGACCCGACACACGTTATACAGCATACACAAAAATTCATTCAAGGCGATCGAACCGTTTATTTAAAGATATAGTAATAAAGGGTTTCCCAATAAGAGGTGTTTTTTTGATATTCAAAGAAATTTTTCTTTGAATATAAAAAAATGATGGGATGTTTATTTCATTATAAAGAAGAAGCTATGCCCTTAATAGTGGAAAATAACATCAGGCACGATATTGGACCAGAACATCCGATCCATCTTCCGGGGAAAAATGTTACCAGAAAAAAAAATTTCCAGAGAAAATAATTTTTCCAGAAAAAATTTTTCCGGAAGATGAATCGGACGTTCTGGTCCAATCTCGTGGCCGGCCCGTTCACCGGACTTGAATCCATTGGACTTTTTTTACTGGGAAGCAGTTTAAGAAAAAGTGTATTCAAAGGCAATCGAAAATAAATTTGAACTACGGCAGCTACAATTTAACAAGTATTATACCATTTTGGAATCCTTACTAAATGCGCCAACTTTTGACAAAACATGCCAAACTTGCGTAGTACATTTTTTTTTCAATACAGTCAGTTGAAACTAGGCAATTGTTTATTTTGAATTTTTTTTCTGAGAAGCAATTCCTATTTTTATGAAACCTAGAGCAGCTGGTATCCAAATTTTGATTACACAGCAAAAAAAAAAAGTTGGAAAAAGTTGATATTTGTGGCAACAGGAGCGAAAAGACTGTCAAAGGGTGTGGAATTTTTTGTGTTTTTTAAATGCCCATTATTTTAAAATCATGCAACTTTGATTTTTTTTTATATTTTTCTGACAACCAGCATTACTTGCCTTTTCACCCGGTTCTGTTACTGTTTGATTAATCGAAGCGTCGTGTTTATATTTTCGTTTGGAGTTGAAGCTCGTAAACTGCATTATTTTACTGATTTGGTGGCAGTTTATTGTTGCTTAATGGGCCCCACTCACTTCGTTCTTCTCCGCCGTTTTTACCCGACGGTTTAAAAACGGTCGGGTAAAACTGCCGCAAAAACGAAGTGTATGGGCTAAAAACGGCGCACTTACCCGACGCGACGTTGCAAATTTCAGACGAGGCCTGATTTTCGTCCGTTCTCTTGACGTTTTTAACCGTCGGGTAAAAACGGCGGAGAATAACGAAGTGAGTGGGGCCCTTAAGAGTATTCCGGTAATTGTAACTAGGGCAAAATTACTTCACCCCACCCAGTGTGGCAGTGAAATGCTTTCCATCTCATTCTAATGCTTGGTTGATTACAATGCAGTACTATTCACGCGTAGGTGCATCTCTATGTTTACTTCGTACGCTGAGCTGACATCGAAATCCTGCTTTTCTTCTTCTCGCGTAACGTTCATCCTTGAACGTACCGCACCTACGTCCGAGTGATTTACTTTATTCGCGATTATTGTGTCATCGTTCGCACAATATCTCGAATTAATCACCATTTCCAATTCTATGTCTATTTTAAATCGTGCATAAGCAGTTCGACTTTTCAGACAGACGGGATTTTTCATCGTCGAGACATTAACCTCGATTCTCGGTAACTACTGCTTGAAGGAATGATCGATAACGTCATTTGGATATAAATCATGAAACTGAACTTCAGGATCTCTCGTCATTATCTTGATAGTTGATCAGTATCATTATATGGGGAATCACAGCGTCCATTTATAAGCCACATTTATAAACCACAAATAGTATATTATGCAACGAGCGTATAATGATAGCTATTATTCACGAGGTTTAGAATACGAGCCGTAGGCGAGTGGCTCAAATCACCGAGTGAATAACAGCCATTATATGAGAGTTGCATACTATACTTCATTCACGACTACTGAATATACGAGGGCAATTCAAATATGAACGAGACTTTTCGATTTTCAGGCACAATAGGGGGGAGAACATTCCTGATTTTGTTGTTGTTGGTTAGGTTTGTCAGGAGTAAGCACGTCGGATGATTGCCTCATTGACCCTCTCAGTGTCCACTGTGACGATGTTTGAGCAAGAGGTTCCTTTGTCCATTGCGCAAAGTGTTGTAATCAAGTTTCTCGCCAAAGGCCTAAAACTGGCCAAAATCTTGAGGAGATTGACTGCCGATGTTCGGAGAAGAGACACTGTCGCCAGAGTGTTTGCAATTCGAGGAGGGTAGTGATTGTGTTGAAAATGAGAGCCATGACCGCAGCGAACAACATCAGTAGTGTTCGACAGCTCATTGAAGACGACAAACGTCGTACCACTTCTGAAATTGCAAGTTATGTCGGGATAAGTTATGGGAGCACCTACTCCATACTCACAGAGGAGCAAGGGTACCGTAAGGATTGCGCCAGGTGGTTTCCTCGCCTTCTCACAGCTGACCAGAAATTGCATCGTTTTCAGGTGTGTGGGCGTCTTCTTGCACGATCTCAAGAACAAGGAGACCAATTTCTCACTCAAATTATCACCTGTGATGAAACATGGATGCACCCTACACCCCACAGTCTAAACAAGCGTGTAAGGAGTGGAAAGAACAATACGTTGCGCAATTGACGGAGGAACCTCTTGCTCAAACATCGTCACGGTGGACAGTGGAGGGAATCCGACGTGCTTTCCTTACTCCTGACAAACCTACCCAACAACAACAAAAATCAGGAATGTTCTCCCCCTCTATTGTGCCTGAAAATCGAAAAGTCTCGTTTATATTTGAACTGCACTCGTATTTCTTGAAAATTTTATCATTTGGCGACCTAGCTATAACGACCCCAGTTCAAATAATATTTCCCCTTTGTTTCTTCAAACTGAATTTTTCAACGAAATCCCAACTAAGATTCACTTGACAACGACTTTTTCCCTGGAAAGTCTCCAAACTTGTCGCATTTTATAGTAGAAAATTTGTGAATGAAAGAATGAGTAAAAATATAATCCGCTCATTCGTGAAAAAGCACGGAAACAAACGGAAACCTCAATACTTCCTTTGGAGGCAAAAAACACGTAGATGAAAACTAAATGGCAACACTGTATAACAATCGTATTCGAGATAGGAACGGATCATTTTCATGCGATTCAAGCGTTCGGTTGAGTGATAAAAAATTTATTACTTAATTCGTCATTGGAAACGAATGTATATAACAATAAAATGCATCGATAAATAAATCGGTTTTTGAATGAATGCTTGCGTTCCAGGAAAACAAACAAATCGCGGAAGATGACTGAATATTGATAGTAGTGTAAAATACTTCGGGATCATTATCATACTTCAATTCTTTCACTTCTCATCGACACTTCTTCAAAGTTTCAATTGAAATCTAGAAACATAATTTCTTCAATTTTCTGATAAGTAAATATGTACAGGGTATTGGGTAATTCGACGTGATCCTCTGAAAAGATACTAGACGTCATTTGAAGAATAAAGGCGTCAAGTGAAGCATGGTTCAAAAATCTATGGTTACGAAAACATGGTGATGTTTTTTTTTAATTTTCTGCTTCGTTATCGTTATATTAATTAAGTTTGTAAAAACTACTCGATTCGATGAATTTTTTTCAAAGCTGAGGAAAATGCCCTCATTTCTTGAGAAAAATTAATTATTCACTAAAAATTCTGATTTCCTGAGATATACAGGGTCATAAATAGCTACAACTTCATAATACTTTTATCCCCGACAATTGTAAAATCCGTCCATTGTACGTCTTTGTGCTCGGCCTTAACAATACCCATTAATCACAAGGGAATAATGAGATTATAATTCACTGTTGCCAGATGCTTCATAGATTTAGCTTTGATGCAATATTCTTTAAATTGGTATTTCTTCAGTATTCTAAAATACTCCAACTAACAAATATAAGGTATACCTTGCCTATCGAGGGCCAAATCTACTTTTATTATATCAATTAAAGCTTTTTTTATTACAAAATATACAATGACCAGTTCTTCGATAATTTCTCATGTGTCAACATGACTTTTTCCACGCTTGTCATAGAAGGGTATTGTCACGGTCGTCAAATGTTAAAATCTTCAAGAAATGTATTCAATTGTCGTGGATAAAGTATAGTATGCTACTCGCGTATAATGGCTGTTATTCGCTCGGTGATGTGCCCTACGGCTCGTAGCCTAAAATTCACGTTGTGAATAATAGCTATCATTATACGCTTGTTGCATAATATACTGATTTCGAGTAGTTTTCAATTCTTTCATCAAGATTTTATGAGGTAAACAGGTGCAGCTTTTTATGATCCTGTATATCTTGGTTTATCAGAATTTTTAGTGAATACTTTTTCTCCTCAGCTTTGAAATAATATTCTTAGAATATTTAGAGTCAAGTAGTTTTCACAAAGTTAACTTTTTTCGATAACGAAGCAGATAATTTCAATAAAGTTGAAAAATCCCTATATCTTCGTAACCATAGATTTTCGGACCATGCTTCGCTAGACGCATTTTGCTCCGCACTATACAAAACTTAAAACGTTTTATACGAATAATATTCTGAACGGTTCAATGATACAATGTATTATAATCTAGGTGTTTAGATTTAATTGTGTTCCTCTAGATTTTTCCTATAATGAGATAAGCACGCGATTCTGAAATGTTCCGCACTATCGAGGAATGTTCGATAAGAATCGCGAATTCGTTACATTGCCATTTAAAGCTATTTCCAAACACACGTTTCACACTGTCTACAACTATTCGAAATAATCCGAACAGAGGTTATTCTGAATCATGGTAGCATCTTATCTGAACTTTTTGAGCACTCGTTCTACTTGAACGCATTTTCCCAAATATCTGTAATTTCGAATTTTGAGCGATAGGGTTAGACTCACTGATGACGAGTCCGTGGTCAAATTCGATTCTGTCAGTGGTGCCGTCCGTCCGTCCGTTAGCACGATAACTTTTAAAGGGATTGTCCTAGAAACTTAAATTTTTCAGGGTGAGTTCGGTTCCCAAATGCCTCGGTTAAATTCGTTAACCAGCCTCATCGTCTAGTTGTACAGTATTATTAATCAGTATTTTTGAGAAACCGTAAAAAAATTAAAAACTGTCAACTCGCCTTCCGAAGGCTGTTTCTTGGAAGGGGGTTCGATTTCGAAAAAAATTTATATGAATTGCCCTGCTTATTCTTATTGAAGGATCATCTCCCAAAGTCCCTCGCATTTGTTTACAGGTATATGTATATAGTTCGGAATGCACTCAAGTATAGTCCGTTCACGAAAGTTTGAGCCGTCGGCGTCGGTTGGCCATGGAAATTTGGCATATTCTACTGCGTATATTAAAATTTTAGGTTATGCTGTTTATTTTCTTGTCAGATTGATACGCATTGTTGTCAATATTCCATAGAGTTCTCTGATAACTCGCTAGCTCGTCAGAGGAGGTCGGGTACATTCGGCAACGTTGACTTTATTTTACTCTATGACAGCAAATACTGTCAACTTTAAATAAATAAACAAACGCCTACTTTATGCTAAAACTTTCGTGAACGGATTATATGTTGATAATATCTACGAGTAATATGAAAGAATTTCAAATGAAAAATATTTCATGCCCAGTTTCAAAAACAACTTCAGATGATTAAGTCAGAAACTCCCTGATGGTCGAATTTATCGATCATTCCAATATTTATTTCTCTTGTGTACTTGACCTAGATCATTATACAGATTGTTCTATAATTGAATTGCATTATTGAAACCGTAGATTTCTTTCAGGATGGAATAGAACAACAGTTCGGATTGAAATATAATTTCAACGAGTATGAAAATTTCATTCACTACCTTTTTTCATGCACTACGACTTTTACATCCCACTTATTCGATGACTGCAACTGGCTGATGAAGAACTAGTGAAAAGTTCGTGTCGAAATAAAAACGTTAATTGAAAATTCCGCCAGAAAACAGGACTTGTCACTTGTATTTGTATTACCGATATCTCTTCTCGATAAAAGCGTTAATGTTATTGAAACTCAAAAAAATATTTGATACATTTCAACGAAATATGTTTTTTCAAATGCGGAAAATATCTCACTAGCATTCTTTATATCTGTTATTTAGGAGAGACCCCACATGCATAAATAAAATTTCAGCAGAAAATATATAGAGTCTATTGTGTCACTCATCATTTTTATTCCTTTATTGATGAAATCTTCGAAGAATTTTACATAAGTCATCATGACTTGAATTTACAGATTACTATAAATATATTTGGAAAATAATCTCGGAATTCCCTGGAGATAATGAATCTATCTAATTTCTGTATCAGATGTAAGGCGATATACGACGAATATTTTCGAAAGAGACTCTTTTTGAATAGAAATAAATTATTATCCATATAAAAAATTATAACTTTATGTTTCTATGTTCCAGTAGAATTGTGACATTACACGTATTGCTTCTGAATACTTTATGTTCGGTTGCTCATGGTAATTGCAAAAAATTTTAGAGATGCCCTGAGCAGGTGCCGTATTCTCGACAAGTGATCATTCAAAGCGAATACGTACCTCCTTGCGCGGTGTGCATTTTTGAAGGTAAAAGAGGGACTCGCGCAATGAAGTTCGTATTCGCTTTGAATGATCACTTGTCGAGAATACGGCACCTGCTCAGGTGAATTGTCGGGAATAAGGCACCAGGAGCTTTTGAGCGCTCGTTCATTGGTGGAGCTATAAGACTATTACCTCGAAATTATACAGGTTTGAAAATTTACATCTGAAACATACGATATACGATGCATCAGACAGAGAATTCTTCCGTCCAGTTGCACAGATGAATAGTCGAGACACTGACGTGCTGTAACACACTGAATTCCGTTGTCTTATTGCAATATTCTAGTCTTGAATCTCTCTTATCGTTGAGAGGAGCGTATTTCATTCAATATGGTAGGCAACAATAAATACTTGAATCGAGTATTACGGGCCTACCATACTGCGATAAGACAGAGACAAGACTAGATTGTTGCAATAAGACAACGGAATTCATCCAGTTACAGCACTTGATTATCTCGACTATTCATCTGTGCAACTGGAGGGAAGAATTCTCTGTCTGATGCATTGTATATCGTATGTTTTCGATGTGAATTTCCAAATCTGTATATGGGACTTGCGATTGATACCAAGTATATAAATGCAGAATATCAGCATAATCGGAATTATATTCTGGAAATTATTGAGAAAATTAAATATGTAAAAAAATAAATTGACAAATTAAATTATATGGTTCTGATGATCCTCTTGAAATTTTGCATGAACATTCGGTATAATTGTTTTCATCCAAAAATAAATTTCACTCGAATCGGATATTCTGTTATCGAAATATAAAGACTATCTTTCAATATTCCAATTGAATTTTCTATGATTCTGTTAACCATCAATGATTCCAACAAATTCGAAGACCACGCTCTGCTTCAAATTCGAAATTTACTGACATTTAGGCAAAACTAACCCCCAGGAACAAGAAAAATTAAACCCGCACTCACGCTAAAACTTACGTAACTTTAAACGCGTTCTTTCGTTCGTTCGCCATGCAGCCATCGAAAGTGATACATAAAAAGAAACCTGTTGATATCTATCGCGTTCGTATTAAGGTAAATACGCGATTGTATGGAAATGGGACGCGCTCCATTTCCCCCATAATCTCTTAACCGGCCGTTCGACTCATCTCTCATTGTTCTCTCATAGAAATCGACAATGTAACGCGATGTAAGCTTCAGAGGCCGCTTTTGTACCATTGTTGATTAACTAACCCTCGACTGATATTGTTGTTACAGCGTTGGCAACATTGGAATTTCCATCTCGTTGATGCGTATAAAGCTTAAAGGGCCCCACTCACTTCGTTCTTCTCCGCCGTTTTTAACCGACGGTTAAAAACGTTGGAAGGAAGAACGTTATCGGTTTAGTCCACCCACTTCAGTTTTGTTTGGCGCACTTTCGCGGCAGTTAATCACGATGGAGCGTAAGTTTCTGTTAGCAGTGGCGGCGGCTGTTGCTGCAAAAGAAAAGTATTCCGCTGATTTTACTTTCCATATACACGGAAATGACCTGTACACTTCAATAAATTCCAACAAAAAGTCCTGGTTCCACTTGCCGAAGATCCGACATTGTTTTCGAATAGTTAAGACTCAGCAGTACATAATTAAAAAAGTTATGTTTATCGCCGCCAGACCTGTTCGCCACTGTCTCTGAAATATGCACGACCGATTTAATTGTTTACCCCACACACCTCGTGTTTACCCGAACCGTTGGAACGTTAACGGACGAAAATCAGGCCTCGTCTGAAATTTGCAACGACGGGTAAGTGCGCCGTTTTTAGCCCATACACTTCGTTTTTGCGGCAGTTTTACCCGACCGCTTTTAACCGTCGGTTAAAAACGGCGGAGAAGAACGAAGTGAGTGGGGCCCTTAAAGGTACAACGCGCTTGTTGGGTCATTTTAGAAATAAAAGAAAAGGTCCAAGAATTCGTGGTATGGAGTGAGGGTAGTGACCTCACAATGGGGAGTAAACATAAGGCGTTTTCGGAAACTTACTCAGAGTAACTAACTGTATCCAATGGGTCACGTGACGGATCTAATCGGATCACGGACCCGGGTTCTAAGTTAACGAACACATCAGGTTTAGGATTTGAAGTGACAGACGTATCAATACAAAGGCGAATCAAATATAAACGAGACTTTGCGCTTTTCAGGCACAATAGTGGGGGGAGAACGTTCCTGATTTTTTTATTGTTGGGTAGGTTTGTCATGAGTAGGAAAAGCACGTGGGTTTGCCTCATCGACCCTCTCGGTGTCTACTGCGACGATGTTTGAGCAAGATGTATCTCCGTCAATTGCGCAACGTGTTGTTTTCTCCACTTCTTACTTGTTTGTTTAGACTCTAGGGTGTAGTGGTGCACCAATGTTTCATCACAGGTGATAATGTGAGTGAGAAATGGGTCTCATTGTTCCTGAAATCGTGCAAGAAGACGCCCACACACCTGAAAACGATGCAACTTCTGATCAGCTGTGAGAAGGCGAGGAAACCACCTGGCGCAACCCTTACGGTACCCTTGCTCCTCTGTGAGTATGCAGTACGTGCTCCCATAACTTATCCCGACCAAACTTGCAATTTCAGAAGTGGTACGACGTTTGTCATCTTCAATAAGCTGTCGAACACTACTGATGTTGTTCGCTGCTGCCATGGCTCTCATTTTCCACACAATCACGACCTTCCACGAACCGTTTATGCCATGCAAACACTCTGGCTTGCGACAGTGTCTCTTATCCGAACATTGACAGTCAACCTCCTCAAGATTTTGGCCAGTTTTAAGCCTTCTGCTACGAGACTCTTGAATACAACAAGTTGCGAAATTGACGGAGGTACCTCTTGATCAAACATCGTCATAGTGGACACCGACAGGGTCGATGACCGAACAAAAAAATCAGGAAAATTCTCCCTCCACTATTGTGCCTGAAAAGCGAAAAGCCTCGTTTATATTTGATTTGCCCTCGTAACATAACCAAATATTTTATGGATATATTCTTTCAGTCCCAGTTTATTTTCGGATTGTCCCTAGCTTTGCTTGGATTTATTGACTTTTGTGAAGTATTTCTCATAATTTCTAGTTTGGCCTTCCATGTTATTTTTGAGTACATATGTTAAAGTAGAGAATTCATTATTTCTGTTCCAGTTTATTTACTGATCGTCTCCAGCTTTACTTGGATTTATTGGCTTCTGTAAAATCTTTCTTATAATTTCTGGTGTGCCCTCGCATGTTCAATGTTATCTTTGAGTACCTATATTAAAGAAGTAAAGAAGGCTTTTGCTTTACCACAAAAGTATCTGTATATAAAGTAATGAAGAAGTTGTTTCACATTATTTTCTCGGCTCATGGAACCACACATTTTATACAGAGCAAAAATCTCTTCTATTTCCATAATTTTTAGGAATAGAATATATCAAATTACTAAGAAAACAGTAAAAGACTTATTCCCGCCTTTTTCAAATACAAAATTGAACTGCATTGCGCATGCGGTGAATCTACGACCCTGCTCTTGTGTAGGGTTACGATAGATCAACCTGAGTCAGTGATCGAGTTACTTAATAGCACCGTACTTTCCGAACACGGGTTGGATGTTCGGGTTAGGTAAACGAACGCGAAGGTTAGGGATCGAGTTAACCCGAGTAAGTATCCGAAAACGCCTGAATGAATAGTCAACCAGTACACCAGTAGGGTAGAGTAAAATTGTGAAAGTGAAAATGGAATAGTAGAGTGTACTATAGCACATGTACTATTCAATCTTCTTCTTCTTCTCTGTGCGGTGCCTTACCGGCCGAACTGAGGCCTAGTGGCCCATTGTTCACCCGCATCGTTCTATAGAGACTCAGCTCCTCAGACACGAAGACAGAAATGTCGCAAGCCTGCCAGGAATGGTCCCTCTCACCATAGGAATAGAAGGTGTTGGATTTCCTAGGTGTGTTGACCTTAACTCAGTAAGGTTTCCACAGTTGAACAAAATATGCTCAACCGTTTCATCAGTACTCCTACACCAACGGCATAGGGAGCAGCTCGTCAATCCCATTCTCTTCAAATGCTTGTTAAACAGGTGACCAGTCAATGCACCAGTCACCAGACCGAGTTGTTTCCTCTCCAGCAGCAGAAGCCTATTGACCTCAGATCGCGAGGACGGTCTCTCAATGAGAATCCTCGACCACCTCAGGCCCACTTCTGCGCTCCATTCCGAGGAAAATTCCCTGTTCAGCCAGTTCCTGAAGAAACTTCTGACAGATGTGAGACAGATTGGCAGCGAAGGCTCCGAACCAACAAATGCTAATCCGGCTCCCCGCCTAGCCAGTTCATCTGCCTTGACGTTACCAGGTATATCCGCATGAGCCGGACACCAGATTACTTTCAAAAAGTTATCAGAGCCCAGCCCACGCAGAGCTTTCCTGCATTCTTCTACCAAAAGAGATTCAACTCTAACATCAGATAGAGATTTCAGAGTTCCCTGGCTGTCGCAACATATATAAATGTGCTGGCCAGAGTATACCCTGCGAATGTTTTCTAGTGCGCATGCAAGAACCGCAAATAGCTCAGCCTGCACAATGGAACAGTCCTTCCCCAGAGGGATAGCCTGATTGAAGTGAGGACCCACGATTCCGGCCCCAGACCCTGTTGCTGTGACAGAGCCATCAGTGAACCAGGTGGGACCCTCTGGACTAAGAAGCCTGTTTGATGAAGACCATAGGTCTCTGTCGGGAACAATTACCCTGTAGGGTTCGTCGAAGTAGAACTTAGTGCCCGCGCGGTCACCTCTTCGGAGAAGGGGAGCGTGAGCATCCTTGACCATTTTGAGGGCCATCGCGTGCCCAGTGAAGAGTCCTCCATCGCGCCATTGTCCCCGTTCCCAGATTCCTAGAGCTGTCTTCATAGCCACCTCCTTCACAACTAGATGCAAAGGAGGGAGACCCAGCAGACATTCCATCGCTGCTGTAGGGGTAGACCTCAGAGCGCCTGTAATGCTTAAACAAGCTTTCCTCTGGCATTTAGTCATAATGTTCTGGTTGACGGCCCTCTCCATAGAAGGCCACCACACCACAGAGGCATAGGTCAGGATAGGCCTCACCACGGCAGTATACAACCAGTGCATAACGTGCGGTTTAAAGCCCCATCCATTACCCAGCACCCTCCGAGTATTCACTCTACTCTACCGTATTCTATCTTAAGTACTCTTCTGTCACTAGCACAATCTGTTAACATTATGCTAGTATGGAAATATCATGTATTCTACCACCTAACTCTACTATTTATTCTACCAACGTAAACCGTGCTATAGTTCGAACTGTAAATTGGCCGAATCACAAAAGAGAAACTAGGAAGAAGCACCATGTTCTGTTTCCACCGGGCAAATGCCGGTTCACATTGGTAAAGTCAACCTGTAAACCAGTAGAGTAAAATTGTGGAAGTGAGGATGGGTTGTAGAGTGTACTATTCCATTATGTGCCATCCACTTTACTGTCACTAGCACAATCTATTTTCATTATGCTAGCAGGAGAATAGTGAGTACTCTACCTCCTAACATGATACTAAAACACAAGTAGTATCATGACCTCCTAATTCTACCATTTATTCTACCGCTGTAAACCGGGTTTTACTGCTTCACGCATGCAGAAGTTGTGACGCATGTTTGAAAACATATAGAATCTATAGTATAGTCCGTATAAACGAATTCTGTCCATTGTTCGCTATTCAAATTTTAGCTGAATCGATTCAAGTCGATTGAAACCAATTTCAGTTCAAAATCCCCCTTAATTCAAGACATTTAAATTGATATGCATAGTCCGTTCACGAAAGTTTGATCCGTCGGTTGGCCATGACAATTTGGCATATTCCACTGTGTATATTGAAATTTTAGGTTATGTTGTTTATTTTTTTTGTCAGATTGATACTCAATGTTGTCAATATTGCATAGGGTTATCTGATAACTCCCAAGCTCGTCGGACGATACCGGGTACATTCGGCAACGTTGACTTTATTTTACGTTATGACAATAAAGGTTGACGCTCACTTGGACGAAACGAGACGAAGCGACGGTTAGTTCGCCTGGGACCATTCTGATCTTCGCTTCGCGCCTCCTAAGTGAGCGTCTACCCATTTGATTCAGTGCTAATCGTGGCCTGCGGAAAACAACTCTTCGCTTCGTCTCGTCTCGTCCAAGTGAGCCTCAACCTTAAATACTACCAACTTCAGGTAAATAAACAAACGCCTACTATGCGCTCAAACTTTCGTGAATGGACTATAGCACGTTTTCACCCAAAAGGACAAGCAAGCGCAAGTAAAATGAAAATTGAGAAAGCCTCGAGATAGCCCAGAACTTTTTGCGTAGGTACTTGTTCATTTCCTGAAAACGATCATTCAGATTTGAAGGCTGAATGCTATTGGTTTCAATTTATTCATTCAAGAATTAAACTCTACCAATTTAAACAGGGCTTTAGGAATAATGTAAATGGGAAATAAGAATCAATCAGGAATTAAGTGATCTCAATTAAAAGTAAAAACTTACCGTAATCACCGTCCGGCAGTAAGGGTAAGCATTCCAAGCCTCTTCGTGCACTTCAAGACTACCTTTGGGCGCCAGCAGCCTTATGAAGGCCGGTACTTTGCTGGTCAAGTGGTAGATTTTGTAAGTGTATTGACCTGAGTTGTACTTACCCCCCAGCAGGGGGTAGTTGGTGAACGGTTCATTTTTAAGAACTTCTATGCCCTCTCCGCCACCTGTGTTATCTTTCGAAGCTTCGGCAACGCTGTACAATTGGGCCACTTGATACTGGAAACAAAATGAAAAATTGTCAGAAGATATGTGGAACATTTTGGACTCCGTAAATTATAGTATTCGTTTTGAAGAGTTTCGTGCTCCTGAGCTGTTCCAGTGCTTGTGCGCAACCAATGGCAACCCGTATTTCGAGCTTTTGAGTTACTCAATAGCACGAAACTCTTTAAAACGAATATGCAAAAATGTACAGGGTGATTCACTCATTTTGGTAACCTATTTTTTCTCGAAAAGGGATGAATATTTTTTTATTCTGTTGCTGATATTTGGTGCAAGTCAATGTTGACTTGACATGGGTGTAAAAGTCGAAAAAAAGAATTAAGACGCCAGGCGTCTCGGTGCTATCATAATATTTTTCTCCAGGAACATACCTCTTTTCTTGTGTAATTCGAAAGATAATTTAATTCTTAATGTTTCTTCTGAATACCATTTTTTTCTATTTCTTACCATCAGCGACCTGCAGCGTATTTTATGTTTATCTATTTTATTTATTTTCTCTATATTGTGACAGTATGCCTTGATTAACAGACATAGATATGATTGTGTTTATTTAAATCAATACAAAGAGACTTTGTAGCGAACAACACTGCGCAAAAAAATTAACGCACATTATGGTAATCTCAAATTTATTCTACAACTGAAAGTGTTCTCAATGATAATTATTTTTATCAGAATTTTTTCTTCAATACAGATGTTTTTCCCAACAGGAATAAAAAAAATGAGATTATCAGCTTTTGAATGTATTGGCTCCATTCTGAAATCAGTTGTTCTCGATCAATTCTAGTGATCAATAGTTTTTCCTTCGTTTGATTTTCTACACTCGATCGCTATGCAACGCAAAACAAGCAATTTGACCCAAGAGGAATGTGCCCAGGCGGTAGTTTTGCGGGAAGAAGGGTGGACATACACAAGAATTGCAGAAAGGTTTGGAGTTTCATATACAAGTGTGTCCAGAATGTTGCAGCGATTCAGGGAGGCAGGTATGAATGTCCGAAGACCAGGACAGGGTGGACCACGGGTAACAACTGCCATTCAAGAACGTTACTTGAGAGTTTCTTCATCACAACTGTTTGCAACCGCTCGCCTCCTTCAAAATCAGCTTGAGCAAACTCATGGGGTGCAAATTAACACTCAGACAATAAGAAATCGCCTCAGAGAATATGATTTAAGGCCTCGTGTCGCGGCAAGAGGCCAAGCTCTTACCCCAGCCCATCGAAGGGCGCGTTTGGATTTTGCGAAAGAGCATATCCATTGGGAAGATAAGAGGCTGATTGGGAAAGAGTTCTCTTCACAGATGAGTCTAGATTCTCCCTCTACCATTATGATCGACATTCCCTTGTATACAGAAGTCCACATGAAAGATATTCTCAGTGCAATATCCTGAATACTACTAGTTCGGGGGAGGATCGATTATGGTATGGGGTGGAATATCTTTGACTGCTCGCAACACCTAGTGGTCGTTGATAATGGAGCTATGAATGCTGCTAAGTATATAAGGAACATTCTTGAAGAGCATGTAGTGCCATTTGACCCATACATTGAGCAGAACATTTTAAGATCACTCATAGTGAGTATGAACCGTCGTTGCCGAGCTGTAATTAACGCAAGGGGTAGAAAATATCAAGTATTAAATCACTTATCAGCATTCCAGTATTTTGAAAATTGTTTATTTCTCTTCTTTCACATAAGATTCGGTGAAATCCTGAATTTTTCTTCCATTTAATGTGTCTTGTTTCGTTCAAAACCTTCCCGAGAAAACATAAAAAATAAAGTCAATGTAGAGTTAACTTTCATTAAAATTGAGATTTTCAGAATATGCGTTAATTTTTTTTGCGAAGTGTATTTCTCAACATTTATATTCATCAAAAAACTTTTGAAAGTGAGTGTATAATGATAAACGTAATAAAGGTAATAATTTACTTAGATATCAAGATTTCAAATAAAAATTAAAACCTAACTCCTCTGGCAAGATGGCGAGCTGTATCCCAGTTGCGAAAACATCTTTGATGACACAATAGACCTAAAGGTCGACGTGGAATTCAACCCCTTAACAATCTACTAGGCGACGATAAGACATATTCCCTAAGGGTTGAATCGATAGGTCGTTCGAAAAGTGTGTCAATTCGTTAATTTTCGTCGATTCCAGCGACAGTCAGACTTTGGAATAAAGTTCAGGAAACGCTATTTGGTAATTTTATTTCAGCGACGATAAAATTGATTTCGTTCATAATATAATATCGACTACGTTTTTTATTATTCATAAACCGTATTTCACCAGTTTAATTAAGAATTTCATTGATTTTTAGTTAGTGTCGCCGTGGTCGTTATTCATCGACGAACCACTCTTTTCAATTATATAAAATTCAAGAAAAGCCCTGAGCAGGTGATTTTGAGCGCTCATTTATTAGTGGAGCAATAATGCTATTACACCTCAAAATTTTGTATAGGAATTAAGATTCAGGCTATGTATATGAATGCAAAATGTCAGCACGATCGGAATTATATTCTGGAGATCATTCGAAAAATGTAATACATATGTAAAAACTCAATAATTAAAAAAAAATTAATTCTATGGTTCTGATGATGTCAATTTTGCATGAACATTCAGTATATGAATCTTCATTCACATAATAAATTTCACTCGAAACGAATATCTTATTTTTTTCCAAACGAATTTTCTTTGGTTCGGTTAACACGAGGGCACAAAATTTTGCATGAGGCTTATTACGAGCATCTTGCATGTGGCCACGAAATTTCATTTCGTTTTGTCTGAGATAACGAATAACAAAAATTTCGAATGGCCACATTTTATGGAACAACCTGTACGATTTGGCTTTCTTACGAACTCATCTCAAATCTAGGACAATCCCTTCGAAAGTTATCGTGCTTACGGCCTGACGGACGGCTCCACAGACAGTATTGAATTTTCGATTGAAAATTCGAAAATAACAGACATTTGGGTAAAACGATAAATCACTCGTTTAAGTAGAACGAGCGCTAAAAAATAGTATATTATTCTATGAGCGGTAATGCAGGTCAAAACACATGCAGATGAATTTTGCACCACGAGCCGTCAGGCGAGTGGTGTAATTCATCAAGTGTGTTTTGAGCATTACCGCGAATTGAATACTATACTTTATCCACGACTTCTTCAGTAAAATTCGAATTAATCTGCATTTAAAAAATTTTGAACAGTTGTCAAAAGCATTGACAACATTTCGTCAAACCTCTGTACTCTGTAGTCGGGAATCAAATCAGAGTCTCTAACTAATCAAATCAAGTACTTTGGCAACTTCAAAAATTTACGTTTTCCAAAATTAAATCTGAAATGAATCGCTAGAACGTTATCTTGATGGCTGAAATACATAGATTTCCGGATCGATCCTACTTTTTATTCATTCTTTTTTTGTAAGCAATTTCATTTTTTCCAGCTATTTTTATTAGCGGGTGTTATGGGCGGGTGTTATTATAACACTCGCTTTTCGGTTCATAGACATGTCTACGGTTGTGTTATAGCTACTTTTGCACATAGAAATTAGTTTAATAATTGACATATTACTCTATAGGAGTGGATAAAAGATTTGATCTCATCTTATGTACTCGATTGTCTCCAACTTGCAAAGAATCATTCCCAATTACCACAGCTAAAACTAGTTTTTTATGGAAATTATATATCGTATAATTCGTCAGGAAGCTCCTAGAACTTTGACCATAATTGCAACTTCCATTAAAAGTAAATTAGTGAAATGTCATCACGGTCGATCAAAGTCTACACAGGACCGATATTAGTATATTTTTATATCACTGAAAATAGTGGTTCATCTATGAATAATGACCACTATGACACTAACTAAAAATCAATGAAATTGTTAATTAAAGTAATGAAATACGGTTTACGAATAATAAAAAAAATCAAGAAAGTACTGAACAGGTGCTTTAATTTGAGCTCTCGTTCATTGGTGGAGCATAAATTCTATTGCCTCGAAATTTTGTATAGGACTTGAGATTCACGCTAAGTATATGAATGCATGAAACAATCTCAGTACGATCGAAATTATATTCTGGAAATTTTTCGAAAAATTAAATATGTCATAAAGCAATAATTAAAAAAATTAAATTCTATGGTTCTGATGATACGATCCTCTCGAAATTCTCCATGAACATTCATCATATCAATCTTCATTCACAAAATGTATTTCATTCGAATCGGATATCTTGTTGTGGAAATATGAAGATTCTTATTTTCAATATTCCAATTTAATTTTCTATGGTTCTGTTAACACCATGGCCACAAAATTTTGTATGAGGCTCATTATGAGCATCGTGCATGTGGCCGCAACATTTCATTTCGATGGGTTTTCGTTTTGTCCGAGATATTGAGGAAAAAAATTTCGAATGGCCATATTTTATGAAACACCCTGCACAATTTGACTGGTTAACGAACTTAACCGAGACATTTGGGAACCGAACTCACCCTGAAAATTTCAAGTCTCTAGGACAATCCCTTCTAAAGTTATTGTGCTTACGGACGGCAGAACGGCCCCACGGACAGAATTTCTGACCATAAATTCGTCATCAGGGGGAGTCTAACCCTATCGTTTGAGATCTTTTTCGGCTCAAAATTCGAAAATTACAGACATTTGGGCAAAACGATATAGCACTCGTTTAAGTAGAACGAGCGCTCAAAAATCGACGAGCGAGAGGATTTTCCTTAATAACACTTCTTACAAGAATTATTGACGAGTTACGTTACTTTTTTGGAACACTGTATGTTTCACGTCAAGAATAAATAAAAAGACAACCACAATTTTGTCCTTTACGTTCTAAACTAAATAAAGGTTATGTTTTCAACATTACAGGTTGAAATTCGCGAAAATATTGACAAATAATGCGTGCAAAAAGAGATTAAATGTTGTCATAGAGCCTAACCTTGACCCTCTAACGATAATCTCAGGTGTTGAAAAATCGAGGTCAAAGAAAAACCGGTCAAGGTCGTTGATATAGACAAGTTCCATCGCTGTGGGAAATCGTTAGTTTATTAGTTTATGAAGTATTAACAATATTGAACAATAGAGGCGCATATTTATCCTGATGAATCAGAATATTATTATCACTGTTAATAAAGACAATTCATTTCGAGTAAATTAGAAGATAGGATAAATCTGATGTCAAAACAGTGAGTTCTCGATATATTTCAATAAATAGTCATTAAATATTCCGAAGAATAAATAAATACGGAAATAGATGAAATAACTAATTTATTTAACATCAATATTTACGGTTGAAATCGTGTACACTAATAAAATGCTTATTGATTTTTTGTTCAAATCGAACCTACTTTCTGTATGGAAGGTGATAAATATTCATATACAAATAGCCAGTTGATGAAATGGAAGCCAAATTTTACGATTGAAATTGTGAGTAATGTAATAAAAGTACGACTTTGAAATTTTTTGATTAAATTATATGCTCCCCATACAAAGCAATCCAATAATATACAGGGTGTCGAGTCGATTGACGCCAATAGAATTTTTTTAGATTCCTCCTACCTGTGGCTATCCAAAAATACACCATGTATATTATGCTATATTTTGTAGTTCTCGAGTTATGATTTTTTGAGTGTTTTTTTGCCAGCTAGATTCGAGAAATTCATTTCTTTCTATTATATATATACAGGGCGTTTCATCATAAACTGGACAAACATATATTTTCGTGTAGAGGACATCGGGAGAATCATTTTTGCCTTATACAATATATCCCGTTTTCGAAGCATAAGCGAGATACAGGGTGTCAAACGTCATTTTTGAGCAAGATTCTTATGAGTGTGGTTAGTTATGTATAACACTTGAAGTAACGGTTTTTGGTTAAATCTCAGTATTTTTGGGTCCTCTATTCAGAAAAGTTGACGAACTCCGAAAAACATTTTACAAAATGGCGGAAGACCTGCAATGTTGCAATTTTTTTTTGCGGTTGTCAAATTGACTTTTATTTTCTGAATGAACACAATTTTCTAAGAATTTCTGTGAAAAAAATTTTTCAAAAATCGAACATAAATTTTTTTTTACATGTCTACAGCGATGAAAAAATTTCACTCGAAATGAATGAAATTTTGTACAATTGTAATTCTTGAATTATAAATCATGAATATGAAAACAGAATTGTAAAATATCGAACGGTTTCGTTACTACAGTCATTCAAATGTTTCGTTCATACCTCTGGAATAATGAAAATAAATTTGTTTTGAGTTCAAGAGTCAAAATAATTGAATTATTTGCATGTCCAAACATTTTAGATGAATTTATAGAAAAAAAATCAGTGAAACTTACTTGGGACTCGAACCGACGTAGACATTAAATAGGGAAATGGCACTGTTCTAAGGATATTGATACTCGTTGCCAGGCAACGGTAGTTCGTAGTTCATAGAGTTTGACTACTGGGTAAATTATATTCACTAAAATTCAAATACCAGTCCAACTCTAGGAACTACGAACTACCGTTGCCTGGCAACGAATATTAATATCATTAGAACAGTGCCATTTCTTTATTTGATACCTACGTCGGTTCGAGTCCCAACTGAGTCCCAACTGAGTTTCACTGATTTTTTTGTATAAATTCATCTAAAATGTTTGGACATGCCAATAATTTAATTATTTTGACTCTAGAACTCAAAACAAATTTATTTTCATTATTTCAGAGGTCTGAACGAAACATTTGAATGACTGTAGTAACGAAACCGTTCGATATTTTACAATTCTGTTTTCATATTCGTGATTGATAATTCAAGAAGTACAATTGTACAAAATTTCATCCATTTCGAGTGAAATTTTTTCATCGCTGTAGACATGTAAAAAAAATTTGTGTTCGATTTTTGAAAAATTTTTTTCACAGGAATTCCTAGAAAATTGTGTTCATTCAGAAAATAAAAGTCAATTTGACAACCGCAAAAAAAAATTTGGAACATTGCAGGTCTTCCGCCATTTTGTAATTTTTTTTCGGATTTCGTCAACTTTTCTGAATAGAGGACCCAAAAATACTGAGATTTGACCAAAAACCGTTACTTTAAGTGTTATACATAACTAACCACACTCCTAAGAATCTTGCTCAAAAATGACGTTTGACACCCTGTATCTCGCTTATGCTTCGAAAACGAGATATATTGTATAAGGCAAAAATGATTCTCCCGATGTCCTCTACACGAAAATATATGTTTGTCCAGTTTATGATGAAACACCCTGTATATATATAGGCAGTTCGTATTTTGCTGCTTTTAATTTTTTGACATGGTATTCCTGAATGTTGATTCAATAAAAAAAATTATTCAGCTTCCTGAAATTACTGCAAGGTACCCAAAAAAAGGATGAAATCTAAAACTTCAGTTTTTAGTACGATGTACTCAAACATGAACGAGGGCTCAGAAGCACCTGCTCAGGGCTTTCTTAAATTTTATTTTATTTATTTCTGATGAGATTCCAGATACAGAGCTATAATTTGCCAAACAGTCTAAAAGATTTTTAAAGAATTATGTATTAGGCTTCAATCATTGGTGAACCTATGTTGTAGGTTTCAGACCAAACATTTCAGCTAACACAGATAAAGGGCCAAATGAAATTAAATCAACTTAAAATGATAGTATAATATCGTTAAATTTATCAGAGTTTCAGAAACCTGAATGGAAAATATTAATCTTTAATATAACAGAATATTGATAATTTTAGTTTCAATATTCAAAATCCTGATTCATTCAATAATTGGTTTTTAATCTTTAAAACAACTGATAGTTAAATACTTGAACTGAATGATATTGAAAACATTACAAACAAAACAAGGTACAGGTTAAAATATGAAAGGTGATATACTTCTTCGAGATAAATATTTGAGAACTTTTTTAGAATGAAAAATTATTAATCTATTATTTGATTACTTCATTGTACAGGATGGGCATATTTCAATGTTTTGCACTACAACTGTTAAACCGGAAGAGATAGACAAAATGTGATACCCACTTCTCGATCTTTTTTTATGAGAAACTAACAAGAGTATTATTCATTTTTGGCTACCTTCTTTTGTTTTCTAGTTATAAGGAAAATTGGAAAAGTGTCGATATCGAAAAAAATTCATATCTCCGCTAATACTGATTATAGAGCTCTGAAACTAGAACATTATACCCGCACTTTTTTTACGTAGAATTCAGTGGCGTGCTCGTCTTTTTTTTTACCATTTCTAATTACGAAGCTATGACCCAAAGTTATGTTTTTTCAAATGATGATACTAGAATTTTGTGCCATTTTCTGAAAGCTCAATTTTTTCTGATTTCAAAAATATATAACATTGTATGGTTTGTATCAATATGATTATAGAAAATTACATTTCTTGCAGATTTCAACATTTGGCAACCGCAACGTTGAAAAGTCAAGTTAACACATGAGAAATTTTTGGAGAACAGAGGCCTATTGCACCAAATACTCACTTCTCACTTTTCAAATGAATAATGTTGCACGAAACGCATTCATAATTGAAAGGTGCATTGTGCAAGTACCGGGTTTTTCACTATAATTTGACCCCCCTTTAACTTTGTTACTAAAGGAGATACAAAAAAATGTTTCGTATGAAAGTTTCACAAAATCAACTGAGGTTTTTTGATATGAGTCCAGAAACTGAAATATATACAGGGTGGCCAACATATTGATGGTAACTTCATTTTTTCAAATGGAACACCCTGTATTTTTTTCCATGTTTGGGTAGCTCTTTTTCCCCCTTTTTCGAATATGTAACGTATGTTGGTCTTTCTCTTTTATTCTGATAACCACAGAGTTTCAAATTTTAAGAACCACCTGCCAAGATCTGTAATCATTTTATAAGTGGCAGAGTGCGTTTACTGAAAATGCTCATTTCTGGAGTTATAATAACGTCAATGGGAAGATATACAGGGTGAACAACATTGAATGCAACTATATTTTTTCAAATGGGACACCCTGTCCTGTATATTCTTCCTTTTTTGATAGGCTATTTCCCCCTGAACTCGAATATAAATGCGTATGTGGATGTGTCTCTTCAATTTTCAGAGTTTCAAAGTTATGAAATGATGACACCTAATAAAAAAATATGTGAAATACCTACGAAATTATTTATATCCAAACAATCTACTTAAAAGTATTATTTTATTATGAATACTTAACAATTAATTAACCAATGAAAAATGATAAACTATGGTAGTATGGGTAGAATAACATCAACTAAAGAAATTGCTCAAAATGACCACCTTCATTCAATACACATAGTTCACATAATTGTCTCAAGTTGTTTAGACTAGTTTTGATAGCATTATTATGGCTCTGATTCAAGTCAGAAATTAAAGCTTCAAAATGTTGTTCCTAATCATTACAATATTATCATTATTCTTTGTGCGTTGACGGGATTAGTTCCGAATTATGGGTTTAATATTGGTTGATTTTATATCATTAATATTACTCTCCGCTTTCATCATTATTGCTAAAGTGAATCATTTGCCGCTTAAATATTCACGAACTTCCAAAACGCTATGCCAGATGGTTATTGAAATTTGAAACTCTGTGGTGCTCAGAATAAGAAAGATAGACCATCATATGTTACATATTCGAAATCAGGGGAAAAAGAGCTAACCAAATATGGGAAAATATACAGAGTGTTCCATTTGAAAAAATGAAGTTTCCATCAATATGTTGGCCACCCTGTATATACTTCAGTTTCTGGACTCATATCAAAAAACCTCAGTTGATTTCGTGAAACTTTTATACAAAACATTTTTTTGTATCTCCTTCAGTAACAAAGTTAAAGGGGGGGTCAAATTATAGTGAAAAACCCGGTACAAAGTGAAAAACACTTCGAAAAAATCAAATGTTGTAAAAATATTATGCAACATACTTAATTAATTTTCACTATGCAAATTTTTTAGAAAGCAAATAAAAAAAACAAAGTAAAAAGTTGCAAATTATTTTGGTGCAATAAGCCACAGGTCATTGTATATTTTGTAATATAAAAAAGTTTAATTGACATAATGAAAGTAGATTTGGCCCTCGACTGACAAGGTTTGCCCATATTTGTTAGTTGGAGTACTAATATACCAATTTGAGGAATATTATATCAAAGCTAAATCTATGAAGCATCTGAGAGCAGTGAATTATAATCTTATTATTCCCTTGTGATTAATGGGTATTATTAAGGCCGAGCACAGGGACGTACAATGGACGGATTTTACAATAGTCTTGGATAAATGTATAATAATCAAGGAAGCCATTTAAAGGATGTAATTTTCAAAACATAAATTGCACATATTAATATCAATATTTTTCATACTTTTGTTTCAATTAAATGCTTTTCGGTCTTAAAACTGATTTTTGAAAATAGGTGACACCAAATGCCTAACCCAGTACATCACAAAGATGTATTTTGAGTTGCCTAACATCAAAAAGCTAAGAATTCCTATTTGTATGTGGAAACTTAGTATTTTTCAATATCATCCTTTCACAGATACTGTATCAATATATTCCTAAGACAACTAAAAATTTCAGAGAATGTAGAATGTTTTAAGTATTCTGTAATGATTGTCCTCAGTTGCTTTATCTATCTTCAGTCTGTATTCGTTATAGCGTTCAAACGAAGAAACATTTTTCTAATGAAAATAAAACTAAACTACCATTCAACAGATATTACTCATCAACTGAGGTCTCATAAAAGTTCAGAATAAATAAAATTCCAACAATTCTAATATTTCATTCATGCCACATTTTATTTGCTGAAATACTATTCAAAATAGGTGTTCAAGCATAAGAGATTCTTTATTTCTCATAAAGTTTATATCCAAAATGAAAAAGTAGTGAAAGAATTGTTAAATTTTTAATGATTCCCTAAAATTGCAAACAAATCTCATTATGAAATTGGAATGATTGCACAAAAAAGTGATTTCCACAACATAAAAAACTCCAAATTATAAGAATTAAAGGAAAATAAAGCTCTCCTTGAACCATAATAGCATAAAAATGATTGATTATGTACATAAATTACTTTTTGTGATGGTCATAGTTGAGTAATTCCAAAAAAATCAACGTTAATTACGAAAAATAACACTTTACTCTATTGTTTATGACTTAATTTTGATGGTCATCCTACTTGTTCCCAAATATATGGAACAATTCAATCATTTTATTAGAAACCAATCATTTTTCAATTTAAGAAAGAATGATACATACCTCCTCAACAGTTAAAGGCAAAACCACTCGGCTGAAATGAAAATTTCGAGATTAGTTTTCAGCGATTGGCAAACAGAAATTCAGAAATAAGATTCGATTTTTAAGGATTACAAACTGAAAAATTGTTACAGATCGAAGACCAATTCAATCGCAACAATTTAAAAATTACCAACTACAGCTTTTTAGTTCATATTCTCAAAATGCTTTGTTTTCTTTCGATTCATCGGCAAATTAATCAGGAAAATTTTGGACACCTAAAGATAACACTCCTTGAAATTCAATACTACAAATCTCTACTGGACATGAGATGATCGACTGGGTGAATCCACTGTATTCCACAAATATTATCACTTGTCAAGAATACTCACAATTCTTTAATTAACATCTTGATCCGTAATTTTAATTTTTAACAAACATGTGAATTGAAGATCTGTCATAAAACTAAACTGACCCACTCGTCGAACAGCAGCCTGTAAGACGGGTTGACAGGAATGCGCAGACGCCATGACGCATCTTGTGACGTCAAATTCGAAACGTCAATGATATTCTGTAGACTACAGATTGTCGTTCTTGTTTTTCCTCAAGGATTTTCCAATAGGAAAATTACCATTCTGATTTGTTTTTTGTAGATATTTTTTGGCTCTTGAAATGACGAGTTTTTAACTTCTTTAATGGATTATCTTTATCAGTCTAAAGATTCCTTAGGCAGTGTACCAATGAGAGGAGAATTTAATACTTAGGGAGATTCATTCGAAAATAAAGCAATAACAACATTGTATATACGAATGAATTTCAACTTTGTTAGTCTATTCGAAGTTAGAGTAATTATTAAAACTTTTATTTGACGGTTATCGTCAATTTATATTGTAGAAAGCATCATACAAGTTTGAACATTTGCAAATGCACCACCTGTTTTATACTGAAAAATTTTAAAAAGCCCTTAGCAGGTGCTTTTGAGCGCTTCTTCATTGGTGAAGCAATAATGCTATTACCTCAACATTTTGTACAGGACTTGAGATTCATGCTAAGTATAAGAATGCAAAATTTCAGCATGATCGGAATAATATTCTGGAAATTATTCAAAAACTGAAATATGTAAAGACTTGACAATTAAGAAATTAAGTTTTATGGTTCTGATCATGCGATCCTCTGGAAATTTTGCATGAACATTCAGTATACTTATTAATCTTCATTCACAAAATAAATTTCACTCTAATCGGATATCTTGTTATCATTGTTTAAACAATGTTATGGAAATATCTATAAAGATTCTTCTTTTCAATATTCCAATTGAATTTTCTATGGTGCTGTTAACACTATTCGTTTTGAGATATTTCATGTTACTGAGTAACTCAAAAGTTCGAAATACGGCTTTCCATTGCATGCTCGGAACTCTTCAAAACGAATATGCCTACAAAATTTTGCAAGAGGCTTATTATGAGAATCTTGCATGTGGCAGCAAAATTTCATTTCGATTGGAACACCCAGTACGATTTGGCTGGTTAACGAACTTAACGGAGCCATTTGGGAACCGAAATCACCCTAAAAATCTCGAGTCTCTAGGACAATCCCTTCGAAAGTTTTCTTGTTTAGGGCCGGATGGCCCCACGCACAGAATTGAATTTGACCACGAATTCGTCATCAGGGAGTCTAACCCTATCGTTTGAGACCATTTTCGGTTCGAAATTAGTTCGGGACATTTGGGCAAAACGATAAAGCACTATTCGAAACGTAGCACGTAAATCTTCTGAATATATCAACTGTACTGAATGTTCAACTGTACGGCAACATTCTTTCTCTGATGCATTGAATTTCGTATGTTTCCGATGTGAATTCCCAAACCTGTATATCGACATTGAGTTTAAAAATACCTAGAGGAACAACCGCCTTCATTTATCTGAAGCCGCTTTCAGTTGTAGTTCCTTCCCTGGTTCATAGGGGCGCAGTTGTGCTTCAGAGAATCGAAATGTTTTGCTCTCGCATCTAGCGGTGCGAAGCTGAACTATAAAGCACTATTCCCTAAGCGTAGAGGGTAGACTACCCAAAATACCTAAGCGGTCTGGGCACGAATTTGATGACGATCAGGACCGGCGTAAGGAAATGTGGCTTGTTCAGTATTTTATCACAATACTTGACTGAACGTTCGAGAATAATAATCATAAAAAATATTAATAGTATTTTTAAACTCAATGATATCGATTTAACACGTAACAGCAATGTTTCTTCAAGTATACATTGTCAGAATCAAAAAATAAACTTTTTATATTCTAAATGTTTGTCAGCAATTTGAATATAAACTGCAATATGTATATTGAGAAAATCTCACGACGGATCTACCGAATGGTCACCCACCCAGGTATTGACCTCGCAAACGCCATGCTAATAGTATCAGAACAATAAAGTCGAATTTTGGCGAGCTGTGGTTACATGTAACTATCTAACTATCACGTGATCATTTGACAGAAAATACCTTAGAACATATATCTATTTATGTTCTAAGGAAAATACGTGTATTAACTGTCAAATGATCACGTGATAGTTAGATAGTTACATGTAACCACAGCTCGCCAAAATTCGACTTAAATTGTGTAGGATAATCACATAAGACTAACTTATGCTGTTTTAGACTCGTAAGACCAAAAAAAAATCAAATTAATATCACCAAAATACAACATAAACAAATGTTCTTATACTCCGTTCACATATTATTGAGCGCCAAGTAGGCGTTAGTTTATTTATCTGCGATTGGTAGTATTTGCTGTCATAACAATGAACAAAGTCAACGTTGCCGAATGTACCCGGCCTCGTCCGACGAGCTTGCGAGTTATCAGAGAACTCTATGCAATATTGACAACATTGCGTATCAATCTGACAAATAAATAAACAACATAACCATAGACAAACGTTTAGTTAGTCTATGAACATAACTTAAAAGTTTAATATACACAGTGGGATATGCCAAATTTTCATGGCCAACCGACAACTCAAAGTTTCGTGAACGGACTATATGTTGTATGATAGCAAGAAAGTGTGGGTAACTTTTGAAAACAGAATTCATTTTTAGTTGAATTTATTTACAAAATATAAACAAATAAAACATCATTAGAATACAATAAAATTCAATTAAATATGAGCTTGTAGTATAAAACTTCAATGTAAAATTTTATTACAAAAGTATACAGGGTGTTTCCTAAACATGCGGCAAAAATTCAGGGGATTGTTCCTTGGACTATTCTAAGAATATTTTGTCCTTTGATGATTTTTGAAAAACCTCTTTGTTTCGAAGGTACCGGGGAAACAAAATTTTAGATAATAACATTTTATTATGAAAAATTACATGAGAATTTAACTTAACCTACAAAAACTGTTGAAAATGACCACCTCTAGTCAGCATACAAGCATCCAATCTTCTCCTCATTGATTGCTAATACATCACAAAACGAATTCAAATGAAAACCTTGTTTAATCTGTATTCCTTTACCATCTGAACTTATCAATTTTAAGTCAAAGAAACTGGCCGTTTTTAGTAATCGGAATGTTGTTAAACAAATTTAAAAATAAATTGTACCTACTTAGTAAACACAGTGTGATACGCATTTTTATTTAAACTATTATTAATTTTAAAAATATGAAAAATGTTGTTCGCCCTGTACCTATCTTCGATACAAAGAGGTTTTTCAAAAATCAACAAAGTACAAAACATGCTTAAAATAGTCCAAGGAACAACCCCCTGAATTTTTGCCGCATGTTTAGGAAACACCCTGTATAATCGAAACTAAAACAATTAATTTATACAATCATTCTGAATCGGAGTAAAAGTTATCTGCATTATCACAGTTTATTCTGACATCTAAGTTACTATAAAAACCTTTGTATTTCTTCACTAAATCGCCCCAAAGACAACTCAAGTTGCATTTTGGACATTTTCCCTCAATGGGGACATATTCACCAGGTTCCAAAAATAACGCTGACAAGCAAATCAAATGGCTTTTGAAAGTGCAACTATTGTCTAAACACCTCATCAATTTTTCCTCAGATATTTTTTGGCAAACGTCACATATATTGTTAGTAGTGGTCGATGATGTCCAAGAGTTTTCCTCGTCCTCAATATTCTTTTCCTTTTTTTTACTGATCACAGGACCGTAGCAAATAGCCATATGCATTGGTGGTGTTTTGTAATCCTAAAAATATCTTTGAGTGAGTTTTTGAGCCGGTTTTGAGCGCTAGTATTACTTAAACGAGTGCTATACCGTTTTGCACAAATATCTGTAATTTACGAATTTTGAGCCGAAAATGATTTCAAACGATAGGGTTAGACTCCCTGATAAGGAATTCGCGGTCAAATTCAATTCTGTCCGTGTGGCTGTCCGTCCGGCCGTTAGCACAATAACTTTCGAAGGGATTGTCCTAGAGACTTGAAATTTTCAGGGTGAGTTCCGTACCCAAATGGCTCGGTTTAGTTCGTTAACTAGACAAATCGTACAGGGTGTTCCATAAAATATGGCTATTCAAAATTTTTGTTCCTCAATATCTCAGAAAATACGAAACCAATCAGAAGGAAGAAATGTTGATAAAACTGAGTGCGTCATGTTCAGAACTAATAGATCTAGAGAAATTTTCCGGAAAAAATAGATTTCAATTATACCACAGTTGAAATAGCACACACCACTAAATTTTTAGAATTCTATGTGGACAGTCAGTTGAATTGGTGCGAACATATAAATCAGCTCAGTGAGAAACTCAATCAGAGTCTTTACATGATAAGGGTGTCATCTCTACGGGTAGATAGGCAACTTCTAAAAACCATCTATTTTTCTAGTTTTGATTCTATACTCAGGTATGGAATCGTGATCTGAGGTAGTGGTTCGGATTGCAGTAAACTGTTGGTTCTTCAAAAGTTTTATTTAAGAGCTATGATTGGTCTAAAATATAGAGACTCATGCAGAGGACATTTCAGACAGAATAGAATTCTCACTTTCCTTGGGTTGTTCGTTTTGAAGAGCATTCTTTTCATTAAAACAAGTCCACATTATTTTGAAGATTTGAGAAATATAAATAACACAAGACGTACAATTCCCTTTCACTTTCCCATACATAAGATGACACTGACTGAGAAGAATACCAAGTATATGTGTATTAAATTTTATAATAATCTATCCAAAAATGTACTAGATATAGTTCATTTCAAGAAATATTTAACAGGCTTGATTATAACAATTGAACCATATTCAATTTCAGAATTTATGAATTATTGTAATGTAGAATCTAGGATGTAATGTGTATTTTTTTTCTCTCTGTAATTGACGGTTTCCCACTTCTTTGGATTGTTATTCAAGATTCAGGGAATAAAGGTATTGTTATTGAAGGAAACGTTACGGCCAAATGCAAGATGCTAGTAACAAGCCTCATGCAAAATTTTGTGGCCATAGTGTGGACAAAACCATAGAAAATTCAATTGGAATATTGAAAAGAAGAAACTTCATATTTCCATAATAAGTTATCCAATTCGATTGAAATTTTTTTTGTGAATGGAAATCGATATACTGAATGCTCATCCAAAATTTCGTGGCCATAGTTTTAACAGAATCATAGAAAATTCAATTGGAATATTGAAAATAAAAATCTTTATATTTCCAAATCTGCATTAATATATTTGGTATCAATCACAAGTCCTATATAAAATTTCAAGGTAACAGTCTTATTGCTCCACCAATGAATGAACGCTCAAAAGCTCCTGTTCATGGCTTTTCTTAAATTTTTTCTAGATTCATTGCAAATATGAAGATCTTTTTCTTTCTCCTCTATATATATAAAAATCAATTGCTGTTTTTTAGTCTCGTTAAAACTCGAGAACAGGTGAACAGATTTATCTTATCTTGGTCTTGAAGTATTCGTTAAGTCTAGGGATGATTTAAAAGCTGAGAAAAATTCATTCTCGGCCACAGAAACCACAACGTTGGCCAAAATAGAGTGCCCTAGGATGAATCTCACTTGAAAAATTTTGACGGTTTGAATAACCATTGTCAAATTTGAATTCTCCTGAATGAACAGTGAATAAAGTAGAGTTTAGAAGCAATCGTAGATAAAGTTTGGTATTGATTTATTACTACAGTAAAAATGGCCGTAAAACGCAGATTGGCAAATTTGAGTCGTAGAACAAACCATTCTAGAGTCTTGGGAGATAAAAGAGCACAAAGATCAGGCGAACAAATCCAACAGAAAAATGCAGATGTGGGTGTTGACATGGTGCATTTACGTGCAAAACAATTGCAAGAGGCAAGAAATGAATGGAATCAACAAAGAAGATTGGAACAAAGAGAAGGCTGCAGATTCGTAGTCGACAGACACAGAACATCTAACCAGAAAAGTATTTTCTACAAATGATGTACATTAATGGAAAAACAAAGTTAGCCGGGCCAGTTAGTTAAATCATAATAATTCAAAATACTTACGGACAGGTCTCTTATAAACTCTTGGTTAAGCCATCTAATAACTAGAGGCAATCTATGCCATGGTCCTACACACAGCATTTCAGCTAATACATTTATGCAATAATCATACACTTTAACTCTATTCTTTTTCTTTGGTACATGCTTTAACCTTCTTGATGATTGGGGATGTTGCCAAGCCCATTCAAACTGAAAATTTAGATCTAATTCGATACTGAAAGAGGTCTGAGAAAACAGATATTATTTACCCTTAAAGCAGCTATATCGTTAGGGAAGCCATGTACTATTAATACCATTTCCCTGAAAATTCGATTGATGAATACTTTTGGTATAAATTTATTTATAATATGCTTCACCATGGTCCTTTGTTGCTGGTTCTCCATGCTCCTCCAGCTTTTTTGCCCTTATTATGTTGTTTAATTCTTCGATTGGGGTCTTTAGTGTATCCTATATAAACTCTTCCTTTGTAATTTTCATTCATGCAGTACAAAAGATACACGCCAAAAAAATTTTCAATATTATGTGTGTAATCTTCAGAAGACATCACTCCTCAATCTTGTAGAATCATAAATGAGAATAATTTCGATATTGAAATTTTTGAGAGTTTTAAAATAAATTCCATATATCGCTGCTTTTCTTATCTGATTGATAATAGAAAGAAGTAAAATTTGAATAAAATACCCATGAAAAAGTTATCAGAAAAGAGAAAAATGAAAACTCTACTGGTTCAAATTCAAAATGTAAACAAAACAAACATTTTTAGGGAAATTTTGAGTTGAAATTTGAAATTACGCACCTGCTGACACTGATGACGTTGCTGACCTTGAATTTTTGACACAGCTGTCATTTTTGTCGAAAATTGTATATAACAATAAACAAATATGTTTTTACGTAAATCTTCAATTAAAAAGCTCATGTTACTCTGTTAAAATGTTTCTGAATTAAAATATAATGGAAAATGCGCCCAAAGAACTCAAGGGGCTGTGCAGAGCCTGCTTGAGCGATAGAAACGAAATGGTAGCATTGGATTCCTCTGGAGATGAAAGTAAAAGCTTTATAGAGATGTTCAGAGACATCACGAAACTTGAGGTAAATTTCTTACATAAATTGTAGTTTTTCATGGAAAAAAATCTATTTCTTCATTGCCATTCAACTATACATAATCTTCGAACAGTCGGATCATTTCCTGTTATGATTGAATTGAATTTTTAGGATACAGAATTATGGAAAGATTTTTACCCGTGTAATATTTGTACAGTGTGTAGTCAAAGTGTTGTGCAGTCTTACAATTTTATTAAAACATGTTTGAGTTCAAACGTATTTATCGAAGAAAAACTTCGACAATGGTCAGAAACACCTCCTAAGGAAGAAACAGAGGAGACACATCACATTGATGATATCCAGCCTAGTGATAATGCAAGAGATGAAATAGATAGCTCTGACGCTGAAAATAACGATGATTTACCTGCAAATGATTCAGATGCTACTACCTCTAGTAGTAGCAGTAGCAGCGAATCAGATTCTGAAATCGAAACGAAGAAAAGAAAACCTAGGAAACGAAGTGTTAAAAAAGAACCTAAGGAAAAGAAAAAAGTTAAATCGAAAAAGTATGATACCAAGCTAGTATTAGAAGCAATTGCAGAATTTAGGGAAAACCATAGGCATAAGTATCAAAAAACTTGTATGTTTTGTCAACTGGAAACTGTTTCTTACATTGCTTTAGCAACACATATAGCTAATTTTCATAAGTAAGTCTATATGAAATATATCATTATATATTTTCTTGTAAAATATCAATTTTAGGGAATATAAAGGTAAATGGTGCTTCCAGTGCAGTCAAGTTGTTGAAGATTTAGAAGAACATAGAAAGGTTCACACTAATATGGAAAATGTAGTATGCAAATTTTGCTCAAGAACTTCAAAACCAACAGGTTATGTCAGCCACTTGAAGACACATTTAGGTAAATTGTAGGCTGTGTTTTACAGCAACAGTTTTTTTTATATGGAATGACTCTATACAGATTCCTAAATATAAACAGGGGGTAAACCTGTCGAATCAACAAACGACCTTGAGATCTGAGGGAGCGTTATGGCAAATGCACCGCTAAGTTGCCAGATCAGATAATACAGCAGGTGTTTGAAGAATGTCGTAAAAATGATGTTTGATACTTTTTACAGTTTCTCTAATGGACAGATATATTATATTCTTCCTAAAACGAAAATATGATAATGTATATTTTTCTGTAGCATAGTAACATAGCTTGAGTGAAGTTTGTCTTTCTATAGCTCTTCGAACTAAGCAATTGTAAGATTGCAATAAAATCATCATACCAGAATTCAAAGGTTTTTCCCATTTAAATTATGACTTGAAAACTATAAAAATGAGATTGTCACAGCTTGCCTAACTTAGCAGTACATAAAAACGGAATTTTACTAATGTAATTCTATAAGAAAAAGTGTAGTCGTTGATTCAGATAAAGATTGAAAGAAGTGCTGAAACTAAAAACTAATAGTTCTATTCAATGATTTCGGTTTTTAATTCCCCTATAAAAAAATCACAATCAATTTCGGAAATTAATTTTCAATTGGCGATTGATTACAATATATTTCCAGTTTGTTCATAATCCCGCAACATTAACGCACAAATGACGCTGTTTCCGCATGCGCAATACTTTAAATTCTACCCAAGGTCATTTGTTGATTCGACAGGATGATTAGATTAGAGGAGGGGCGACAGATCAAAACCGACCTTGCGAGCATCTTGACCTTAAGATCTATTGTGCATCCCCGCGCTGTTTACCAGACAGGCAGCAAAGTCTCAATGAACTTCACCACCTTTCTGGGGGCCACATCCATTACTTGTTCAGGATTTAGGAACCAGGAACCAAGATACCGTAACCGTTTCTGATGAACAGCTTCACACTCACATAGCAGGTGTCTGGCTGTCTCGGTAGCTTCCTGACAGAAGCGACATGTACTATCGGGCGCTTTTCCCATGTTTTTTAAGTGATACCTCGCGGGACAGTGCCCAGTGAGAGCGCCCGTCAGTTTCTTCAGTTCTAATTTGCTGAGTGAGAGGACTGTCTTGGTCCAGCTGGTTCGACAGGATTACCAAACAGAGTTTTCCTTTCATCATGTTCATGGCCTATCAGAGATAAATAAATATTTCGTTATGACATTTCAAGTAGAGCCTTGGTGATAAGGAAACTCTTTGCCTAAAATGTTTTCAAGTCTACAGTGTTGCCACATCTATCTCATGTACTCCGAATTGGTATAGAATCGATACATAAATGAAAATGTAGGTAATTTCATTTGAAATAAAAAAGTAGATATGCGTTCAAGATAGATGTGGCAACACTGTCAAATATTTCAGGCAAAGAGTTTTCTTGGGGTCAAGGCGCCACCGAAAATTTCAAAATGAAATATTCATGGTTACTTCATAAACTTCTGCTAGGCCAAGTTGAAAGGAGAACCCTGTATAATGTAGAAAGAGTTTGGCACTTGAAGTGTAACGGTTACACTTCAATTGCCAAACTGTAACCAGTGTCAAACCATCCTTGCACCTGTTACAGTAAACTAATCCCGTCAACGCACAAAGAACACGCATAGTGGTAATATCAAACAGAGAATCCATAGATAGCTCTTTCGCCCTTTTTGGGGCTCTTCAGTATGGAGGAGCTCCGTCTGAAGGGCATTCTAGGTTCCCTTATTTGAAGAAATGTCGCCTAGCTCTGAGAATAACAGAACCGAAACGCCATCTCTTGGGATCCTTACGAACACCTACCTCCGATGCATGAACTCTGAACGAAGTGCAAGATGTTTATTCATTTTTCATACAAACTGGTGGTAGTCCAACTATGTGGACTTAATATTATTCTCCGCTTTCATTGTTTATATTATGCCCGCTTTACTCTTAAACGCACGAATTTTCATTTATTACTATTATCACCTCGTCTGGTTTATGACGATTAAAAGAGCGTTTCCACTACATCGTCTGAAGTTTAAGTCCACATAGTTGGACTACCACCAGTTTGTATGAAAAACGGATAAACATCTCTCACTTCGTTCAGAGTTCATGCATCGGAGGTAGGTGTTCGTAAGGATCCCAAGAGATGGCGTTTTGGTTCTGTTATTCTCAGAGCTAGGCGGCATTTCTTCAAATAAGAAAACCTAGAATGCCTTTCAGACGGAGCACCTCCATACTGAAGAGCCCCAAATAGGGCGAAATAGCTATCTATGGATACTCTGTTTGAACTATGCATGTTCTTTGTGCGTTGACGGGATTAGTTCCGAAGTATGAGTTTAATATTGGTTGATTTTAATCTATTAATATTATTCGCTGCTTTCATTCTTTATATTATACCTGCGTTCTTATTAACGCGTTAAATTTCATTTCGAATGTTAGATACTTTTTTTTGGTTAATGAAGTTCATTTTTCACGTATCTTTCAGCTTCCAAGCCCTTCCAGTGTATATATTGCCAACGTGGCTTCATGAGAATGGACAGCCTAAAAACCCACCTTAAAGCCCATGCTGATAAAAAACCGGACTTGGATGAACGACCACACAAATGTCCGAACTGTGGGGCAGCTTTCGCAGACTCGACTACCTTAGGATGGCACGCAGCCAAGCACGGACCATTTAAATGTGAAAATTGTTTGAAACGATTCAAGTACAAGAAGAGGCTCAGTGAGCATCAGTGTAACAAAGACGGTGACGGATTTGATAGTAACGATGGAAACCGGCAGACTTTAGAAGCGATGGACTCCCAAATGGATATAATGCAAGATCTGGATGATTTCATACCGAAAGATGAGAAGTATGTGATTACTAATATTTCTATACAGGTTGTGAGAATCATCCCCACAAACAATACATTCCACTAAGCGATCACAACGCCCAAAACGCCTGGTGTTTATATTCCACTAAACGATCGCAACGCTCACGCGAGTGTGTGTGACGTCATCAATTTCGCCCGCAAAGCCCACGTCAGGACGGTGGTCGTCGTGAGCGTTTAGGAAGTGTCATCCGTTCCTCTTTAGAGGTGAAATCAAAACATTTGTCAACATGCAAACCTGTGAAATAATTCACATAATTTTTGCATGCTGAATGAGGAATATGATGATGAAGATCGTAAAGAGGTTGAAAATGCAGAAATAGATCGAAGTTATCTAACTTTCGATAGATGTTACGTGGATATAGAGTTCAATTTATTGATAATTTTAGGTTTTATTCTATTACAATTTCATACTGTAGGGACAATGAATAATATCTATAATTTGTAAACTAAATATAATGGTACAATCAGATATAGAAGTAAATAAGTTCAAATTTATACGGTCAAACGATTTTTTCAATTGAGAGACAACATACATAATTATAATAATTGATGGTAAAAACATATTCCAAACCTGACTCTCTGAAAAGTAAATCAAACAAAAATATTCTATATCAAGCTATTTCAGACCTATGAGCAAATATGGGTAAAATATAATGAACGGAGTTGAAAACACATGTTCTGAAACTGGTAAAATAACTAAATATTGCAGTTAGATGTTTCCTCCCGGCATTATCAGTGAAATATATCATCATTAATGGTTAAATAATTCCCCAAATATGTTTTTTTTTTTTTTTTTTTAAGGCAACTTTTCTGCGTAAAATTCAAATTTGAATCTCATTCGACAACTGTCGTTAATCGCTCATAAGGCCCAAACGACCGTTCCATATGCAAACCGTCAAAAACGTCCGCGTGCTTTTGAAAAGCTAGTGGAACGGGAACGATCGCGAGCGTGAGCGTGGTCGTTGTGATCGCTTAGTGGAACCTACAGTAATTATGCTTGCTCGTGCGTCATCATGGCGTACAGTTTGAACTTACTAGTTTAGAAATCGCATTTTGAATATTTTCCGCCTACCTCAGAATAAAAGGTGATTTTAATGTGTACGAAATTGAACAATAATCACCCATTTTAATGTTCAATTTATGCGATTTTAATGTGCAATTGTCATGAGCAACGGAACCCAAAGCATTCGGAAGAAATACAAGTAATTTCATAACTTTACTGGAACGTAGAAATTTATATAATGTCGAACGTATGTGCAAAATAAGAATTTATTTCAATCCAAAATTCATTCACTGTTCATAATGAGGTGGACGGAAAAACTTGTAATCAACTCGTTTAATGATCTAGCTATTTCAGAGTTTCCCTACCCAACTTCTGCCACCCTTGCAACAGAAAAGTGAAAGATCTGCATATTCATTCTCAGCTTTACCACTCCAACACTTCAGATAATCCCAACGAATACCAATGTTTTGTTTGTAAGAAGACATACGAGTGAGTAATTTATACTTAACAAAACAACTTCATTATATTATCCTCCTGTGAAAACAATGAAAGTAGGGAATAATATTAATTGATTAAATTCAACCGATATTAAACTCATACTGCAGAGCTAATCTCGTCAACGTTCAAAGTAAATACAAAGAAGTGATATCAAACAGAGCTTCCATAGATAGCTATTTCGCCCTATCGGGAATCATCTGTATAGAGAGTAGCTCTTAATAGTACTTAACGATAGAGGATGAACATCCTGACACTTCTGAGCGAGATCTTAGTATACAGGGACCGGCACTTGAAGTGTAACCAGTTTCAAGCCATAGTGCATCTGCTACAGTAACATTACCCATTTAGAAATTTGCTAACTGATAGTTATAAGCTCAGATTAAAAAGTAAACCTAGAGTTGCCTTCACGCATTTGTTACGAGGCCAGGTAGAATCTGTTTATATGCGGGAACAGACTTCCGGCGTTGCGAAATCGTGCCGTATGCTTATTCCGTATTGGGATGATTGGTTTATCCCTCCTCTACTCTGATACTGATGATTTTCATCGATCAATATTTTTCTCTGCTTTCATTGTTTATATTTCATGACGATGCTAAGCCTTAATTCTCATTTGATCATCTCTCTGTATATGTATTTTCAGTACTAAGTCGAAGCTGAGGAATCACTTCAGAACACACGAAGAGAAATTATACAGCTGTAAACAGTGCAATAAAAAGTTCAAATCCCCCTCTCAGCTGAGGCTGCATGAACAAATACACACCACAGATAGGCCTTTCGTTTGTAATGTTTGTGGAAAGGTCTGTAGATTTTCTGAGAGTATAACTTTTTGTGAACTGATTTGATTTTCTAGGCTTTCGGTAGGGGGAGCACTTTGAAAACACATATGATAGGACATAGCGAAAAGCCAGAAGTGTGCGAGTTGTGTGGTAAAAGATTTTGTAGACCTGCTGAGTTGAAACTACACATGACCAAACATGCAGGTTTGTATCTTATGAGTACGTAGTTGAATGTCTAGTGATGTGCTGAATTATTGCTGATTTCTCCTTATAAAAGAATGATTATATGTATATCAGAGTAATAAGTGAACCTAAAGTTTCCTTTACGCATTCGGTGATGCAGCCAAGTAGAATCTGTTTATGAACGCGAACAGCATTCCGGCGTTGTGAACTTGTGCCGTACCTTTTTATTCCGTATTGCGATAATTGGACTACAGCTCCCCTACTATGGTACTAACAGCTCGAGTCTGCTATAGACAATTCTGTCAGTTTGACAATATAGTCTGTAACTGTTTAGTTATTCAATGCGTCATGTTTAAATATTCGTTTCGATTTGACGTTCATAAACTGAATTATTTTAATGATTTCGTGGCAGTTTATTGTTGCTTGAGAGTATTCTGATAATAATAGCTATGGCAAAATTACGAAAATGTTGTATTATTTTCAGAAATGTTAGAAATGAAAATCTAACCTATTGTTAACCCCAGTGCGGCAGTAAAGTGCTTTCCATCTCACTCTGGAGCTTGGTTGATTACAAGGGCAGTTCAAATATAAACGAGAATTTTCGATTTTCAGGCACAATAGTGGGATGGAGAGCATTCCTGATTTTTTTTGGGTAGGTTTGTCAGGAGTAAGGGAAGCACGTCGGATTGCCTCATCGGCCATCTCGGTGTGACGATGTTTGAGCAAGAGGTTTCTCCGTCAATTGCGCAACGTGTTGTAATTGAGGTTTCTCGCCGCAGAAGGCGGTAAACTGGCCAAAATCTTAAGGTGATTGACTGCCGATGTTCGGAGAAGAGACACTGTAGCGAGCCAGAGTGTTTGCATGGCATAAACAGTTCGTGGAGGGTAGTGATTGTGTTGAAAATGAGAGCCATGACCACAGCGAACAACATCAGTAGTGTTCGACAGCTTATTGAAGAGGACAAACTTCGTACCACTTCTGAAATTGCAAGTTATATCGGGATAAGTTATGGGAGCACCTACTCCATACTCACAGAGGAGCAAGGGTACCGTAAGGGTTGCGCCAGGTGGTTTCCTCGCCTTCTCACAGCTGATCAGAAATTTCATCGTTTTCAGGTGTGTGGGCGTCTTCTTGCAAGATCTCAGGAACAAGGAGACCAATTTCTTACTCACATTATCACCTGTGATGAAACATGGGTGCACCACACACCCCAGAGTCTGAACAAGCGAGTAAGGAGTGGAGAGAACAATACATTGCGCAATTGACGGAGAAAACTCTTGCTCAAACATCGTCACAGTGGACACCGAGAGGGTCGATGAGGCAATCCGACGTGCTTCCCTCACTCCTGACAAACCTACCCAACAACAAAAAAATCAGGAATGTTCTCGCCCTACTATTGTGCCTGAAAATCGAAAAGTCTCGTTTATATTTGAACTGCCCTCGTACAATTGCAGTACTATTCACGCGTAGGGGCATCTCTATGTTTATGTCTTACTCTGAGATATGTACAATATTTGCCCCTAACCGAGCTGTCTTCTTATGGCAAGAAGAGGTCAGTTATATTGGACTAACTCACTTGAGGTGAATTTTGGCGAGCTGTGGTTACAGCTCACCATAGTACATAGTTACATATGGCGTTTTCGGAAACTTTCTCGATCACTAACTCGGGTTACAAATTGACGGATAAACAGTTCAATTGCTGTCAATTTGTAACCCGGGTTAGTGATCGAGTAAGTTTCCGAAAACGCCAATAGTTACGTGACTTGACAGAAGATACAGGGTTTTCCTTTTAAGTTCGCCTATTTGACGTTTTAGGAGAACTATAGTCCGTTCACGAAAGGTTGAGCCGTCGGTTGGCCATGGAAATTTGGCATATTCCACTGTGTATATTGAAATTTAAGGTTATGTTCTTTATTTTCTTGTCAGATTGATACGCAATGTTGTCAATACCAAGTACATTCGGCAACGTTAACTTTATTTTACTCTATGCCAGTAAATACTGCAAACTTCAGATAATTAAAGAAACGCCTACTATGTGCTCAACCTTTCGTGAACTGACTATAGTGAATATTTCGTTCTGAAATGTTCGATGGAGCCTTGAGGGTGGAGGAACTCTTTGCCTAAAATATTTTCAAGCCGACAGTATTGCCACGTCTATCTCAAACACATATCTATTTTCTTATTTCGAAGAGAACTACCTATGTTTTCATTTATGTATCGATTCAATACCAAATTCGGAGTATAACCTACAAAAAAATTGTCGGCTATGCACTGTTGCCAAGTTAAGAACAAATTCCTGAAATTTTTGACATCTGCATTGCCAGTTTCGAAATGCAATATATCGATTATTTTTTATGCGAACGGAACCAAACTCAGCAGTCTCATAGTAGAGAATCCATGCATTTATGTGGTACATTCAGTATTTTGATACATCGTGAGGTCCTTCGAAGATATTGCTCCAAAAATGTGTGAAATATTTCTATAATTTAATTATAACATTCTAACATTAGGTTTGTTGATCTAAGTTGATCGTTTTCTATTATTTCAGGTATAAAACCATATCTTTGCCCAGAATGTGGTAAATCATTCTCTCAAAAGAGCCATTTGACTGAACACGCTAAGAGTCATAGCGAAGAAAGACCCCATCAGTGCCCTTATTGCGAAAAAGCTTTCAAGTCGAAAAGTATTCTAACAGGACATGTGAAGATTCATAAAGGTAACATATTCTTCTTGTCTTTTTCCATATACCTATAAAACTCTATACTGCTAACGTGAAATAAAAATTGAAGCAATCTAGTTGCCATTTCCGATGACCCCCTTCAATAATCTGCGCATGTGCAAACTCGAAATTTGACAAGACGTGAAAAATTGAGGTTATGATTTTCAGTTATTTTCATTTGACAAGTCATAATTTAAAATATTTGAGGTTATGTTTTGCCGCCTGCGCAGTGAATTCATAGGGACATTGTAACACGTGATTGCTGATTCATTTTGTATTAGAGAAGTGGATTCATGTTAGCGGTATAGAAGTTTATAAGTATATGTCTTTTTCATAGGCTCACTTGGAATCTCAAGTAACCTTAGCTTGAATCTGCAGTGTGCCAAACCCACAGCACAATGTTGCCAAATTTCAAATTTCACTACTAATATTCAGGACGTTTTATGATATTTGGTCTTTTTCTGACAAGCGGTGGAACTCGTCAAAGGGGATGTATTTACGGAAAAGCTGCCGATAAAATATTCAATCTAAGCATGTTGAATGAAAATTTCGGTATATTTATTCCAATTCTGGTTCGGTTTAAATCAGGTTCATTTGATATGAATTGAAAATGGTTCAGTTGTTGTCTAGCAATGAAAGTTATAGCAAATTTTGATATTCCCTCCAACTTAATTTTGTTGATAAAATTATTTTGAAAATATTTCATTTCCTACAGAAAAAATGCACTTTCAAAATTCCATATAAAGAAAAAATAGGAAACGTCAAAAACTCACCAGTGAAATTGATCCAAATACAGTGGAACTTCCCTATAGCGAACGTCTGTATAACGAATTTCGTTCAGAACATTGCACCTTGAATCCAAATTCCATGTAAAAAACACCTGAAACGAAGTAAATTCTCTCTATAACGAAATATTCCTAGAACAAGAATTCAATAATTTTGCCGGACGTATAGTCCGTTCACGAAAGGTTGAGCCGTCGGTTGGCCATGGAAATTTGGCATATTCCACTGCGTATATTAAAATTTAGGTTATGTTCTTGTCAGATTGATACGCAATGCTGTCAATATTGCATAGAGTTGTCTGATAACTCGCAATCTCGTCGAACGAGGCCGGTTACATTCGGCAACATTGAATTTATTTTACGTTATGACAGCAAATACTGCCAACTTCAGATAAATAAAAAAACGCCTACTATGTGCTCAACCTTTCGTGAACGGACTATAGGTAATAAAGCCCGGTGGGCGCATAGATCTTTCTGAAACATTGGAATCAGCTGGAAATGTAAATGACAGTGTTAATCTAAATGATTTCGTTAATGTCGCTATTAGTATTGTAACAGATGAACTTCCAACTGAAAAGGACATTTTAAACAGTGTCGAATGCGGTGTTGGAGATCACTACGACAGTAGTGATGACACCGACAGCGTTGATTTAGAGGAGTAACCCGCCGAAAAACAAAATCCAGGTACTTCAAGCCTTTAAAACGTGTCGTCTCGCTTTCCGGTCCATTGAAGGGGTTCCGGAAAATATTTTTGAAACTTTGAGAAAATGCGAAGTTTTCTTGAGAATAAAATGTTTTTCAATTGTACCACTCAACGAAAATTACAAATTATTTTCCCAAAAAATTGTTTATTATATACGTATACCTACATAAAATGCCTATAAGGTATTATAAATGCGCTCACACACCTTTTTGATTATGTATATAACTTCACAATAAAAAAATGCAAATGTTTGTTTCCTCACTTGACACTATGAAAAAAAATTTCTATATAACGAAATTTTCTTGCGGATTCAGCGATTTCGTTGTATGGAAGTTCCACTGTAATTCACAAAAAATCGTTTAAAATTATCAAAATTTGTCTGATATCATGATGTGCACAAACTCTTATGATCAATGATGACAAGATATGCCTTCACGCCTTTGTGGACGCAACCAAGTAGAATCTGTTTATGAACGCGAACAACATTTGACGTTGCGAACTTGTGCCGTATCTTTATTCCGTATTGGGATAATAAGTATACGGCTCCCCTCCTAAGGTACTAACCGCTAGGATCTACTGTAGACAATTCTGTCAGTTTGGCAACATCGTTCTGTTACTGTTCAGTAATTTGATGCGTCGGGTTTACATTAGGTTTGTTCCAACTCAAGAATTGACCGTACAATGATCGTCAGGATTCTGCGCAATAGATAAAAATGTGTTCCAACTGAAAATGTATCGTTTGAGAACGGTTTCGTTTTTGTTCCATCCTGCTTCGGGACCGTGAGTGGAACGGTTTGGTGATCGTCATTTCGATCCCTGGTCTGGAGCAAGTACTGTTTGGACTGTCATGCGCAGTCCTGTGTGCTTTTGATTTAAAAAACCGCCACAGTAAGAGTAAGCACGTGTTTCAGATTAAACAGCCATAGAACAAATTCTTTCTCTATGTAAACAGCAAGCAGTGTCTCTGGAATAAGCAAACAATTCCAAATAATTTGTTTGTAAAGTACAATTTTGTTATCCGTTTTCCCATATCCGATCAAAAATTTCTATCGGTAAGGGGTTTGTGTTCTGGAAGCATAAATTATATATTCTTATGCTCAGTTGCAGGAACGTCCATTAAAATTTAAAGGTCCATTAAACCCTTAATCCTCCATTAGTTCCTTGTAATAATGGAGGATTAAGAGTTTAATGGACCTTTAAATTTTAATGGACGTTCCTGCAACTGACACTTAGTAACCTATTTAAATAAAGCAGAAGTTAGTTGAAAAACCAATAAATGAATTGAATACTCACTATGATCCTCGTTTATTGTTTGATTCATTTTGTTTTTCAGAAATTAAGTATATAGCAGAGACTCTGATTAATAGGTACTTTCACCGGCTTGTATCGCAAAGAGAAAACAAAATGGTTCCACCCATAGATAAATAAAATAAACTTTATTTATGGATGGAACCATTTTGTTTTCATCTGCGTGTGTTTTGACCTGCATTACCGCTCATCGAATACTATAGTAATATTTATTTATGGTTCCATCTAACGCATATGGTATGGTCAACAAACAGTCAAAAATTCGTTCCAACCCTTCCAAACATCTTCGTCGGTTCTTGTACGGTCAAAGATTAGACAAGCGCATAAGATCGATTACTAACAGTTTCGTGACCGTCAAATTATCGTACAAAAGTCAGCTGTTGGAACAAACCTATCGTCGTTTGGATTTGACCTTCTTAAACTGAATTATTTTACTGATTTGGTGACAGTTTAATGTTGCTTCAGGGTATTCCGGTAATTATAGCTATGGCACATTCACATAAATGTTGTATTATATTCAGAAATTGTAGAAATGAAAATCTAACCAATTGTTTACTTCAAACCAGTGCGACAGTGAAATACTCTCCATCTCACTCTAGCGCTTGATTGATTATTGAGCTCACCTTCACGTAACCCCGAATGTCTACTAATTCACTATTTAATAAATTTGTTTCAGGTGAAAAAGCGTACAAGTGTATGGAATGCGGTTATGGTGCTTACACCCAGTTCAGATTGTCCCAGCACATTTTGAGGCAACATGAAAAATCAGATGGATCTGTGGATGTGCACGGAAACACCCACGTCTGTGTGATTTGCAAGCTTTCCTTCCCTAAAATTTATAAACTGAACGTACATATGGCATCTGCTCACAAAGTTGTGTTTAAAACAGAGATGAAGTAGAGTTCTTTGTAGTTTAACGGTGGGTTTCACAAAGCTTGGTCGGTTTATCTAGTTAATGATTTAAATATTCACTATACAGGGTGTCCAGACGATTGACGTCAATAAATTAGTTTTGGATTCCTCAGACCTGTGGCTATCCAAAAATACCCCATGTACGTAATGCGATTTTTTGTAGTTCTCGAGTTATGATTTTTTGAATGTTTTTTCAATGTAATTTGCTAGCTAGGTTTGAAAAATTCATATCTTTCTATGCAGTAAGTATTTTTATTTTTTTAACACAGTCGTCCTGAATGTTGTTTCAATAAAAAAAATATTTAGCTTCCTGAAATCACTGCAAGCTACCGAAAATGGGCTTGAAAACTAGATCTTCAGTTTTCAGTAGGATGTACTCAAACATTAATATTCTATTCAGAAATAAAAAAAGGAGTTATTTAGATTTTGGCTAAGTTTAAAAACTTCTCGGATTCCGAAGCTACGAAAGTCGTAGGAAAAAAAAGGTACTTCATTGGATTTTTTTGTCGTAATCTACCTCTTTTTTCTATGACTTTCGTAGCTTAGAAATCCGCAAAGATTTAAACTTAGCCAAAAGCTAAATTACTCCTTTTTTATTTCTGAATCGTAAATGAATGTTTCAGGACACCTTACAGAAAACTGAAGGTTTAGCTTTCAAGCCTCTTTTGAGTCGCTTGAAGTGATTTCAGGAAGCTGAATATTTTTTTTTATTGGAGCAACATTCAGGACGACCATGTTAAAAAAATAAAAACTGTAAAATACTTACTCCATAGGAAGATATGAATTTTTCAAACCTAGCTGGCAAAATACATTGAAAAAACACTCAAAAAATCATAGCTCGAGAACTACAAAAAATCGCATTACTTACATGGGGTATTTTTGGATAGCCACAGGTCTGAGGAATCTAAAAATAATTTATTGACGTCAATCCCTGTATTCAGCGGTATTAACTGAAATTTGACCCTCGAAATTTATCAATCAGTTGCAAAGAAATCCGTTATAACTTAATGAAATATATGCTCTATTATATACAATCTTTCCAAAAAAAATTAACATCAATTATTCTAATAAAGGAATTTCATTTCAATGATATTTTCAAGATTCCATTAAGATATTTTGATGTAGGCCAGTTTCAGTCCAGCTAGATTGCAGACTTCCAAATGTTCAGACTCAAAACAGTCTTTACAGCATTAATGATGTTTTCTATATCAATCAATGTCATATGGATGCTTTGGGAAACCCAATTTTAAGCTGTTGTTTTAAGTTATACATATTTATTTAAGATTTTACTTATTTTATCCTGTACTGTTTTTAAGTGTTGAAGTTTACACTTAATTCATTTTTGCTATTATTGTAGCTTTCTTAGACAATATAAATTGGACAATGAAGAAATAAAAATTTAAATTACTTTTTGCATTTTATTAGCAAAAAAAATTACCTATTGTCCGTTCACGAAAGTTTGAGCTGTCGATTGGCCATGGAAATTTGGCATATTCCACTGTGTATATTAAAATTTCAGGTAATGTTGTTTATTTTCTTTTCAGATTGATACGCAATGTTGTCAATATCGCATAGAGTTCTCTGATAACTAGCAATCTCGTCGGACGAGGCCGGGTACATTCGGCAACGTTGACTTTATTTTACGTTATGACAGCAAATACTGCCAACAAGATAAATAAACAAACGCCTACTATGCGCTCAAACTTTCGTGAACGGACTATAGTATTAGAAAATTCGATACTATCAAAGTTCAACTGATACATCCGAAAATAAGAAAATATATGTTTTGTATTATTTGTATTCAAGTAAGCTGAATGCTACTTTAACAATAGTTTCACATTCTGCAGAAATAATCTAATTCAGAGCTGGCTCTTGAAATGATTGTTTTTTAAAGTTTTTCTTTTCTGTACTTTGCGTCCTTCAATATTTTCTCTTAAACTTCATCTTATGAACATAAATAAACTTTCAAAAAAGGTGAAATGCAATTGACTATTTAATTGATGGTCCAAACGGAAAATTGACCCTTCTCTCCAATAAACAACACGCCTATGGTTAAGTTTAGGGAGATGTTTACTGTTGGCAGAACTGAACTGATTTCCAGTTCTTTCGAACTAGTGTCACTTTTGACACATCCATTCATGTCAAAAATTACCCTTTTAAATTTGGAAAACGTAACAATGAAAATTATCAATTATTTTAGAATAAACTAATGTTATTTCTGCTCGTTTTTATGTAAAGCAAACGTTACTTGTCACAATAATCATGGGAATAGTACACGCAAAGGTGAAATACTCATATTAGACTTTGAATCGTGCTATCTCTGGACTGATTTCAGGCCCCACAAATCCCAAAACATCCCCTAGATGACCCTTCTTTGATGTCGTTCGCCCCCAATCCCAACGATTTACCGTCACATAATTTCGAACGTGTCGAACCAGAACAAAATGCAAAAGATATTCAAATAGAAGGAGTATCGGTAATATCTTTGAGGTTATACATTACAACCCATCATTTGATCATATTTTTATTATCCCAAGGCTAGAGTAGATAAAATACACATTGATGGTCTACAAAGGACAAAAGATGACTATGTAGAAGACTGTTTTGACGACCTCTTCAAGGCAACGACATTTCAAGATGTTCTGGTTGGAGCTCATCGAGCCCGATTGAAACTTGAGGAATTAGGGTGTTTCAAAAATATAGCAGTATTTGTTGATACAAGTAAAGGTCCTGGAAGTACACCAGAGGGCTTAGATGTAGGTACAATTTAGGATATTGTTTATTCAGCCTCATATGTGACTATTTTTAGGTTACGTTTAGTGTAAAAGAATTTAGGAGATTGACAGGCGGTGTGAGCACCCATATAGGTGATAATGAAGGTGCTTTGATGGTTGGAATGAGAGCACCTAATATTTATGGCAGAGGAGAAAAAGTTCAAGTGGAATATAGTCATGGTTCGAAAAAAAATACCCAATTCAGTGTAGCTTTTATTAAACCGCTAAAAGGAAAATATCAACCTATGTAAGTTAATATTTCTATTTCTGGTTAGAATCTAGGTTACTACCCAGTAACCGATTTTTAAAATATTTGGCATATTTTTTCGTTATGATGTTTTGATGCTACAGCTTTAATTTGAGCACTGAAAAAACAATATTTTCTGAGAAGGTGAATATTTTAGTTTCGGGTTCCATGAAGATATCAACCACTCAACCAGAGTTTGGTGGCATGCAGAAACATCGCAATTCTACACCATTTCCAAGTGTATTTCAGAAAGCGTCAATTGTATTTCAGAATAGTCAATTGTATTTCAGAAAGCGTCAATTGTATTTCAGAAAGCGTCACTTGTATTTCAGATTAGTCAATTGTATTTCAGAAAGCGTCAATTGTATTTCAGAAAGCGTCAATTGTATTTCAGATTATATCATATGTATTTCAGAACCCGTCATTTGTAATTCAGTGATGTTTTCTGAAATACAATTGACGCTTTCTGAAATACAATTGACTAATCTGAAATACAAGTGACGCTTTCTGAAATACAATTGACTAATCTGAAATACAATTGACGCTTTCTGAAATACAATTGATTATTCTGAAATACAATTGACGCTTTCTGAAATACACTTGGAAATGGTGTAGAGGTACCTCATATCCCGCCGTTCTTTATGGTAAGTTGTGTACCACTGCTCCGTCCTTTAGCGAAAGGGATATCAGATGATGGTGGGAATTACGGGAAGGCATCGCATCATATTCGCGAGAAAAAGTCTGCGGCGTTGCCAAATTTACCATTAAAAACGGCAGGCTTTCCTTTGAATTTGTGGATATGTGGTACCTCTAGAATTTCGATGTTTTTGCATAAATTTTTAATATACCTGAAATGAAACTAATCGAATCGTTATTTGAATGTTCAAAGGTGATTCGTAGATTAAAATGGTGTAATTCTGTGTTTTCATAATGGAAAAAGTGACGTGAAGATGGTACATTTTTGGATCTTTGGGGACCCATATTTTCTAAACTAAGACAGACCGCCACCTGTTTCAGGAAGACTCAATGAATAAATAATAATAATAATAATAAACTTTATTTTTGACCCCAAATCAGTACAAGTACTGGCCACAGGGCCTATTCAAACTTACAATATATTTTCCAAACAAAAGAGAAACAACAAAAAGAATACCAAATTTAAAAAACAGTGCACAAACAAAATGACATTAATTACTGAAGTCCTTAGCCATTAGGAATCTCTTGACGTTCTGACACACCTTCCTATAGTTTTCTTGTTTCAAAAGTTCTTGTGGGACCTTGTTATATTCAACTATAGCTCTGTTTATTGGAGAGTTTAACGCCTTATTAGTTCTTGCTGGCCTATTTCGGAATAAGACACAACTTCTTGTCGGGTAACCATGGTATTGATTTCCCTTTGTAACACAGTTTGACTCTTCATTTTTTGGTTTTGAATGCAGTATATCAACTTAATTTGTTCAAGTTTTTTCAGTCTCTCAATATCCAAAGTTTCCGTGCAAACATACAAGTCTGAAGTCGGGGTGAAACAATCCAAGGAGTAAACAATCTTTAAGGCTTTGTTTTGCATACGATGGAGTTTATTCATTAAATATTTAGGTGCATTGCCCCAGCATACTATCAAATATCTTAAGTGAGGTTCAATGAAGCTATTGTATAGGGTCTTTCTGGTTTTAAAATTTAAGATATGTTTACACCTACCAATAGCGCCTATCATTGAAGCAATTTTACAAGCTATAATGGTACCAAAAATCTAGTCTGCTGGACCCTGAAATTCAAATAATTATTCCCGAAAAAATCGAGAAAGAATATCCTTTAAATCTTTCAGGATTTGGGTGGCATTTCTCTTAATATGAGATAGATCTTTTTTTAAGTGGGAAATAAGTGTTTTTGAGTGATTCCCACTCTTATTAATACTTGGCACTGACCTGGTATTCTCGACAAGTGATCTTTCGAAGCGAATACGACCTTCATTGTGCGGAGTGCATTTTTGCGGATTGAGATCTGGACTTCTTGCTGGCCATTCCATTCAAGAGACTTCAACCTGGTACTCCTGAACGATGCGCGCACTACGGGGTATGGCATTATCGTCTATAAAAATGAAATTTTCTCCAATGTATGGGGCAAATGGCACTACATGCTCTTCAAGAATGTTCCTTATAAACCTATCAGCATTCATAGCTCCATTATCAACGACCACTAGGTCTGTTCGAGCAGTCAAACATATTGCATCCCATACTATAGGTGTGTTCTTTTATTCACCGATGGATTCACCCGGATGGAAACCAGATGAAATGTCAGATGGCTCATCAGATGCCGAATAAAAGAACGAGTTGATAGTTATCTGCTGTTTAGTTGAGTCGTGACAGATAACATTGACGTTTCTGCCATACAAATTTACCCCCTCCACTTGATTCATCAGAATTTCATCACATTCACCGGTTCTGAAAGTCGATGGATCCGATGAGCCACCGATGGAAACATCGGTGAGTAAACGAACGAGTGACAGTTTCAACCGCTGAATAAACGAACGACTTGATGCAACCGTGGTGACAGCGGTGAATCCATCTGATGAATAAAAGAACACACCTTATGGTATGGATTATGATGGATCCTCCCCCGAAACCAGTAGTATTCAGGAAATTGCACTGAGCATATCTTTCATGTGGACGTCTGCATACAAGGGAACGTCGATCACAGTGGTAGAGGCAGAATCTAGACTCATCTGTGAAGAGAACTCTTTCCTAATCAGCCACTTCCCAATGGATATGCTCTCTCGCAAAATCCAAACGCGCCCTTCGATGGGCAGGGGTAAGAGCTGGGCCTCTTGCCTTAATCATATTCTCTGAGGCGATTTCTTATTGTCTGAGTGTTAATTTGCACCCCATGAGTTTGCTCGAGCTGATTTTGAAGGGGGCGAGCAGTTGCAAACCGTTGTCTGAAAGAAGAAACTCTCAAGTAACGTTCTTGAATGGCAGTTGTTACCCGTGGTCTACCCTGTGTTGGTCTTCGGACATTCATACCTGTCTCCCTGAATCGCTGTAACATTCTGGACAAACTTGTATGGGAAACTCCAAACCTTTCTGCAATTCTTGTGTATGCCCACCCTTCTTCTAAAGTACCGCTTGGGCACTTCCTCTTGGGTCAAATTGCGTGTTTCGCGTTGCATAGCGATTGAGTGTAGAAAATCAAACGAAATAAAAACTATTGATCACTAGAATTGATCGAGAACAACTGATTTCAGAATGGAGCCAATACATTCAAAATCTGATGATCTCATCTTTTTTTATTCCTGCTGGGAAAAAACATCTGTATTGAAGAAAAATGTTAAAAGTGGATAACATATGCATGCATAATTCTGATAAAAATAATTTTCATTGAGAAAACCTTCAGTTGTAGAATAAATTTGAGATTTCCATAATGTGCGTTTATTTTTTTGCGCAGTGTAGATGTTCTTTTTCTATTTTCTCGGGAATCATTGATTTGCCAGTGCCCAAATTAATACTGTGGCATCACAAGGAAAAAATTAGCCAAATATTTTAAAAATTCTGGGTGGTAAACTAGATATTAACCCTTTTTCTTATTTGGAAAACACTAGAGGTAGATATGAATTGACTGTAATCAATTATTCCAGAATCACTGCCAGCGTTTTCCAGAACCATTCTGAATTTGCAGCTTCCGGTTTCCGTGAGAGAGGTAGAGGACTGTTATTAGATTTGGGATTTCACTCATTTCCTCTAGTAAGTATTCATCTATTGAGCTCTAAGTTAATATTTGAATTTCAGACCAGACATTCATTGATCTTCTCTTCCTGATCAACATTAGTGAAATCAACAGGTGGCGGTCTGTCTTAGTTTAGAAAATTTGGGCCCCCAAATTCCCAAAAATGTTCCATCTTTAGGTCACTTTTTTCACTATAAAAAACAGAATTACTGTTCCATTTTAGTCTATAAATCACCTTTTATATTTAAATAACGATTCGATTAGGGTATATTAAAAATTAATGCAAAAACATTGAAATTCTAGAAGTACCACATATCAACAAATTTGAAGGAAAGCCCGTCATTTTTAATGGTACATTTTTTTTTTCATACGCATCTCTCGAGAAAAGACTGAGCTTATAACGCCCTTTCAAGAGCCCCGAGATGAATTTAGAAGAAATCGGTTTGTGCGTGTCTTAAACTGCTGTAAGTTGTAACCAAGGGGGAATACATGTTGGGGTAGGGTATTCCATAGCCTTGCAGTTCGGTAAAGAAAAGCCTTCTGATACACCGATGTCCTAGCTGTAGAAAGATGCACGGCAAACTGGTGACTATTATCGGCTAGCCTTGTTTGTCGATCAAATTGAGCCCCTGGTGGAATTATGGAGGCAATGGCAGCAGAACACCTTCCGTGGTAGTATCTGTAAAAAAGGCATAAGTCTCCAACCTTCCTACGGTGATCGAGACTATGAAGATTGGCAGTTAACGTTGGATCATCTATTAGGCGCACTGCTCTTTTTTGAATGGAATCAAGTAGGAGTGACGAGTGCTTAGGAGCTGAACCCCAAGCATGAGAGCAATATTCCATAGCTGGACGTACTTGAGCCTTGTTAAGTAATAAAAGCTGCTTTGGAGTGAACAATTTCCTCGCACGAAATAGATAGCTAAGCTTCTGTACAGCTGACTTGGCAACTGAGAAGACGTGCTCATGCCAGGTTGCATTTGGACTGATATTGACCCCTAGAAGCTTAAGTCCATTAGTTGGTTTTATTGTTTTATTGTCCATTATTAGTTGGGGTGCAACTGTCGATGCTTTTCTTGTGAGCACAGTAGCCTGGGTCTTAGAGGCATTGAATTCAACCAGATTGTCAGAACCCCATTGTAGAATAACTTCTAGATCATTGTTGATTGTCACAGCTTGAGCGATTCTTTGGGAACTGGATGTTGACGCTGATACAGGCTTCTTGTTTGTCGTGGACGCTATAGGAGTGCTGTCATCTGCAAAGCTTAAAATCTGATTCTTGGTTGAATTTAAAAGGTCATTAATATGCATTAGGAACAGAGTCGGGGACAAGATTGAGCCCTGAGGTACACCGGCGTTGACGGAATGAAGTGCAGACTCCGCACCATCGACCACAACACAAAGTTGTCTCTCGTGGAGGAAACTTCCGAGCCAGCTGCAAAGTCCTTCCGGAAGACCGTAAAATGGAAGCTTAGATAGTAATGCTCTGTGCCATACACGATCGAAGGCCTTGGATATGTCTAGGGCAACTGCAATTGATTCCCCATGCTTTTCTATAGCATTTGTCTAAAGATGTGTTGAACGACAGCGCCGAAAACCGTATTGATTGTCGCTATAATGAGATTGTTTTCCTCTATGTGTTTTACTATCTGCAAATTAATAGCAGTCTCCATTACTTTGGACAAAATGGGTAGTAAAGATATCGGACGATAATTTCGAGGCATGCACTTTTTCCCTTTTTTTGGTATTGGCTGAACTCTAGCTACCTTCCAGATGTTTGGGAAAGTTTTCTGCTCTTAGGACAGCTTAAACAGCCGACACAACAGAGGTGCGAGCTCGGGTGCGCACTTTTTCAGAACAATAGCTGGTATTCCGTCGGGTCCTGTTGACTTTCTGCTGTTCAGCTGTTTCAGGATTCGGCAGATGCTCTTTGTACGGAATTTAACTTCTGGCATCGAAGCCTGAACCTTGGGAATATTGGGGGGTTCTTTCTGGCCTGCTTCTAGAGTAGAATTTTTGGCAAATATAGCTGCATTTGGCACTGCCGCCGATTCTATCTCGCGAATATGATACGATGCCTTCCCGTAATCATTTGATATTTCACTCGCCGAAGGACGAAGCAGTGGTGCCAAACTTACCAAGAAGAACGCCGGGCTTTCCTTAGAATTTGTGGATATGTGGTACCTCTAGAATTTCAATGTTTCTACATTAATTATTGAGTATTCCTTAATTTAAACTAATCGAATAGTTATTTAAATGTTAAAAGGTGATTTATAGACTAAATTGGAGCAGTAAATCTGTGTTTTTATAGTGAAAAAAGTGACATGAAGATGGAACATGTTTGGAACCTTAGGGGCCCATATTTTCTAAACTATCACAAACCTCCACCTGTTGGTTTGAGTAATATTGTTCAGGAGGCCTAATTGAATATTTACCGAGCTCTATACTTAGCTATTTAACATGTGTAATCCTCAGGTCAAACATAACCTTCAATGGGAAGGTATAATTCGAGAACTTGGAGTAGCGGGAAAATCTACATCGTTCGAGGTTAGAGAGCAATCTGGAGCTACGCTTAAATCAGCTCTGAGGCACATTCTCTCTGTGGATTTGAGAGACGATAACATATTTCCTACTGGGGGTACACTAATTCAGAACACAACCGAGGTAGCAGGCTTAGGAGGCGATGTAGGATTTTGGAAAAATGACGTTTTCCTTCAGTCTAATGTATCACTTTATGATGATATAGTGAGTTTTTTTTTATCCAATTTAGTTTTCAAAATAAGATTAATATTTTTGAGTGCTTGTTCATTTGGTGGAGCAATAATGATATTACCTCAAAATTTTGTAATAGACTTGATATTCGTGCTAAGTATATATTCTGGAAATTATTCAAAAAATTTAAGAAAAGCCCTGAGCAGGAGCATTTGAGCGCTCGTAGTTTGGTGGAGCAATAAGACTGTTCACTTAAAATTTTATATGGGACTTGAGATTGATACCAAATATATCAATGCAGAATCTCAGCACAATAGGGATTGTATTCTGAAAATTGTTCAAAAAATGAAAATATGTAAAAAATAAATAATTATAAAAATTAAATTCAATGGTTCTGATGATGCGATCCTCTCAAAATTTTGCATGAACATCCAGTATATCAGTTTTGATATACAAAATAAATTTCACTTGAATCGGTTTTTCTGTTATGAAAATATAGAGATTCTTCTTTTCAATATTCCAATTGAATTTTCTATGGTTCTGTTGACACTATGACCAAAAAATGTTGCATGAAAATTCAGTATAACAGTCTTCATTCACAAGAAAAATTTTACTCGAATCGGATATCCTGTTATGGAAATATAAGATTTTTCGGTAATTATTTAGAACTAAAAGAATCGTGTTGGAGATGTGAAAATAATTGTACTCACTAAGTTTGAGTCCCAGATTACGAAAATGATAACGAGAAGTCTGCAATCCTTTTAGTTTTTTCGAAAAAAAAAATCCAAAGTTTCAATCAGGTAAGTGAGGTTATACATAGTTCTAGCCAATTTTCCTCTATTTTCTCAATCAATACTCGTTAGAAATGTTTTATTTATAATTTCCTGAAAGTATCCTGCGAAATAAAGCCTTCGTTTGGTCGAAATGACGATTTTATTAACTGTTTATTATCTTCACGGCAGCCATGATAATTTGCCTTTCGGCGTATTTCGGTTGTCATCGGTCGCGATTTGTGCAACGTTGCCAATAGGGAAAAATCACGCACCGCTAGATGGCGCTGCGAAATACAAAATGTCGGATTGAAGTGTGAACAACAAATATTTTGTCATTCATTCATAAGATAAGATGGGAATCTCAGTGTTAAATTCTTGTTCTTTCTTTTACATATATAATTATACAAGTGGTCACTATGGACTTTGGCCCCTGTGCGTATTTGGTGAACTAGAATTTATGTAGTACGTGCCCCCCTAGCCTACTAAAATATTTTTACTGAATTGAAAACTTCATGTTATATTTCTTGATTTCACAAGAAGTATGAGAAATCAAGAATTATGGCATTAGGAAAATGGATTTTGGAAACAAATTATAAGAAAATTTACGATCAAAACAATTTTATTGAATATATGTATATCAGGTAACATAAAACCTTATAATTTAAAAATAATGAGCAGTATGGAAAAAACATCATATACAAAATTATCAATATGTAGATGAATTAAATTACCAAAATACCAATTATAAAATTTACTCAGATCTAACAATGAAAAAATGAGATATTATTAAATCAACATTAGAAATATTCACAATACACAAAAAAATCTATATTATTTTTAAATTATGGCTATAAATTGTTTGAAAAACGTTACATAATATGTACAAAATGTCTCGATTGAGAAAATTAACAATAATATTCACAATGATACGTACTGACAGCTTCATTTTCCAAGAATAACAGGAGTAAATGCAACATTGAAGAATATTGACACAAATAATCATCATTATGTGCTGCGACTTGTTCGGTACAAGTAACATATGTATCTATTACTTTGTTAGACACACCTGAAAAGAAATAAGTATGTAATGAAACACATCACAAATAGGTGGAATAGATATATCACCTGTGAAATGGCTGAGCTTTTCATCTGTGTTGAGAATTTGTGGAAGTTCAAAGAAATCACAGAAGTCAGTTTGTGTAGATTTATCCTCGTTGAACAGATGGGTAAGCAGAGTATGATAACAAGTTTTTGGGTGTTTAGTTGAACTTGTTTCACCAAGATTATTATCATTATCATGTTCATTCCCATCCAAATGTTGAGTATCATCATCATGTTCTTCGGATTACTCCACTTGCTCATTTTCATCTGAATGCAGCTCCATTTCATTCGATTTTTGCCTGAGCCTGAAATAAATCAAATATATAATCATAATGAAAGTAATTGTTTTGGATTCCTCCTTACCAACGTCGGTCACTTCTATCCTTTATATTTTTATATTGTTAACTCGTTACTGGAAGGTTCTGGCTAGGAAAGGATCCTTTTTTTAAAAGCTTCTTCTGTGTTGTCGGGGTAACTATATATTAAATAGTAAAAAAAAATGTAGATTGAAGTGAAGAGAATGTCATAATAAAAATTACATTCAGGTACCTACGTGAAAAATTATTGAACTTACCACAAAAAAAATCCTCTTTCAGAAAGTGCTTGCTGCAAACAAACATGTACTTGGAGATAGGCTTCCCTATCTTCAAGATTTGCTGCCATTTCTTGACTTCCTTGGGATTTAAAGGGAATTTATGTAGGGAAATATCGGAAGTACCATATTATGAGCATTGTGGAACTGAGCACATTTTGCGTGATCTTATCTCATCATTACCTCTAACAATCCGCTGCATTTTTAGATTTTAAGTTTATTTGAAACAATTATTGTTCATAAAATAACTTCAAAATATATCACTTTCAACCGAAACGACTAAAAATTATATGAAAACCTCACACTTCACCCATATAAACGCATAGAATAGTTTGTTGTTCACACTTCTAGTATTTCGAACGATTAATAATAGATGTCGCCCACTCCGAAATTCTTCCCTATGTCTCGAATCGAATAACCAGAACCAGTTACTTTCAAATTATTAGGATGGGATTGGGAAGCCCATTTTTGTTAACTTTTCCAATATTAGTATGAAAGGAATTATAAAGAGTTTGAGTTAGGTTGCTAGGTTAGGTTAGGTTAGCTAAGATAGGAACAGTGCCAAGTATTAATAAGAGTGGGAATCACTCAAAAACATTTCACACTAAAAAAGGCTCGTAGGAAGAGAAATGGCCATTGAATTATGAATGGAATAATTTAAGTGCCATTTCTCTTAATACGAGCCAAATCTTTTTTTTTAAATAAGTGTTTTTTAGTGATTCATACTCGTATTAATACTTGGCACTGTTCCTATCTTAGATAACCTAACCTAACCTACTCAAGCTATTCTATAATTTCTTTCATACTAACATTAATAGATATTCTTTTTCCATTTTCACGGGACATATTAATTTGCCGGAGCTCAGATTGGAATATAGCAAATTCACTCTTGCCGAGTGCTTCACAAAAAAAGGGTGCGAAATGAATCATTGCAATTGATAACACATTCTTGAAACAATATTCGAACTAGTCCACCTAAATTTAACTACAAGTTTGAAACATTGGCAACGTTGCGCAATTCGCGCCGGTTGATAGCCCAAGGGAAAATTATCATCGCTGTTGTAACAAATATAAACAATGAATAAAATCGTCGATTTCGACCAAACGAAGGCTTTATTTTGCGGGATACTTTCAGGAAATGATAAATAAAACATTTCCAACGAGCATTGATTGAGAAAATAGAGGAAAATTGGCTAGAACTATGTATAACCTCACTTACTTGATTGAAACTTTGGAATTTTTTTTCGAAAAAACTAAAAGGATTGCAGACTTCTTGTTATCATTTTCGTAATCTGGGACCCAAACTTAGTGAGTACGATTTTTTTCATTTTTTCATTTCCAGCACAGTTCTCTGAGATCTAAAAAATTACCATTTCTTCTTTTCAATATTCCAATTCAAATTTCTATGGTTCTGTTCACACTATGGGCACCAAAATTTTGCATGAACCTTATTATGAGCACCTTGCATATGGCCGCAACATTTCATTTCGATGGGTTTCGTTTTGTCTGAGATATTGAGGAACAAAAATTTCGAATGGCCATATTTTATGAAACACCCTGCACAATTTGACTGATTAACGAACTCAACCGAGCCATTTGGGAACCGAACTCACCCTGAAAATTTCAAGTCTCTAGGACAATCCCTTCGAAAGTTATTGTGCTAACGGCCAGACGGCCCCACGGAGTCTAACCTCATCGTTTGAGACCATTTTCAGCTCAAAATTCGAAAATTACAGACATTTGGGCAAAACTATATAGACTACAGGCCCGTGTTGAAAAATTTATGGGTCATTTGAACCACCAGGTGACCTATCTAGAACGATATAAGAGCATAAAATAATAAGATTCAGCACTATGCCGTCACTTGTAAGCTGTCCAACTGAGTGCAGGTGAGAATTCGAAAGTACAGGTAGAGTGGGTACATTTTGCTCACATGTTTTTGTACGGAATTCATACCATCGATAGATCCATGAAAAATAATAAGAAAACGCGTAGCGAATTTTTTTTATTTTCCGACAATTACCAGGGTAAATTTGGTCATTTGATTTTGTAGGGCATCTGTGTCATACTATTTCAATACTGCTTCTAATCCATCATTCCGCAACGCCGTACAAAAATCATGCGACAAGGGGAAAAAATTTAGGGTTGCAATCCCCTCTCTTTCCGTAGCCCAAGGGGTGATTTGACACAACATGAAATAAATTTATTTTGAAAGTATTTTATGCGAAGATAATATTTTTTCATATGCCGTACATTTTCGTTGGTTCAAAGGGGAACAAAAGAACCACTCCATTAATTTGTACCAATTTTCATAGTATTTTCTTTATTATTTCTTTATTATTATTATTCCTAGTTAAAACTATGTTGAATATAGGTTTGTATTCTATCCATTTATACCAAAATATAGACATATTGTCCCTGATAATTCCAAAATACAACATATTTTTGAGAAGTACTTATGACACTGAAGTTAGCAGACCCCTTGTCGCATGATTTTTTACTGCAAACTTCAGTGTCATGAGTACTTCTCAAAAATATGTTGTTTTTTGGAATTATCAGTGACAATATGTCTATATTTTGGTATGAATAGACAGAATACAAACCCATATTCAACATAGTTTCTAACTAGGAACTTAGAATCACGGAAATACTATGAAAATTAGTACAAATAAATGGATTTTTTCTTTTTTTCCCTTTGAACTAACGAAAATGTACCTACGGCATATGAAAAAATATTATCTTCGCATAAAATACTTTCAAAATAAATTTATTTCATGTTGTGTCAAATCACCCCCTGGACTTCGGAAAGAGAGGGGATTGCAACCCTAGATATTTTCGCCTTGTCGCATGATTTTTGTACGGCGTTGCGGAATAATGGATTAGAAGCAGTATTGAAATAGTAAGACGCAGATGCCGTACAAAATCAAATGACCAAATTTACCCTGGTAATTGTCGGAAAATAAAAAAAAAAAATTTCGACTTTGTGGCTCCACATTTTTTTTACGGCGCTACGCGTTTTCTTATTATTTTTCACGGATCTATCGATGGTATGAATGCCGTACAAAAACATGTGACCAAAATGTACTCTACCTGTACTTTCGAATTCTCACCTGCACTTAGTTGGACAGCTTACAAGTGACGGCATAGTGCTGAATCTTATTATTTTATGCTCTTATATCGTTCTAGATAGGTCACCTGGTGGTTCAAATGACCCACAATTTTTTCAACACGGGCCTGTAGTCTAATATAGCACTCGTTTCAAGAACGAGCCTTCAAAAAATAGAAATTGTTGGTACTAACCCAAATAAACATGAAATAATTATTCTTACACATTTTTTATCGTCCAGGTTATGCAGAGTTGCATAGGATTTGGAATAATGAGAGGTCTGGGCAACGACATGAAGTTAGGTCTGTCCGATATGTTTTACCTAGGTGGTCCATTATCGCTGAGAGGATTCCAATGCAGAGGAGCAGGTCCCCATTCTGATGGAGACGCTACTGGGGCGCTAGGATATTGGGCTGCCGGTCTCCATCTTTTCACCCCACTTCCCTTCCGTCCAGGAAGAGGTGGTCTTGGTGAACTGTTCAGAACACATTTCTTCGTCAACACCGGAAACATCGGACAGTTTCAAATAGGTATAATCAATAATAATAATAACAACTGTTTTTATTGACTACAGTCAAGGGCCATCGACCGAAGTCCTTCAGTCTGGTGAATTTTACAGCTTTGTGTCAAAAAAAATTATTTATATTATACATTGCATGTGAAGTTTATGAATTTAGAATATTTTATTGTAGTTCATGAAGTCCGTCCATCACGCTTCGAGATGGGAATTTTCTTGGGGAGGTGGTTACTGGTTCATTGTGCATCATACTTGCAATATCATGTAGTTTTTTGAGTCTTTCTGAGAATTTTCTATTCAGATCCATCAGTCTTTCTATGATTCTTAGTGTTGATCTTTCTCCTACTTCAATGTTTCGCGGTAAAATCATTTTTCCCCTATTTTCTATTCCAAATTTTGCACAAGTTGAAACAACCGTCGATATTGAATTTCAACTCAATCGTTTTCCTAATTTCAAATACTAGAATCATCTAGAATCTAATAATTCTGGAATTCTTTGAATTCAAAACTGTAAATGCAGTATTGGGCATTTCGTCAGAGTAAAAAGTAAACCTAGGGATGCCTCACGCAGCCAAGTAGAATCAGTTTATGCACGCGATCAAAATTCCCGCGTTGCGAACGTGTGCCGTATCTTTATTCCATATTGGGATAATTGGTCTACCCCTACCCTACTATGATACTGACAACTAGAGTCGGCTATACAGTTCTGTCAGTTCGGCAATATCGTTCTGTTACTGTTTAGTTATTCGATGCGCCGTGTTTACATTTTCTTCAAGATTTGACATTCATAAACTGAATTATTTAACTAATTTGGTGACAGTTTATTGTTGCTCAATGGTATTCCGGTGATTGAAGCTATGACAAAATCGCGGAAATATCGTATCATATTCAGAAATGGTAGAAATGAAAATTTAACGCATTGTTTACTTCGCCGCAGTTCGGCAAGTGCTTTCCATCTCATTTTAGAGCTTGGTTGATTGCTATGCAGGACTATTCACGCGTAGGGGCATCTCTATGTTTAGTTCTTACTCTGAGGGCATCTCAAACTGAAATGGTTGTATGCAATATTTCGTTAATGACACAAAATCATCCCCTTATATGAATGTTAACTCGATGAGTACTAAAGAACCACTTGATAAGATTTGGAATTTAGATTACACCTGAAATATATCTAACTGCTATCCAGCGGTACGCACTCTGGTGGCGGAAATCGAAACTGAGCTAAGATAGTAGTTAACAGAGCGTTGAACGATCAGAGTAAGAAATAAACATAGAGATTCCCCTACGCGTGAATAGCACTGCATTGTAATCAACCAAGCATTAGAGTGAGATGGGAAGCATTTCACTGCCGCACTGAGGTGAAGTAAACAATAGTTTAGATTTTCATTTCTACAATTTCTGAATGAAATACACATTTTCCTAATTTTGCCACAGCTATAATTTCCGGAATACTCTCAAGCAACAATAAATTGCCACCAAATCAGTAAAATAATTCAGTTTATGAACGTCAAATCGAAATGAGAATGTAAACACATCGCATCCAGAAACTATAGTCCATTCACGAAAGTATAGTAGGCGTTCGTTTATAAATCTGAAGTTGGCAGTATTTACTGACATAACGTAAAATGAATACAACGTTGCGAATGTACCCGGCCTCGTCCGACGAGCTTGCGAGTTATCAGAGAACTCTATGCAATACTGACAACATTGCGTATCAATCTGACAAGAAAATAAACAACATAAACTAAAATTTTAATATACACAGTGGAATATGCCAAATTGTTAAGGCCAACCGACGGCTCAAACTTTCGTGAACAATCTATAAACATTATCAGATGACCTTGCCAAACTGACAGAATTGCCTGTAACAGACGCAAGCCGTTAGTATCAGAATAGGGGAGCTGTAGACTAATTATCCCAATACGGAATAAACATACCGCAGGTGTTCGCAACGCCGGAACATTGCTTGCGTGCATAAACAGATTCTACTTGGCTGCATATCGAATACGCGAAGGTTACTCTATAGTCCGTTCACAAAAGTTTGAGAGCATAGTAGGCGTTTGTTTATTTATCTGAAGTTGGCAGTATTTGCTGTCATAACGTAAAATAAAGTCAACGTTGCCGAATGTACCCGGCCTCGTCCGACGAGCTTGAGAGTTATCAGAGAACTCTATGCAATATTGACAACATTGCGTTAGTATCTGACAAGAAAATAAACAACGTAACCTAAAATTTTAATATACATAGCGGAATATGCCAAATTTCCATGGCCAACCGACGTGACGGCTCAAACTTTCGTGAACGGACTATAGGTTTACTTTTTACTCTGAGGTGGAACGTATCTCGGCGTAATAATTTCGTAATTGATAAACTTTTGTTCAGAGGAAAAATTCAAGGGAAATAGAAATTATTATTATTGAATAATAGCGACCCGCCCCGGCTTCGCACGGGTGCCTCAGACGCGCTATTTATAGGCACGCTCTTGCCGCACCGGGCGGCCGGCCGGTACCGCCGCAAACGCTACGTCCCGCAATTTTTAAATCTGTAATATCTTCGAAAATATTCACTTAAATCATACGATGTAAAGGGCCATATAGATCTATATTAAATGAACAATGTATTCAAGGTATTTAATTGGTTAAGGATTAATGCTGTATTGGTTAAAATCGCTTCGAAAATTAGCCATTATTTGTCGTAAAAAGTAAATGACAAAAAAAAGTTATTGTGGGTTATCCATAAGAGATAGACATATACCATCACGGACTTTTCTGTAGACCTTTTCAATGTGTACAATACTTAGTACATTATTTTGATAAAACTCGTAGGGTTCAGCCTGCGTGTGCAATGTAAGCGGAAAAAATGAAATTATTTACGACATCACATTAGAAACCTCAAAAATAACAATACTTCTCCACTATTTAATGGATGTTATTATACATATAAACCTTTCTCTTGAATCACTCTATCTATTTAAAAAAACGCATCAAAATCCGTTGCGTAGTTTCAAAGATTTAAGCATACAAAGGGACATAGGGACAGGAAAAGCGACTTTTGCTCAGTTGCAGGAACGTCCATTAAAATTTAAAGGTCCATTAAACCCTTAATCCTCCATTAGTTCCTTGTAATAATGGAGGATTAAGAGTTTAATGGACCTTTAAATTTTAATGGACGTTCCTGCAACTGACACTTTGTTTTATACTATGTAGTGAAGATGTTTCTCGTAAAAGTTTTCCGAGTGGCCCATTTTTACGTATGGAACAAACTGACTGTTGCTCTAGTTAGACTGTCAGAGGTAGCTTAAAGGTGGAATGTGCTGTTTTCCTATCATTTAACAGAGTAGCGGCATTCCTTGAAGAGGCAACGGCTAGTCCATTTCTCCCGGATTGTCTTACTTTTGCCAATACCAAATTTGCAAGAAACGTTTTCCCAGTGCCTTCCGGGGCGTCAAGAAAGAAAGTTAAATCTTGTTATTAAGCGCACTATAAATTTAGTTCATCAAAAGCTTGTCACTGGTCTTCGACTAATTTCGGTTCATTTTCATTAACAAAAACTGACAACTCATTGGTATCGTACGAACGTATCAGTAGTATGTCCGTTCCATTGTTATGTGGCCGAATATCGACAGTGTGCTAATATTGTTTCGAAAAATTCAATTCCGCTGCGTAAGGAGCCGACCACGCGACCAAAGGTCCACAAGGCACAGATAAGGTGACTGAGCTGCACTCAGATGTAAAAGGCCACGCCCCCTTCTCCCGAAGCGAGCACGAACGCTAACCGAATTAAACCGAAGCCCTCGCCTCGCACGTCTTCCGCTGCTTTGGCTTTCATTCGTTTTATATCCGATTATTCACGACATCACATTAGAAACCTCAAAAATAACAGTACTTCTCCACTATTTAATGGATGTTATTATACATATAAACCTTCCTCTTGAATCACTCTATCTATTAGAAAAAAACGCATCAAAATCCGTTGCGTAGTTTCAAAGATTCAAGCATACAAAGGGACATAGGGACAGAGAAAGGGACTTTGTTTTATACTATGTAGTGATGACCCATTTCATATTTTTATACTTATACTGTAAACTTTTTTCCAGCTGAAGGAGAACCAATCCACAAAGTTCTAACAGACAATCTACGTCTATCTTATGGGGTTGGTCTAGCTCTTCGTTTAGGAAACATGGCCAGAATAGAATTGAACTACTGTGTGCCACAAATATTCGACGAAAACGACCTTACACAACCAGGAGTCCAGTTTGGAATCGGAGTTAGGTTTCTGTAAACTTCCGATATATTCTAGTATTTTATCAGTCGCACCATTTGTACAAAGTGACATTTATTGGTGGAACTTACCATCTGAAATTTACGTATTATAAAAATATTAATAAAGTTGTTAACTTTTCATAGAGTTCGATTTGTTATTTCCTCAGAGTAAAAAGTAAACCTAGAGTTGCCTTCGCGCATTTGTTATGCAGCCAAGTAGAATCTGTTTATACGCGCCAACAATCGTGCCGTATGTTTATTCCGTATTGGGATAATTCCACTACTCTGATACTAACGGCTTGAGTCTGTTACAGATAATACTGGCAGTTTGGCAACATTGTCTGTTGGTGTTAAGTTTCTTGATGCGATGTGTTTACATTTTCATTTCGATTTGACGTTCATAAACTGAATTATTTCAATGATTTGGTGGCAGTTTATTGTTGCTTAAGACTATTCCGTTAGTTATAGCTAGGGTAAAATTACGAAAATGTTGTATTATATTCAGGAATTGAAGAAATGCCAATCAAATCAATTGTTCACTCCACCCCAGTGTGTCAGTGAAATGCTTTCCATTTCACTTGGTTGATTACAATGCAGTACTATTCACGTGTAGGGTTAAACTCATCTGCTTTGAAAAATGGTAAGAACGTTTTGTATTTCATCGTGTAGAAGTAATTATTATCCGTCTAAAAGATTTATGGATATTTCAATTGTTTTAGTTTTCTGAAATATGATCAGCGTAAGGTTTTATAGATGAGGGCCATATCGCGAAATTTCATTCCAATAATAGTTTTGTTTGGTAGAATCATTTCGATTCCAACGATATAATTAAGTTGGATGAATATTCACAAGCAGATGGAACGATAGGTAAATAACTTAGAGATACCCAATGATAATATATACTCCGTTCACGAAAGGTTGAGTCGTCGGTTGGCCATGGAAATTTGGCATATTCCACTGTGTATATTAAAATTCTAGGTTATGTTCTTTATTTTCATGTCAGATTGATAAGCAATGTTGTCAATATTGCATAGAGTTCTCTGAAATCTAAGCAATGTTGTCAATATTGCACAGAGTTCTCTGAAATCTCGCAAGCTCGTCGGACGAGGCCGAGTACATTCGGCAACGTTGACTTAATTTTACTTTATGACAGTAAATACTGCCAACTTCAGATAAATAAAGAAACGCCTACTATGTGCTCAACCTTTCGTGAACGGACTATAGTATAATTTAATGGGTCAGTTCTTTCAATTATGGCCATAATTGAAACAACTGGCCCATTAAATTTTATCATCATTCATATGTGCTCTATTTCAGAATATATTTCGAACGACCCAGAAACTTTTTCTGAAGAGTTCTAAACAAAAATCATTTTTATGTAAACTGACTATTCAAAGAATCGGATTGGACTTTTATTACTTATTCAAAATTCACAGAAAATTGTACTTGCGGTTTGAATTCGAAGTTCATTCTAAGTGTTTTGTATCTAAATATTGAAGGTATTTATTCGAATATTTTTAAGTTTCAATTTTGTAAAAACGGCGAGGCAGGGTTTTTTCTACTGAGGTTTTTCCCTGTGCTCTGGTATCATACGACAGAATAGTATGGTACCCCGTTTTGCACCAACCTCAGCTAGGGACTTTTTTTGTTTCATGTATTGTATTTTTTAGCTCTCAATTCAAAAGAATATATATATATATATATTCTAAATTCGATTTGTACCATTTTCTCAAACATTTCTCAATAATTACGTGAAGAATGATAATCCCATAGAAGTAATATATAATAATAATATATAATATAATATAATATCTTTATTGGTCCCTTAAGTCATCATACAATGAATAGGACAGGTCAGTTGAAAAAGAAAAAAATAGTAACTATTCTACAATTAAGTTCTTATCATCTAGATACTCTTTAATACTATAATAACTTTTACGCTGCAATATACATTTAATTATTTTCTTGAACCTTATTTTGCTAAGCAGCTTTATGTTATTAGGCAGATGATTGAACAATATTATTGCCTGGTACTCTGGGGATGTTTCATATTTAGATGTTGCATGGGATGGAATGCTCAAGGTTGTACCATTTCTAGTGGAATAATCATGAAAACTAGATAATTTCACCATCAAGTGTTCATGCTCCTTTATATACACTAAACATCTATACATAAATAAACAAGGAAGCGTTAAAATTTCATATTTACCAAAAATAGGCCTACAGGAATCACGAGGATGCAGTTGGAAAATTAAACGTAAAATTCTTTTTTGCATTACAAACACTCTCTTTGATTCAACAGAGTTTCCCCATAATAGAACATTATAATTCATATGACTGTACACCAAGCTATAGTAGACGGCTATAACAGATTGAAGTGGCAATGCATTCTTTATCCTATTGATAGCGTAGTACGAACTAGCCAATTTTTTACATACGGCTTCCACATGGAAATTCCACCTGAGAGAGCTATCAAGATGTATACCTAAAAACTTGATGGTATCCTTCGAAAAAATTTTCTGATCGAGGCATTGAATAACCAATCGATCATTATTTATATTCCTATTACTGAAATATATACATTCAGTTTTACTTGCATTGAGTATGAGTGCATTCATTCGACACCAATTCATGAAATTCAAAATCAACGCATCGCAAATTTTGGTAAGTTCCTCCAGGCTCCGCGCCGAGACCGCAACTGATTTATCGTCAGCAAATATGATCATCAATTCAGCTATTATGTGATCCGGTAAATCATTTATAAACAGAAGAAACAGCAGCGGACCAAGAATAGAGCCCTGAGGCACCCCCAATCCGACAGTTGATTTCTCCGACCAACAGTTTTCTACTTTGACTGCCATACAGCGATCGGTAATGTAACTTACCAGCCACTGCAGAAAGACACCGCGGAAGCCAATGTTATATAACTTGCTTTCGATGAAATTCCTAGGGAGAACATCGAAAGCACGCGAGAGATCGAAAAAAAGACCGGCTACATGAAGTCCTTTGTCTAGGTTTTTATACACGTGATCGATAAATGTAAATGCAGCAGTTTCGGTGGATCTACCCTCTCGAAAACCATGCTGGCAGTCACTGATCACACTAAATCGATTTAAGAACGAGATCATTCGACCATAAACAATCTTTTCAAACACCTTAGAGAAAACGCTGAGAAGTGAAATGGGACGATAATTTACAATATTACCGGGATCGTTCTTCTTCAGAACAGGTATAACAGAAGCGATCTTTAATGGAGAAGGAAACTTTCCTGTGTTTACTGAAAGGTTAATGAGTTCAGCTAAAGGATCGGCAATGGTAATCGCCACTGACCTCAACATGTCAACGGATACATGATCAATTCCTGTGCTTTTCTTATTTTTTAAAGAATTAATAGTTAGAATCACCTCTTCTCGTTGGACAGGATAGAAGAAAAGGGTGTTGTCAGATAAGGCAGACGTCGTGCAAGTTCGAGACACAGAACTACCAAAATGGTTCAATATACTAACTGCCGCAATTGAACTGAAATAATTTGCAAAGATGTTAGCAACAACATTTGGTTCAGTGTAAAATTTACCATCTATATTCAGGCGGATACTCTTATTTGTAGCTACTTTTCCACCTAATTCTTTATTGACTATGTTCCATACAGTTTTATTTCTATTCGATGAACAATTAATGATATTTTGATAAAATTCAAATTTGCTTTTTTCCAGCAATTTCCTAAAATCAGCCTTAGCTTGTTTGTACATTTTTAGCGATTCCTGTGATCTCAAATTCTTATTCAGCCAATTTAAGTTTTTTAAATTAATGCTGACTTTTTTAATCTCATCATTTATCCAACTTTTATTCATGTTGTTGTGGGTTTTAGAGTGCCTCATGGGGCAACACATATCTAAACCATATTCAAATAAGTTAAAAAATTCTCCGAAGCATACATCAATGTCAGGACTCAAAAAAACATCTTCAAATGATACAGTTGCTGTAAACAAAGCAAAGTTACTCAACGAAAGAGGAGAAACATCTCTGAATAATGTTCGAGTGAGGACTGATTTCTCGTTTGCAGTTGCTTTTTCAATAACATAATCCAAGGTCATTACTTTGTGATCACCTAAGTGACCTTCAAACGTTCTAGTATTACAATAGTTTGAAGGGGCATTCGTTAGAATATAATCTATTTTGGATTCGGATTTAACATCTTTCACATTGATATAAACCCTAGTAGGATCCAATGAGGTTACCTTCAAATTAAAACACTGCAGTAAATCATCAAGGAATTGCTTACGTGGACAAGTCGATGATAAATAATTGATATTGAGGTCACCACATAAAAATATTATATCAGCTAACTTAAAACAGTGCTGCAACACAAATGACAACCTGTCAAGAAAAAGGTCAAAGTCACTATCTGGTACTCTATAAGCACTGATGAAACAATATTTCGTACCATGAATATGCACTTTCACACCACAGAATTCAATTTGTTTCTCAATGGACATTTTCGAGATACCAACATCACTCATCGGGATATCCGCTCTTACAAGTAGAACAGTACCTCCATGACCATATGTAGGACGACAATATGATGATGCCTGCACGTAACCATAGACACCAAACGTACTCAATTTTTCGGCACTACACCAATGCTCTACAAGACTCACCACGGAAGGACGTTCCTCAGCGAGGAGCAATTCCAGGTTGACCACTTTGTTGCACAGGGATTGGACATTGACATGCATTACTCGTAATGATTCGGATTCACTAAATCCTTGTGTTTCCTGTTCAGATTCTGATAAAAATAATGTACACTGGCATTATTGGGCCAGTTTTCTGCATTCTTGACTTTCTCAAATTCAGTGCTAGGTATAAGCACTTTAAAGGAGGCATACGAGTCGGGATACCTAGATTTCAATTGTTCACATTCAATATTCTTAAAGTTTTTACTCAGGAAGGCCTTTAGATCATCAGCCGAAGTTTTAGGTTGAAGCCTGGAAACATGAAAAGCCCTCATTTTTTCAATTCCCTGAACTGTAGAGGAATCAACACAATTGCCAACAACCAAAGCCGATCGAGTCCTCCTCGCAGTTCTTCCAGGAGCATTTTTAGACCTGTTTAGGGTTTTATCGGACTTGGGGGTTGGAGCCTTGGGCTTGCTCTTTTTATTTACGACAACTCTCCATTCCTCGGCATCAGAGACGGAACGCAGAACTTCGTTTCTCTTTTCAGAGACCACCGCAGAACCAGTAGCAGCCCCCGATGAACAAGGATGAACCGTAGCTACTCCGTCAGCAGTAGGTGGAACAAGCGGAGATACCTTCGATGAACAAGGATCAGCCGCAGACACTCCGACAGCAGTAGATGGAACATGCGATGATACTACGTCCGTGTAACGCACAACGGATGACGAATTGATCGGAGGATATGTTATCTTATCAATGGAATTCCGCTCAGCTGGTTTAATCACCGCGTTTTTGTCCGTCTTCAACGACTGGATCACATCGATAAGCGAATTGATTTGTTTGTTTTGAGAGTGAATCAGATTTCTTAATTGAAAGATCTCCGATTTTAAAGGAGTCACTATTTCACTTAATGCAGTTTTAATAGCTATCATAGTTGGATCATCTTTCACTTTATCCTCCATAGGACAAGCCGGGGGTTCGGCACTATCTGACAATTGGCATTTTTCACAAATCCATGCATTTACAAGTCCACTTTCACGCATTTCGTTGAAAGAATCAATGGAAATGTTAACACAACATATATGAAAGCAATTTTCACATCTAACACACTTGATGGGATCATCATATCTGTCTATTTTGTTTGAACATTGAGAGCAAACTATTCCACGTACACGCGACGACATGTTGAATAGTAGTAGGGAATTAGTAGGAAGTAGTAGGGAATAATCTGGAAGGATTTTATTTTAGCATTGAGTTTGAAAATATTTTTAAACTCAATGATTTTAGTTAACTTCATTTCGAGAGTTATATTTTAGTTCAAGTTTTTAGGCGAGAGACATCTCCCCGTGGTTCTTGCTGGACCATAAATTGATAAAACCATCAACCAAATCGCTAAAGTTTAAAACTTATTCGTTTTTTTCAATTTATTGATTCAGTAGGGCATATTTTTCAACCTTTATACAGATATTCATCGGAAAACACATTAAATAATATCAGGAAATGAAATTATTTATTCTAAATATCGTATCTCTCGTGCAAGCGGTATACCTCCCAAAGATCGTCTTTTGCGGCGTTGTCGCTTGAGTCCATGTCTTTAGAAGGCCGTGACTGGGGCGAAGTAAACAATAGGTTAGATTTAATGTATGTAATGCAACCATTTCGTAATTTTGCCATGGCTATAATTACCAGCATACCCTTAAGCAACAATAAACGGCCACCAAATCAGTAAAATAATTCAGTTTATGAACGTCAAATCGAAACAAATATGTGAACACGACTTTTCGAAAACCAAGCAGCAACAGAAAGATGTTGCCAAACTGACAGAATGGTCTATAGCAGACTCTAGCTGTTGGTACCATAGTAGCGGTGCCGTAGATCAATTATCCCAATACGGAATAAAGATACGGCACAAGTTCGCAACGCCGAATGTTGTTCGAGTTCATGAACAGATTCTACCTGGCTGCGTCAATAAATGCGTGAAGGCATCTCTATGTCTACCTCTTACTGTGAACTTTTACCACAATGGCGCAACGTACCTACTTTTTTCGGAACGATTTTGTATACAAAGTGATAGTTGATGAGGAAGGGTTTTGAGAGCTCCAGGCAGGCTAGAGCGACTCAGTTTCGTCCTTTCTTGGCGGATCACAATGGAGTTACACATAAGTTTCAAAATATTATTCAAGGGAACAATATCCAGAGAATGAACTGTCAAGCTCACCAGACATGAATCCAATTGAGCACTTAGGGAAAGCAATATCGGAGGGCATTTGAGGTCATTACGGAACTCACACATCTACATCTTGTGATTCATAGGGAAGCCCATGAGGCTATCCTCAGAATATCTAAGGGAGGGACTGGTAATGAGAAAATAAAAAATCAGAGAGTCTGGTCCTCTCTGAATAACTACATCTCGACTGCGAACCTCCCTAGTGATGTAATGACCAAGAAAGTATGCACAGAGAAAAACTTCAGAACATTGCTAATAAGTGAAAGAGAGGAATGGGAACGGGAATACACCGACTATAACCTCAAAGAAAATACCGTAAAATGGTATACAGATGGTTCCAAAACCTCTACAGGAGCTGGCGCTGGGATATACGGGCCAAGTACCAAGTGTGCACTGACGCTTGGTTTCTGAATGAGCGTCTTTCAAGCGGAAATCTTAGGCTATTGAAAGATGTCTAGATAGAAATCTAGAAAGAAACTATCAGAAGTGCGATATAGCCAAACACTCAGATAGTCAAGCTGCTATTAAAGCACTGAGCTCCTACGTCATCGGCTCAAAGATGATCTGGGGGTTCCGGAAAAAACCCAATGAGGTAGGCAAGAAAAATAAGGTCTTTTTAACCTAGGTTTCCGGCCATTCGGGAATCAAAGTAAACGAAGAGGCAAATACACTTGCCAAAGAGGGCGCACGAATAGTTATAACTAGGTTCCTTCGGAACTTTGAAACAGCAAGATCCAAAAGATATCTGGATCTTAGTAAGAAACAATTACACCTCCTCACTGGCTTTCTTACAGGACACCGTCGCCTCAGGAAGCACCTTTTGAGGATACTATTATTGGATACTGACGAGTGTAGGTTCTGTGGGGAGTAGGAAGAAACCCGCATTCACCTAGTCACGAAATGCTTTGGGATTGCGAGCCTAAGGAGAGAATGCCTTGGGCGAGAAACTTGTAAGAGTGAGGAACTAGCCTCGTTGAAGCCTCCACAGATATTGGATTTCATCAGATCTCTGGAACAGGAAGGCAAGCTGTGAAAGATGTGGTCATAACAGCTCTGTAAGGGGGCACAATAGACCTTGAGGTCGCAGTGAACTGTAACCCCTTTTTAAACTATAAACATTCAAAAATTGATAGAGGCCAAGACTTTTGACGATGTGTGTATTTGTTTGAATATTGTTATTCAATTTCTCGTATATACAGTCAAAAATACCTTCTTAAACGAAGTAAATTCTCTCTGTAACGAAATATTCAGAGAACATCACTCTTTGATTGGGTATTGGTAAGAAGTTATAAGGTTGGGTTTTTTCCGAAATTTTTCCAGACGTGCGTAATAAATCCCGACCTCAAACTAAATCATTACTGCAGGCCGAGAAATCCTTCTGAAACAGTTTTAAATACACCCCTGACTGTTAGGTTTCAATGTAACCATTGATCTTGTGTGAAAAGTTGTGCGAAAATGTCAAAAGCAAGTGCTCAAGTTTGAATGATAAACTCAAATTTATCAGTGAAGTCGGCCGCGACATTGCCGACTATGGAAACAAATTTTCTGTATAACGAATATTTTTTGCGGCTTTAGCGCGTTGGTTATAGAGAAGTTCCACTGTAATTATGAAAGATCTTACCATGCTGAGAGTTTCAAGAAGTCTGGTTGAGTTTGACGAAATCTATACAATTCTTGATAACAATCCTTCTCCCTCCACGTCCACCAGCGAAATTGAAGCAGAACTCTTGCAGGTTTCTTCTCCAGATTGTTGCGCTCATGTCCTGAGAAGGACATTCGAATCAAGTTTTATATCTTCGCTGAAATTATCTATAGGCTTTAACTCCTTTGATGGAAACATTTTTTTTTTTTTTTGATGCCCTAAATATTTATTTTAATATATTAAAATATACAAACATTTTACTCTTTACAACGACCTTTTTTTCTCTTCTTGAGAATTTTTTTTATGAAATTCTTTTCTTTATAGAAATATTTTTTGGGCATTCATTCTCATTTTTTCTTACCATAACATTATATTTTACAAAAACATTTCCTGAATATCTGTTTCGACAAATCACAAAACTCAAAAATTGCATGACTACACCTATATGAAGACCAATTCTAGGATAAAAAAAGGAAAAATCCCAAAAATAACCCTCAAAATTTCTCCCAATCGAAACAGATCATCAGCTCACAAAGAAAAGTCATTATCTTAAAAACCAAATTCAGAACATTTCAACAAGCAATATATATAAATTTCAAATTCAAAAACTAACCAAGGACTACTCAATAAGGTTATACATACATGTTTAAACATGTTCTGTGAAAATTAATGACAAGTTGTATTTTACAATGACAGTTCGGTCAAATATGGCAAATGATTCAGTGAATTAACCGAATTATATCCTAACTGTCGGTGGTGCTCTTCTGCCGTTTTTGTGGCTATCGCCTCCATGAACGATCTTCATCATCATCTTCTTCGTCGTCCTGAAGAAGGACTTCTTCCGGAAGTTCTTGTTCTGTACCATTCGCCTGAAAATATCAGTAATAATGATATTAATCGAAACACACTCGTCAAAAAGCTGAAATTCGGCGAAACAATCATTATATTATAAAAAGGTTGTTTGTGACATCTTTTTTCTGTGTACTTTACACTCAGATCCATGGACCTATAATACTAACTGGACGTCGAACTTCTCTACTGTCACGTAGAAAAAAGTGAGGTAAATGGCCGCCATTTGCAGTTTGGGGTGAACCACAAATATTTTGATGTTTTATGCCATCTGTGCTCGAATTTTGATTGAAACATAGACGTTCCTTTAAAAGAAGAGATGAAAAACGAACTCTATATATTAGTGTTCTGTGAACTCTGACATTTCGGTCTATTTAAATTATGAATATTTTCGATTCTTGTGATTAGTTATTAAACAATATTGGTAATCCTATCATTTTAATTCGTTGAAATAAAATAAATAAAGGAATATTGGTAATTCTAATATTTACATTCATAGAAAAAGTGACACCTCTCAAATCCACCCCAAACTGCAAATGGCCGCCGTTTGCCTCAAAATTTTTGACAGGTTCGCCATCTAGTTAGTATTATAAATCTATGCTCAGATCATAAAGAAACATAGATAGACCCTGTCAGATGTAAACAGAGGCAAAAATGAGGAAAAGATCTCTATAGTCCTTTCGCGAAAGTTTGAGCGCATAGTAGGCTTTTGTTTATTTATCTGAAGTTGGCAGTATTTGCTGTCATAACGTAAAATAAAGTCAACGTTGTCGAATGTACCCGGCCTCATCCCACGAGCTTGCGAGTTATCAGAGTGTTAACTCCGATAGCTCAGTTAATGATTAATATTTTATTGAGAAATGGACTGTATTTCTTGCGGTGTGAAGCTGGAGCGAAAAGCGAAATATACAATTGAAATATGAAAATAAATTGCGGTCAACAATGATGACTTACCAGAAAAGCGTCCAGACGATCTTCACAGCGTCCTTTCTCGAACTTCGAGGGCCTCACACAGTTCTTTGTGGCAGGGCAGGATATCAGTCCCAGCTCCCACGTTCAAAATGCGGTGTTGAAAACACAATCCAAAAGCGAATGCGATAATTTTCCAAAATGCGTAATAAGCGGTTGTTGTCAAAAGCGTGATTGTCACCAAAACTATGAAAATAGCGATATTTTGCGGAAATAGTTTATTTCTAGCAGTTCAAAAGCGTAATATATCGATCAATTTCTGAATCGAAAATCAATCAGCGGAATGAATGTCCATATGGTTTTCCATTCGGAGGTGCGAAGTCACCAGTGTTGACTTAGTTTACGCGTAAGTCTATGACATTAAGCTATCGCTTCAGCTTCACAATTATTCGAAGAATATTGATGTTCTACACCGACTCAACACAGAGAACTCTATGAAATATTGACAACATTACGTATCAATTTGACAAGAAACTAACCAACTTAACCTAAAATTTTAATATACACAGTGGACTATGTCAAATTGTCATGGTCAACCGACCCCGACGGCTCAACCTTTCGTGAACGGACTGTAGATGCATAAGAAGTTCCGACGGTTGTTGTCTATGGTTCAACAGTCGAGAATGTCAAACTGTGTCAACACTTCAGTAAGGTTTGACAGTTCATTATGAATCATTCAACACCAGAAAAACGCTTCCAAGTTTTGGAATTTTTATCTGTTTGAGATCATAGTACACCTATTTTACTTGAATTTCAAAACCATTATTATTATAAAAAATTCATTCCAACATAATTTGTCATCGTCGGCTTAATATGCAAATCACATAAGTCCACTTGTGGGCAAATTTGAAAATATGAGTTATGTCAAGGAGCTTCGTGGGCACCTGTGCAGAAATTCACACAAATCAAAAAAAATCTTCTAGCTCACGAAACCCGCAACAACGTTATCTAAGAATATGAAAAAAACCACTTAAGCACATCCACAGATTTACAGTTTGTTTTCCTCTCCTGTGAACTTTGGGTTTTGGTACTTATGTGATTTGCATATTAAAGCGACGTCATGTATTTTCATTTAAAGTTCTAGAGCTATTGAAAACTAGTGTTGGGATCACTCAAGTAGAAAATCACTCGAGTACTCGATTATTCAAATAATCGACACTACTCGATTATTAAAAAAACCGCTCGTCACTCGATAATCGAAATGGGTCATGTGTTATTCAATTCGATTTCTCGAGCAATGAGTGATATAATCTTAATAATCCGGCTGTGTCGGTTATTTGAATGATTGAGTACAAGCCCCATATTCGGTGTTTTCTCACTGCATTAACCATAGATAATCGCGATCTTTGAGTGAATTCTCATCCGATAGTTCTTATTGTCATTTTCACCAAACTTGCATCGATTTTCACAATTTTTGTATCTGAAAGATTTCCAGAAGTAGACACGAAAAGTTTCAATGGTTTGGCTGGTCTTTTGAACGGTATAGCATTTCCGGAAGTTCCAGGATTAGCTAAATTTTGTGCATTTTCATTGCTACCTGAAGAAACAGTTTCACATGGTATTGTTTTTAGTTCTGTAAGTTTAAGGTCGGATGGAGCCGGTTTGAATGCTTCTTTAAATTTGAAGTACTGCCATAATAAGCCAAAACTTTTCTACAAATATTGCAAGTCACAAATTTCTTATCGTTATTTTTATGGAAATAATTCCATACAGCGGACTTCTGTTTTGATCACATGATAATCATACAATACGATACACGCGAGCTTCAATTTCGAGGGCAGTAGATATAAACAAAGTCGCAAGTCACAACGCAATGAACGTAGAGACCGTACAGCGCTGAATGAGCGACAAGCGGTTAGTATGATCGCTTGCAACTCGGGCGATTACGAATATAACCGAGGGTGGGGATCAGGCGAAAAATCGATCGATTATCACTCGGTTATTGGAATCGCTCGATTATCACTCGGTTATTGGAATCGCTCGATCATCGAGTACTCGGTTATTCCCAACACTATTGAAAACACAAATTATAAAAAAATTTTCAACTTACTTCTTCATCGCCTTCCAGAATGCTCTGGTCAATAAGCTGTTCTTCCTCATTTTCAGACATCACGACTTTTCTTGTGAGGTTATTGTTCAGTTGATTGTTGTGTTGCAAATTACTGCACCAGGTAATTGACAGTGTTCGATCCTATAAAATAAGTTTTTTATGAGTATAGATCTTTCTAGAAGCTCACCAGAATGGTGAGGTTACCTCTGACAGCTTAATTGATGGATGAATAATCAATTTCTCAGATGTCAGTGGTAATCCATGTTAGTGATGTGATGTAAGTTTATGAATACATTCGAACCAAATCAAGAAGAAAAATTAGAATGTGTGAAACACTGTGAAATTGCGTTGTCAGAAATCTGTCTTTGAATTGAAACATTTCATCAAAAAGTTTCAACTTTAGTAGAAATGTACATAACATACCTACATATGATCATAACTGAAGCGCGGTGTTTCACACATTTTAATTTTTCACGTTAGGGGGTTTACAGCTGTGCATGAACAAAACTGTAATGGTCGACTTTCATTCAGTGACAAATTTTATCAGGTACCATCATCTCCAAAGGAAATGAACCATGACAAAAAGTGCACATATTAAAAACCTCTTTGAACCAATTAATTTTAAAAAATATATTTTTTCTCCAACCATCAAAAAATGTTGACATTTTTGTACTATTTTCAAGTGCAAAAGTCATAAATTTCCTTGCCGTACAAAAATTCACTCGTTACTTAGCAACACTTTTAATGCTAGGATTAAAAACGCTACTTTTTTTTTATGCCGCGTTTACATTAGTCAAGTGAGTTGATCAACTTAGTTGAATTGAAAGCGAATTGAATGTGTAAACCGCCCTTTTCGTTTCACTCAATCGGCTGAATTGAACGGCTTCTCAGTAGAAGCATGCTCAACTTTGTGCAAGTCACTTGAATTCAACTGACTTGATCAACTCGCTTGACTAATGTAAACGGGCCTTTAAGGCGCAAAAGATGCACTTTTAATCCTTATAATATAATATACTATTTTCCCTGTCAAAAAAATGATTCTCTATGTAGCCGGGAAAAAAGTACTCACTTTTTTCCCGGGGAAAAAAAGTAATTTCGTGGACAGTTATATTTCTTTCACTATTAAATGGTCGTTTTTCCTGTCACAGAAAAAAATAGTGTATTATACACGGGAAAAATATTAGGTTTTAGCTCTCGGCTTTTTGTCTCCCTCCGCTTCGCGTCGGGAGACAACACAACCTCGAGCTAAAATCTAATACTTTTTTTCCTTGTATAATAAATAACTATTTCTTGAAAATTTCTGCACGCTTGTGAAGAAGATACAAAGACCTTGCCAAAAAAGTAGCACATGACCCACTTTCTCTATTCAAAAAATTTAGAGGGTTGAAGAGGATGATACAGGATACAAAAAATTCTTCAAAATACATAAAAATTTGGTAGAAGTGAAACAAAAATTGACCTGTATAAGAATTTTGTTGGCAAATACAGTGGAACTTCCCTATAATGAACATCTTTATAACGAATTTCGTACAAGACATTGCACCTTGAATAAAAATTCCATGTTAAAAACACCCTCTAAAACGAAGTTAATTCTCTCTACAACGAAATGTTCAAAGAACTCTTTGAATGGGTATTGGTAAGAAGGTATAAGGTTGGGTTTTTTCCGAAATTTTTCCGGACGTATGTAATAAATACCAACCTCAAACTAAATCATTACTGCGGACGGAGAGATCCTTCTGAAACAGTTTTGAAATACCCCTGTTTGGTTTCAATCTAACCATTACGCTAGTGTGAAAGTTGTGCGAAAATGTCTAAAAGGAAGTGCTTAAGTTTGAATGATAAACTCAAATTTATCAGTGAAGTCGACCGCGACATTGTCGACTATAGAAACAAATTTTCTGTATAACGAAATTTCTTTATAACGAACTTTTTTTGCGGATTTAGCGCTTTCGTTATAGGGAAGTTCCACTGTATTTTTCTTCTGAGAAAATGAATTTGTTCCATAATTTCGATGCGCACTGTATAGTTAGTAAAAAATTATCATCATAATCGACTCACTTGGAAATGTTTTCCTTTCAGCAAGGCTGCTTCGGCATCCTTCCTATTTTTGAAGTTGAAGGTGACACTAGGTAGGGTTGGATCGGTAATATACTCTGCAATTTCACCAAATTGCTGCAAAGAAAATAAATATTAGCAAATCGAACATTTGAGAGAGTAACAACATTGTGGAAGAAATAAATAGTCGTTTCTTACCTGAAAATGAGCGACAACATTGTCTTGTTCTTCAATTTCGTAACCGGAAACTAAAATCCTGATAGGACGGTGATCGATTGCATGCGTAGTCAATTTGGGGAAGCTTGTGTGCAGGTTGGTGTTGGAATTAGTCCTATCTATTTTTGTAGCTGTTTTAACTGAAAAAAGATTCAATAATTAAATCTTAAAACTTCATTAATCAAGAATAGAATTACTGTATATAGTCCGTTCACGAAAGTTTGAGCGCATAGTAGGCGTTTGTTTATTTATGTGAAGTTGGCAGTATTTGCTGTCATAACGTAAAATAAAGTCAACATTGCCGAATGTACACGCCCTAGTCCTACGAGATTGCGAGTTATCAGAGCACTCTATGCAATATTGACAACATTGCGTATCAATCTGACAGGAAAATAAAGAACATAACCTAGAATTTGAATATACACAGTGGAATATGCCAAATTTCCATGGCCAACCGACGGCTCAACCTTTCGTGAACGGACTATAATACAATGTTGTTTCGCTGATCTTGGTGGCCAATTAACATCACTGTTTCTGGAGATCGTTTGTCTGGTGCCGTATTCTCGAGAAGTGATATTCGAAAACGTATACGAATTTCATTGCGCGAGTCCCTGTTTTACCTGCAAAAATGCACACCGCGCAATGAAGTTCGTATACGTTTTCGAATATCACATCTCGAGAATACGGCACCTGGGAGATTTTCGTCTCAATAAATCAATTGTGTCATTTGCATTTTGCTTCAGAGCTAAATCCTTGCGTTAAATGCGCCATGTTCTGGACCCACTAGGTACAACTTGTGAATGTTGCCTAATGGACAATTCAGGGTCTTCAGTAACACTTTCACGAACCAAATCAAAATTCTCTTGTCAACGACCGCTACGACTGTAATTTTCACTTTTTTGATCATCCACCGAACCCGTCTCTTGAAATTTTTCAATAATTCTACCAAGAGTGCTTTCAGATGGACCATTATGTAAACCATAAAATTCACCTAATTTTCTAAAAATTAATTCCACGGAACGCTGATGTTCATAGGATAATTCAACAAAGCATTTTCATAAATGTCACACATCACACTTTTTAAATGTCAAAATACCCAGACGAATTCAGTACGCCACCTATGTTTTATTTATTCTTAAACTAACTTCAAGAAGTCATGTTTACCAGATTTTAACCTAACATTGGTGAAAACACGAGAATAAAAAATTAATTGAAATCTTCACAGTCCTTCGTATCATTGAATATTTCAGGACATGCTTGTTGAATTTTAAGTTGATTTATTGCATAAAAAATTGAATTGATTTCCGGTGTTTCTTGAGCGGTTTGCCTCTTTTAAGGTACTCCTCCAACTCGAAATATTAGAGGAAGGTTGAAGGTTTGAACAAGAAATTTGAATGCATAAATGATAGGAATGAGAACCATAGTTCCTAGGTTATTTAAATTAAAAAAAAAAGTTACTGACTTCTTGCCGGTTTTCCTTCAGATTTTCAAAGACCCCTTAGTTCAGATATGTCAAATTAACTAACTCACCTGTATTATCTATAAGATTGTTTTTGCTCAAAGAGTGTCTCTGTATCGGATTGTACCTCCTTCCTCTGCCCCTCCTCAACATTGCCGTCTTGGCCTTTAGTTCGAAATACTTCTTCTGAATTTCCGTCACGTCAGCGCCCTCTTGCTGCTTGCTGATCAAGTCCAACTCGACGTCCAGAATCTCTTTCTGCACGTCCTCTTTGGTTTTCTTTTGCGGCATGGCTATTTTACCGACGATAGATTGGGCGACATCTTTTCTGATCGCTTCGATGGATTCCTGAGTTTTTTTGATCGTTTCCTTGATGAGATCTCTCTGTGGACCAGGAGGCACTGGAAAAAAGCATCAAAAGTAAATTCCAAGGAACTAATTTTTTAATTAAGTGAGGGAAGTAATCAGAAATTGTGAAAAATTACAAGGTGGGGTAGAAAAAACTTGATTGATCCAGAAATTCGATTGAACAAAAGGTTTGATTTCGTCTTAAAAACGACGAAAACGTACATAGAGCAATTGTTAGTTCAAATTCCAAGTTAAATGAGGTTTGCTTGGAATCCTGTCTCTGAACCGATTTATCTTATCTTGGTCTTGAAATGTTCATGGAGGTTTAGGGAAGGTTTGACAGGTGAGAAAAATTCATTCTCGGCCACAGAAAACAAAACGTTGGCCATAATAGAGTGCGCTAAAATGAATGATTTTGACGATTTGAATGACTATCATTGTCAAATTTGAAATTGAGAATCCTCTCGAATAAACCGTAGATAAAGTGAAGTATTGAAGTAATCGTAGTTGAAGATCAATTACAAAACAACGATAGCCCGGCCAGCCAGTTGATTAATATTATTCCCTAGTTCTATAGGCCCTTTCTATTTCGTCACTTCCAAACTGATGCAAAATCAGGTGATGCGTGTTCTATTTGGCATTGTTGTGATTTTGAACTGATGCGCATCACTTCCAACTGATGTTGCTTTCTGACAAAATAATTTAATTTCCACAATCACTTCAGTTCGTCATAACAATAACATAACCTAACATTTTGATAAATGTCTACAATTTACTTCTAAGATTTCAAACCTTATCGTTTCGTTGATTGTCATCCGAAAAAGGCTTGTTCTATTTGTCAAAATCATTTCACTAGTAACTGAAGCGATTTCGGAAATTATTCAGGCAAATAGAAAGCTAGAAATAATTTTATTTGCGCTCACGCAATAAATTTTTCTTTATCTATAGTTCGTTCACGAAAGTTTGAGCGCATAGTAGGCGTTTGTTTATTAATCTGAAGTTGGCAGTATTTGCTTTCATAACGTAAAATAAAGTCAACGTTGCCGAATGTACCCGGTCTCGTCCGACGAGCTTGCGAGTTATCAGACAACTCTATGCAATATTGACAACATTGCATATCAATCAGACAAGAAAATAAACAACATAACCTGAAATTTCAATATACACAGTGGAATATGCCAAATTTCCATGGCCAACCGACGGCTCAGCTTTTCGTGAACGGACTATACTTAAAAATGTGTTTAAATGAAATAGTTATTGTATGGTACTCACATTTTTCCATTTTTTCAATGAGGATCTTCTGCTGACTGAGCTGCTTCTCCAGCAGTTCCTGCTTTCTCTTCCTCAAATCCTGGTTGATCTTCATCACTTCCTTTCTCTTGTCGTCCTGATTTTTCTTCAACTTTTCTTTGGCGGCCAGCAGTTCCTGACTCTTTTTTATGTTGGCTGCAGCTAGCGCTTTGGCTTCTTCTTTACTGGGGGAAGACGCCTCGATCACGTGATTCTTGACGTCAGTAGGCTCGCTGCCGGGTGGGACTAGTCCGGGTTCTTCGGCTTTGGGTTGTACTAAATTGAGGACTTTATTAGTATTCGATGGTATGACTTGGTTAATGCCCAAACGTTCTTTCACCGACCTGGGTGGAGTGTTTTCCTGTTTTCCTTTATTTCGGAAGAAAGAAGGCATTTTCAATTTTAATAATCAGAGTAGAAAGTCTCAACAAGAGACAGGGATGATATTTTATATTAATATTTCTTTTTTAAATTGAGTTTTCCTTCGACAATAACGAAGTTTTTCCTAGCCTAAGGTTTCATTCATATAAGCTATAGTGAGGCAAAACAAAGTGGCAACATTGTAACCATTCAGCCAATCGAATAAAGGTACCGAGAATGTCCATTCCCAAATAATTGACGTTTCAAGACTGTGGAGTTAACTCCTGATTTTAGATGGCCGAGAGTGTGTTAGAGTCAAGTAGTTTTCACAAAATTGATTACAGTGTAACTTCCCTATAACGATCGTCTGTATAACGAATTTCGTACAAGACATTGCACCTTGAATTCAAATTCCATGTTGAAAACACCCTCTAAAACGAAGTAAATTCTCTCTATAACGAAATATTCAAAGAACATCACTCTTTGAATGGGTATTGGTAAGAAGGTATAAGGGTGGGTTTTTTTCCGAAATTTTTCCGGACGAACGTAATAAATCCCGACCTTAAACTAAATCATTACGGCGGGCAGAGAGATCCTTCTGAAACAGTATTAAATACACCCCTGGCTGTTTGGTTTCAATCTAACCATTACCAATCATTGAAAGTTGTGCGAAAATGTCTAAAAGGAAGTGCTTAAGTTTGAATGAAAAACTTTAAATTCTATGAAGTCGACCGCAACATTGCCGACTATAGAAAAAAAATTTTTTTTTTGCGGATTTAGCGCTTTCGTTATAGGGAAGTTTCACTATATTTTCGATAACGAAGTAGAAAATTTCAAAAATGTTGAAAAATCGCCATAGATTTTCGGACCATGCTTCACTAGACGCATTTTGCTGAAAATGACGTCTAGTATCTCCTTCAAAGGATCACGTCGAGTTACCAAACACCCTGTACATGTATAAACAATCTCCAACGTCAATTGTCAATTTGCATAGGCGCTGTCAAAATAGAAAGAACGTATCTGATAGCTTGGCACTCTGACATAGTGATGCAAGAATTCTACAGCGTTGCCAGCTTCACTGTTTCTAAACAATTACTTTACAAAGTTCTCTGTTTTATAAACACGGAGCGAAATAAGCTCGCTAAGTAGAATTTGAAACTAAGGTGCTTTAAGAAAGGCTGTCTCAGGTAGCAAACGGTGCAAGTGGCAATAAATAACTAAAAAATATGTTTTTTTATGAAACCACCAATTGGAAATCCTTCAAAATGTCTTATCTCAGTTCAGAAGAGCTATATACAGCGCAGTTGGCTCTGGATTATTCTCTGCTGCTACAGAATAAGGGTGTCAAACTAGACTCACTCTAACCAATCAGAGCGTAGTATGATGACAGCCATAACATTTGTTGTCAACTCTTTAGTAATTATTCACTTTTTCGAAGAGATTCTTTTTTATTCAAAGTACATGGACACATGGATTGGATTAGGATCATTTATTTCCTAATTTCAAAGTAAATTAACAGGATTTTGAGATTACCGTTACATCACAGAGCGTATAAATATGACACTTTTACGCAGGATAGGCGGTCGAATTCTGTGGCTTGAATGATCAATGTCAAAGATAGATAGAGATAAATATAAAGGGTTTTCCAATAAGAGGTGTTATTTTAATATTCAAAGAAAAATGCCATTTTTCAATATAAATGATCGGATGTTTATTTCATTATAAAGTAAGGTCCAATGACTCCGGCGGACCATAAACCGCACCAAACAGTCACACGTTGAGGATAGAGAGGCTTTTCAACAATAATTCTTGGGTTTTCCGAGCCCCAGATGCGACAATTTTGCTTGTTGACGAAGATACCGAGATGGAAATGGGCCTTCATCACTTAAGATGATTTTTCGATGGAACTCTGGATCATTTTCATGCATTTCAACGACCTAATCAGCAGACACGACGTTGTTGATGATCGGCCGGCTTGAGTTCTTGTGTTAACTGAACTTTATAAGCCTTAAGACCCAATTCTTTATGCAAAATACGGTATAATGACGTTTGTGGAATGTCTTATTCTAAAGAACAACGAGTAATGGACAAACCTGGGTTTTCTTCAACATTACAGTAGCTACAGCAGCAATATTCTCGGCTGTTCTTGAGCGACGTGCACGGGTTTGATTCTTCACATCACTAACTTGTCCTAACAGCTCGAATTTTTCCACCAATTTCTTTATTGCGGTCCGACAAGGTGCTTCACAACGACACAAAAATGTGCGAGTTTTACGAACCGTCTCTGCCTAATTTTCACCATTTTTAAAGTGAATTTTAATGATTTCAATGCGTTCCTGAAGCATGTATCGTTCCATTTTTATTAATGGCGTAGTTTCTACTTGGCAAATGTCAAAAAATGACAGCTTCAAACGTGACATCCACCGAAATAGCGGGCTATTCAAAATAACACCTCTTATTGGAAAACACTTTGGTAGAGAGAGATTGATAAATGTGTTGAGTTTTGCATAGGAAGCGGCAAAATGAGAATCAGTATAATCCTAAGCAAACTGCGCTGTTACAATTACAATAACTTATACCCCGTATAACAAGATAGAAGGCTACTCACCATCGTTGTTAGCGTTATGCCAGAACACCTTGATGAATCGATTGTTCAAGACTGCCTCGGTGCTCCTGTAGGCGGCGCTCGCCTCTGCATGACTAGAAAATGTGACTATGGCGGCCTCTGTGTCGCCTTCGTAATTTACCTGAATATTCGTGATTTTGCCGAACTTCGAGAAGTGGTTGTTCAGGTGCGTTATACTGTTCAATCCGGCAGGGATCTTCTTCAGTTCCAAAGAACAGTTCGCCATGTTCCTGGGGGCCCTGGCCCCCAAACGGTTAAAGTCGAACTTGTTCTTTTTCTGATGGTAGAACGGATCGTGGTTCTCCAGAGGAATGAAGTTGCCCTGGGGAGGGTAGCCGGGTGTGTAGACGGTCTGCTTGTTGTCCATCACTGGGACAGAGATCAGTTCCCGATTGATGTTTGGTTGGGGTGGGAACATACCCATCGATGGTAACTGAAAGAAATGGTTATTGTTGTTTATTGAAGATGAGAATGAATGAGAAACTGCTTCTGCAGTGTATCTAAACTAGACGATGAGATGTAGAACAAAGTAATATAGTTAGTCCAAGAACACAGAATGTTTTCTACGTAAATGGCGCTTGTCATTGTTCGTTCAACAATAATAACAGGCCGAATTAAGAAGCTCTAGCTATTCGCAGGGGAAACTCTGGCCAGCACATTTACATATGTTGCGACAGCCAGGGAACTCTGAAATCTCTATCCGATGTTAGAGTTGACTCTCTTTTGGTAGAAGAATGCAGGAAAGCTCTGCGTGGGCTGGGCTCTGATAACTTTTTGAAAGTAATCTGGTGTCCGGCTCATGCGGATATACCTGGTAACGTTAAGGCAGATGAACTGGCTAGGCGGGGAGCTGGATTAGCATTTGTTGGTCCGGAGCCTGCGCTGCCACTCTGTCGCACATCTGTCAGAAGTTTCTTCAGGAACTGGCTGAACAGGAAATTATCCTCGGAATGGAGCGCAGGGGTGGGCCTGAGGTGGTCGAGGATTCTCATTGAGAGACCGTCCTCGCGATCTGAGGTCAATAGGCTTCTGTTGCTGGAGAGGAAACAACTCGGTCTGGTGACTGGTGCATTGACTGGTCACCTGTTTAACAAGCATTTGAAGAGAATGGGATTGACGAGCTGCTCCCTATGCCGGTGATGCAGGAGTACTGATGAAACGGTTGAGCATATTTGTTCAACTGTGGGAACCTTAATGAGTTAAGGTCAACACACCTAGGAAATCCAACACCTTCTATTCCTATGGTGAGAGGGACCACTCCTGGCAGACTCGCGACATTTCTGTCTTCTATAGAACGATGCGGGTGAACAATGGGCCACTAGGCCTCAGTTCGGCCGGAAAGGCACCGCACAGAGAAGAAGAAGATGCCTGGACCAACCGAGATATAATAGAGAGGAGACGCTATGACATACAATTGAGTAAGGAAAAATAGTACCACTGGCCGGGGTTAAATCGGGGACCAATATGGCGGAAAGTTCAGGGTTGAATTAAGTTGCCAGTTTTTTCCATTTACAAATTTCACTCAAAAAATATGACGTGTTGGGTCTTGAGGAATCGTGTTCAAATAAGGTCAATTGAATATCAAATAAACAATTTTTCTTCAGGCGATAATAAACACATATAAAAAGATATCAGATTACCAAGACAGACTAGCAAAAATTTCGAATGCGGATCTGTTCAGTACTCATCCCTACCTGTGATATGTTTATCTTCTAATTTTCTTCTTATATGTCTCTCTCAGCTTGAAGGAAGCCTTTCAGTGCACGATACTATTTTTTTGAACGCACGATATATTATTAAGCAAAAAAATTCACAATTTAACTAGAAACAGGCGCAAGAATCACAATTCCTCCAGAAAATTCAACGATTATCAAATTTGACGTTGATAGTTTACAGAGGGGTTACAGTTCACTGCGACCTTAAGGTCTATTGTGCCCCCTTACAGAGCTGTTCTGGCCAAAAACCTTCACAGCTCGCCTTCCAGTTCCAAAGATCTAATGAAATCTAGTAACTGTGAAGGCTTCAATGAGGATAGTTCCTCACTCTTGCAAGTTTCTTGTCCAAGGCATTTCCTCCTCAGGCTCGTAATGCCAAGGCATTCCGTGACTAGGTGAATGGGGTAATTTGACGTTAAGTGGTAGTAATATTTCGAATCTGATACCACGTTTATTTCAATGATGGCAACTCTATACTATCCTATCTCTATGGCCCGAACCTGTGAATCCCTTCAAACCCATTCTCTTCAACTAACTTCACTGAGGGTGACGGTTCTCCCTATACGCTCACGACGACCAACGTTCTGACGTGGGTCTCCGTGGGCGAAATTGATGACGTCATCCATGACGTCACACACACACACACTCGCGTGAGCGTTGCGATCGTTCGGTGGACTGTAAACATGAGGCGTTTTGGGCGTTGTGATCGCTAAGTGGAACGTACTATCAGTGGCTTCTTTTCTTGGTAGAAGCGACAAGTACCGTCAGGAACAACGTTAGCTGGGCCAGTCAGTTTCAAATAAATTTCCGAATTCGAAATAAAAATGTCGAATCTAACAACACGTTACCGAAAGTGAGCATAATATTCGTGTAAGCTACCAAAAATGGCGTTCGTCCACAAGTAGCGAAAGAGCATAAAATATTGTTAATCTTACTAACACAAAGAAATGCGCAAACTCATTATAGCCTACAATATTTGAAAAATCACTTACTCTTGCCGGTCCTAATGGCCGTGGTCCTCTGAAGCCTCTCAAGAAGGGCGCCTGCGGATTGTACTCTGAAGGTATAACGCCCCTGGGGCCCATCATCGGGTGTCCAGGAGCGGCCAGTATAGGTGGGGGGATGTTGGTTGGTATTTCTGGAGCCGTTCCATTTGGATTGTAGTTGAGGACGGTGGAGAGGGCCGCATCTTCCAAAACAACTGGATCGACTCCGTGATCGAAGGGGCACATTTCGCCTCTCATACATAAACCTGCGAAATGAACAATTTCATCAGTTGAGCTCGATTGTAACGAGTAAATGGTTAAATTTTGGATATTGAGGTCCACCAGATATCGACTAGATTTTGGTGTCATTCTCAGATCAATAAAGAAACATAGATAGGCCCTGTCGGTTGTAAACAAAGGCAAAAATGAGAAGAAGATTTCTATATTTATATTTCCTGCGGCTGTTTTAAAACACTAACTTAACTTTGGTTATTCTTATGATTTTACCTACCATGAAGGACGGCGGACTTTCCCTTGAATTAGTCAATATGTGGTACCAGTAGAATTTCAATGTTTTAGCATGAATTATATCATTATATGAATGTTCCAAGTTCTTTTATAGACTGACTTGGACCTGCCCTAGCTTTCTATTTGCCTGAATAATTTTAGACATCGCTTCAGTTGGAAATGAATTGATTTTGACAATTAAAATATGACTTTTTTGGATGACCAACAATGAAACGAGAAGGTTTGAAATCAGAGTACAAAATCAGACTATCGACGTTAGTTCCGAAGCAAATCCTTAGAGTAATATGAATTATTCATTACTATAGTCCGTTCACGAAAGGTGAGCCGTCGGTTGGCCATGATAATTTGACATATTCTACTGTGTCTATTAAAAATTTAGGTTATGATGTTTAATTTCTTGTCAGATTGATACGCAATGTTGTCAATATTGCATAGAGTTGTCTGATAACTCTCAAGCTCGTCGGACGAGGCCGGGTACATTCGGCAACATGGAATTTTAACTGATCTTGTCAGAAAGTAACATCAGTTGGAAGTGATGCGCATCAGTTCGAAATCACACACTCGCAAACTCATTTTGAATCAGTGTGAGATGCAACGTCAAATAGAAAGGGCTTACTTATACTGTGTTTTGATAGTGGAAAAAATGACATGAAGTTGGAACTTCTTGGAAATTTGGGAGTCCGTATTTTCTCAACTAAGATGGATCGCCACCTATTGGTTCCACTAATGTAGTGAATGACACCAAAATCTGATATCTGCTGGACCCCAAAATTCAACTGTTCACCGAGAAAATTCGTCTTGACCTACCTTTTTCGTCAGAATCATTTGTGCCCGATTTTAATGAGAAAATTGAGTTTTCCCTACCTTTCTCGTCAAAATCACGGCATTTCCTTTTGGCCGAGAGCACAACGCAACTCTGTACACTCTGCGTTGAAGTTGTCAGCCTCAAATCTGGTTCTCCGTGATTGGAATCTTGGGTTGGAGTGTCGGGTCTAGAATGCTCCCTTTCTTTTTCTTTGACGGAATCCCTTCTAGGTTTTTCGATGGATCGCGAACGACTTCTACTTCTGCTCCTATCTAACGACCTGTCAAATAAAAGAGTTTTTTCGTTAAATTTATATTCATCATAATAAAAACGTTTCTACAGGTTCCGACACTCGAAATGTAACCTATTCAAAGGGCGATAAATTCAGTTAGGAAAATGATTTTCATTGACAGAACATGTGATAACAATCAAAATTTCATAATAAATTCACTTTTGCTCAATATGACTACCTTTCACTTTGACTATTGACCGAACGTAACTTGCCGGTATTTTAGCCCACTCACAGATATTCGCTTTCTTCACCGTCTTGAGCCTGGTATATTTTTTAGTTCGACCTTGCTTTAAGAATAGCTCAGAGAGAATAATCCATTGGATTCACCTCTGGTCAATTCGAGATCCACCGTGTGGTCGAAATGAAGTTTGAAACGTTGTTCTTCAACCATCCTTGGTTCACTCGCGCTTTGTGAGCCGGTGCAGAGTCTTGTTGGAACGTCTCTGGTCTGCGACCGAAATGTTTGTCTGTCCACGGCTTCAAAGCAGCCTCAAGAACACTTTCCTGATAATATGTCGCATTAACTTTGACGCCAGGCTCAATGAAAACGATTGGGGAGCGCCCATCCGCGGTTACAGCGGTCCAAACCATTATTTGTGGCGGGTGCTGGTTCCTGGTAGCCAACCGATGATTCAGATTCTCATATGAACGGTTTGTCAGGTGAACTATCGTTCTGGGAGTTTAAAAATCGCTCAAGTGGAAAAATTTTCTAGTCAGCTGTCGGCCAAACGAAGCAAATCCTTCGCTCTTTCAAATCTTTTAACTTTTTTTGCGTTAAATTTTGGAAAAATGCTTCTGTACGCTTGTAAACAATACTTAAAAAAATCAAATACAGAATTTTTGATAACCAAGAACTTTCCCATCCACATATACATACTTCGTTCGGATATTATCGAGCACCAAGTAGGCCTTGGAAATTTGGCATATTCCACTGTGTATACATATTGAATTTTATGTTATGTGGTCAATTTTTTTGTCAGATTGATCAGCAATATCGTCAATATCACGAAAAAGTTGCATTCACATGTCATCTGAAAATTGACAAATTGATAACGCAATTCAGATATTCTAAATATGTACCTAACGACAGAAGATTGAAATTTCTCATTGCAGATTTACTACTTGAATTGAATAAAAATATCATTGTTCGAACAATGGAAACTAATGGTATTGTAAATGTATTCAAGAATTATCATTTTCATTTGTCAATAGAAGTGCGAATGAAAAAAATCGAGTCTACTGAAGAAAAAGTTTTGAAGCTAACATTATGTGAAGACCCTACTGTATGAAAAAATGAAGATAGAACCAATATTAAATAGATTCAGAACTCTAGGGAAAAAATTTGTAAACAACCCCCACAACCTACAAATCCTACAATGCACCACGATACAGGAAAATGACAGCAGACAACACAGACGAAAGTATCCAACTAAGCCACTAATGGATGTAATAAAGGATCTCTCAGAAATGCCGTAGATACTATAACATATATAATTACTTTTTTTTTCTGTAAACACATGTATTCCGTTTTTTTTTGTCAAATCAGAATATCTTAATTATTTTTCCATTTGTAATAATATACACAAAATGTAAGTCACACGGGCAGAAAGACGCAAGTCGTTAGCCATTCGCCAAGCAACAAATATACTTTCTCTCTCTCTCTCTCATTATGTGAAGACCAAAAAAATTGTATGCTCAAAACGAATCAAGATATATCTGGAGTAATAAATGGTGGATGCTTTGCTTGAAATTATTTCTATTTACATCTTCATGAAATCTTCTGAAAATCAGTAGTTATTATTATTGTTGATAATGTGTAAACATTGACTCGAGAATATTCTATCGATGAAAAACTTGAAAGGAATAATTTGTGTTAGTTTATGTTCGATTTACACTTTATTGAGGATTTGATGAATTCACTCATCTATACAATAATGATACCTCTAAATAACGAAAAAGAACTTTGAGCTTAAAATGATATTATTCCTATCTTGAACTGTTTAATAAGAGTCATGTTCAATAATTCCTGAAAAATAAAGTTATAAAAATAATAATAATTGGGTTCAAATAAAATCGATAGTTTACGAGAAAGTAATGTAGGGAAATAATAAATTGAAGGCAACAATCAAGAATATCGTGAAGTAGTAAAAATAGTATAACCTCAATTTGTATTTCTGCAAAGCCGAGTTTTTTGATTTTGAAAGCTCGTCGAACGAGGTTGGGTACATTTGGCAGCGTTATGACAGTAACTACTACCAACAAAGGCCTACTTTATGTTCAATAATATCCGAACAGAGAGTAGATAATCTAACGATTTCAAGGTCAACTCACCTGTTTCTGTACCTGCCCCCTCTGTGCTGGTACCTGGGGCTCCTTGACGACGGGGACGGCGGCGTCCTGGACCTCCTCCTTTCGTATCTGGACGACCTGACGGGGGGCGATTTGTTCCTCCATATGCGAGGGGGCGGCCTGTCCCTCTTCTCCCTGTCGGCTCCCCCGCCGCTGCGATGAGAGGGAGAGACGCGATCGCGGGATTTGTCCCTGCTTCTGGACCGTTTTGATCGGTCCCAGGAGCGCGATCTGGAACGCAGCCTATCCCTGGACGAGGATCGGTCGCGTCTGCGCGGTGGCGGGCGACTTTTCTCGTCTTTTTCTCTGGTTTCCTGAAGGAAAAATTTGAGGTTAGGTTTTGGTAGAGCTCATAGATCTATAATTACTATGGATGCAGAATCACGTGACTTAACAGAAGATCGAACACTTGGCTACATTAGTGAGAGAAAGACATATGCGATCTTATCGAAAAGAAAAGAGATGAACCAAGTTTGTGGGCAACTTGTCAAAATCATATGGAAGATGTAAGTAAATATTGGGTACGTTCAGCAGCACTCAACTGTTGGCATAAAGCAAAAATCAGTTGAGTACAGTTGAGTTTCAGCGGATGAAAATTTTCTGAACGCTTCGCTGAGTGTTTTACAAATCTGACATATCACGATATATAACCTTATTTTTGATACCCAATTGAGACACTTTTTGTGATTGTACTTGCATATTATAAATAGAAGTGTACCAAAATACTCCTTAATAAACTTCAACTCACAAAATACAACAATACTAAACTCCAACTTAAAACCCTTAACATAAACAAATTACAAAATAGGTAAATGCGCATGTCTCAGCGGTCAGATGGGTTACAAAGCGCAAAGTTTTACCGCTGCCAGAAATCGACATCTGCTGAGAAACATCGATTTGTCAGCGATTTTGCTGAACGCTATCGCTTTCTCAACTTACTCAACTGTTCCTAACAGTTGAGTGCTTCTGAACGTACCCATTTATATGACCACAGACTTTGCTTTGCCCACAAGGAGTTGATGCGTTGAATATAATTCTAGACATTGTCCATAGAACAAGTATGACATTGCCCACGATAGCTCCACCACATTCGACCAGTGACCTCTTTCTCATGCGGTGTCCATTCTTATTAGGTCTATGGTAGAGCTTTAGCCCCATTTCGCACCAAGCCAGTCCAGTCCAGTCGAGTCAAGTCACTTCAGGATTGGAACTATTAACTTCGTTTAAAATCGTTTAAAACAAATGGAATGTGAAATCTAGGCCCTAGTGTGAAACTAGATTTCACATTCCATTTGTTTTAAACGATTTTAAACGAAGTTAATAGTTCCAATCCTGAAGTGACTTGACTCGACTGGACTGGACTGGCTTGGTGCGAAATGGGGCTTAGGTTACGCATGGAGTTATAATAATAAGTTTATTGCTCAAAGGGAGGATTTCAAGTAAAAATACATTTAGTCCGTTCACGAAAGGTTGAGCCGTCGGATGTCCATGGAAATTTCGCATATTCCACTGTGTATATTGAAATTTTAGGTTATGTTGTTTATTTTCTTGACAGACTGATACGCAATGCTGTCAATATAACATAGAGTTCTCTATTAACTTGGAAGCTCGTCGGACGAGGCCGGGTAAATTCGGCAACGTTGACTTTATTTTACGTTATGACAGCAAATACTGCCAACTTCAGATAAATAAACAAACTTTCGTGAACGGACTATACTCTATAGTTCGTTTTTGTATTAAAAATATTGATATTAAGTGGAGGTGATGAATGAAATAGTCAATTTTGTTGAGCATAGGCCATAAAAATTTATGTTTATGTTATATAGCAGATGGCACATAAACCGCTTTGTACGCTATTGGCCTTGGCACATAGACCCCATATAAAATTAAATATAAAATTTCGTGAAAGTGACACTTAGACCCTTTTCAGTTTCTACTCTTCAAATATAAACTAGAAATGTATCGTATTGCTAATTTCTTGATGGACACTAGTTATTTAGATGAATTCTAATCGTGTAACTTAGCATATTATTTTACCTCAAGATTTATGGATCATTTTGAACTATGGCAGCTTGACTGGTAAAGAGAAACAGAAAAATCTTGTTGAATCTTTGAAGAGTGTAGCCGAGTGTACGAATTCAAATAACCGTCATGATGATGAGATCTATTCCATAAACAAACAATTTTGACTCGACAATTATACTGTGACTCGATATATTATGGACCATTGAAAGAAAAAAAATATCATTTCATTTGTATTTATCGAGAGTGTCCATATAATGAATTATCGATTCAACTATTTATCCAAATACTAAACTTTCAATCCTTCGAGTTACTGTGTGAACATTTCTTAATGAAACATGCTGAATTGATGTTGATTTTTGCTCGATTCAAATTGAAATAAATTCGACATTTGACATAGATTAGTGAGGACATATAATTCAAACCTGAAGAAATTTGGTGTTCAATATAAAAATAAGCCATTTATATGGTAGCAGTGTAAATTTTTCGTTTTTCTGTGATCAATGATAGTTTCATGTTAATCTGAATAAATGAATAAAATTTGCTTTCAACCCATCAACTGTAGAAAATATTCACAGGGGATACTCTGGCCAGCACATTTACATAATATGTTGCGACAGCCAGGGAACTCTGAAATCTCTATCCGATGTTAGAGTTGATTCTCTTTTGGTAGAAGAATGCAGGAAAGCTCTGCATGGGCTGGGCTCTGATAACTTTTTGAAAGTAATCTGGTGTCCGGCTCACGCGGATATACCTGGTAACGTTAAGGCAAATGAACTGGCTAGGCAGGGAGCCGGATTAACATTTGTTGATCCAGAGCCTGCGCTGCCAATCTGTCGCACATCTGTCAGAAGTTTCTTCAGGAACTGGCTGAACAGGGAATTTTCCTCGGAATGGAGCGCAGGGGTGGGCCTGAGGTGGTCGAGGATTCTCATTGAGAGACCGTCCTCGCGATCTGAGGTCAATAGGCTTCTGCTGCTGGAGAGGAAACAACTCGGTCTGGTGACTGGTGCATTGACTGGTCACCTGTTTAACAAGCATTTGAAGAGAATGGGATTGACGAGCTGCTCCCTATGCCGGTGGTGCAGGAGTACTGATGAAACGGTTGAGCATATTTTGTTCAACTGTGGGAACCTTAATGAGTTGAGGTCAACACACCTAGGAAATCCAACACCTTCTATCCCTATGGTGAGAGGGACCACTCCTGGCAGGCTCGCGACATTTCTGTCTTCGTGTCTGAGGAGCTGAGTCTCTATAGAACGATGCGGGTGAACAATGGGCCACTAGGCCTCAGTTCGGCCGGAAAGGCACCTCACAGAGAAGAAGAAGAACCCATCAACTGCATATATGTATACATATTGACTTTGCACCTTCGATATGCTAGAGTTCATGTACTTTGACCATTCATGTACAAGGATTTCATTGCAAGTACAGATCGTACAGATTAATCTGTAATGTCTGTCAATAAACGAACGGTACAGAGCATCTGCCACAAAACTTACTGCTCTGTACCAGGTGTCCTAAATTCGTTGCCTAGTGAGGGAATCTCAGAAACCCGATGAGCTAGAACAAAATGAGTGGCACATTTTCGGGCTCGATTTTGTCATTTGGTGAAAACCGCAACCTTCTAAGTTAAACCGTTTTCGAGCTTTTAGAGAAAAATGGAAAATGGAGTCAAATAAAAAGTTCACATAACATTTGTATTACTGAAGTTATAAACATGAACCTAAAACATTATACAGGCACTTTTTTCAGTATACTTCATTGAAGTAGTCAATTTTTCTTTATTACAATTTGTTCTAGCTCATCAGGTTTCTGAGATCTCTAGACAACCAATTTAGGACACCTGATACGTGCATAGATGTTATTAGATTTCAAAGATCACTATTTTGGGAATATATTTTTTAACGATATTTTCACCCTTTTTCGAGTAGATTCGCTAAGGGCCTATGGGGCTGGTTTAAAGGTTCTCAGCTTTACCGAAAAATCTTGATCGATGAATTATGTGCAAAGGAAATGAGGCATGCAATATACCCCTTCTGTCCGTTCAAGATTGCGATAGCTGTATCGAAAAATCTTAATAAGTTAATAGGTTATTAATGAATAATGAAAACAGAAGACTAAAAGTATTGATAAGTATTAGAATTTTTCAAATGTGTCGGTTTTCGGATCAGGAATTTTAACATAAAACAGATAAAATATAAAAACTAAAAAAGACGTAAACTCTATGGATAAAACCGCATTGCTTTGATTCGTCAAAATACACTGAGCGAAAAGATTGTCATCCGATTGCTCAGATTTCTTTGCCGAGCAGTCCAGATGTGTACTCAATCTGGATATAATAAACGAACGGTTCAGAACGATCCCACCAGTCCGAGGTAATTGTCGAACGCTTGGCACAAGTGCATAATAATAAGACAATAGCAGTTTTCAAAAAAATAAGCCAATGGTATTGCCTTCGATTTCCACTGAGCGATACCAACGAAATGCAGTAAAGCTGAGAACTTTACTTTTACACATATCGTTCTCACAACCCAAGTAATAATAAAAAGAATGTATAAATCAGGAAATAACTCACGTTATCTGGTTTTCTAATATCACGAATTTCTCTATCCCTTTTCAGTTCTGCTTCCTTCTTAGACCCATTTATTTGTTCACTTAAGTTTGGTAATTCACTAGGTTGCACTATCACTTTTTCTTTAGCACTGTCTTTATCTTTTTTCACTATATTTGGATTGGGTGGATTTGCATTTGGTATAACTGGTGTCGTTATGTATTCTTGCGATTGCAATGTTTGAAACACTAGATTCACAAATGTCTCCGTTTCTGAAAGAATAAGGTATTTATTAAACCCTGAGGAATACTAAAAGGCTATCATGAGTATGTTTGAAGGACTGACAATCAAAAAAAATTTTAGGATACCTACCTTCTTCTAAAAATACTTCCAATTGTCCGATCATACTCTTTCGCAGCTCGTCGTCAGCTTTATCCTTTTTTATTAGGGCAATAACATATTTAGCTAGAGCAGCTGGATCAGCATCACACCTAAAAAGATTTGTTATAATTAAACTTTCACCCCACGCAAATGAAATTTGAGGTTAGATTCGAAAAACTTGAACTTTCTGTCAATTCTCACAAACTTTAACCAATTATAAGGTTTCTTCAATTTTTAACAGCTATTTAACAAATGAAAAAGTGTAGCAGAGGGAAATCCCAATAAAGATATTTTCACTTATATGCCTAAATATGGGGTCAACTTACATTGGTTTCAAAACGGCTGTTAACCAGCTTTTGAACGCTTCAGGTTGCTCAACAATCATTGTGTAACGCTAAATCACATTAATCAATACGAATTTGAATTATCTCGTTCGTACTTCTGATGAATTCCACTGATTTTCGTCAATTTTCACTTCCCGAAAACAGCTTGCCACAAACGTCTAGAAAATAGAAACAATTGCAGAAATGCCAACATAAAAGTCCGAATTCAAAATGACACTGCCGTCACTGCCTTTCAGAAATGTTAACAGGACAACACGTAACACTTCGTAACTCCAACTAAAAACTAAAGGTGGTTGCGCAGGCTGGAGTCTTATATTGAAGAGTTTCGAGTACCTGAGCTGTACCAGTGCTTGTGCGCAGCCAATGGCAAGCCGTATTTCGAGCTTTTGAGCACGAAATATCTCAAAACGCTAATAGCATTGTTTAATTAAACAATGCTAATAGAGACCGTAGAAATCACAGAACGCAGAATAGAATACTATGCTACTGGTACTGATACTGAGCGTGAGCTTTGTTTTAAGAAAATTATAATCCAATATTTTGAATTATTTCAAGTATTGCTCTGATGAATTCCAAATTTTGGAGCACTTTTTATAATTCCACCTAATTTCAATACGTAAACGTATCAGGCCTCAGGCCGAAACAGCGACTCGCGAAACAGTTGCGCGAGTCAATTTCGCGCAATGGAATAGCACCTTTAGAGCATTACACTTACTCAAGAATGTAACAGACATGTTACAATTGTCACATCAGAAATATCCTTGAGTAACCTGTCTTTGAATTATTACTCTTTGAATATAAATATCCGTGTTTTTATCATCTTGGTATTTATAATTGAAGATTGCACCCCACGAAAATTAATTATATTTATATGAAATATCTCCCACGGTTTTTTTACGAAAATAATCAAAACCTCATCCCCTGCTATCTCCTCCTTGAAGTGACAATTTTTGGGTTATATAAGCACCAGTGGCGTGGGTCTAAGTAGGAAAAATCAAAAAAGGGTGAAAACTAAAAGTTGTGTAAAATTTTATCAAAATTGTACACGCAATACTATTCATTAACTTTCTTATATATAAATTCTTTTCATAAGATGTCCCTCATCAAAATATGATTATTGGACACTTTGAAATTTTTTCCCATTTTTTTTCTGGGGCAGATTCACATGTAATATTTTCGCAGGGAGAGATGATCGATTTAAATGGATATGATTTTGATGATACTGATTTTTATCACGTTCTTTATTTCAATACGTTGAGATTTTTGTTGTCGAATTAAGAGAAACAAATTTAAACCATTTTTCATTTATTTGTTTTCTACCTAATATTCAGAAGTTTTCTGTTTAGTGGAGAAAAAAATTAAGAATTGAAGAAGTAATAACGTGAATCAATGATGAAACGAATAGTTAGAAGATTTGTAATTATGTTTTTGGCAAACTGATATTTCTACATTTAAGGCATTCTCATTCTTTTCTTATCAAAATAATATGTTGTAGAACTATCAGTTCGCCAAAAATATTATATTATTCTATTATCCATTCCGATCAATGTACGTCACACTTGATATTAAATTTAGAACTGAGAATTAGACAGCGACTCCCATGTTTGTCCTGTATCTTGCAAATAATAAATCATTTCCTGGCCTACCTACATTTATGAAAATTTTTTTCATAAAATGATCTGAAGAATCGCCACCTTAAATTTTTCGCATCAATTCAGAATCACCTTGTATATCTGGTGTCTGTATCAAGTATTTATTGATTTTATTGTGGTTCACTTGCTATTTTTTCAATATTAATTCATTTCTTAGTTCTAGAATTTTTCTTTCATATGAAAAAAGAATGGATGCATTTTGACAAAATTCAAGATTTATATTTTGTAGCAGAATTAACATTTTTCCTCATTGCGAAATCTTTTCTGGCGCTCTAGTTACCAACTTCAAATCATCATTATAAAATCCTTCTTTGGTTATAATTATTCATCTGCGAAATAATCAATTGAATCGCTAGAATAGTTTTCGAAAATGTGCCTGCGGTACAAAGATGTAGTACCTTCTGTTTTGAAAACAATAAAAAATCACTTAGGTACGACATGAAATATTCATTATAGGGTCAATAGAACTGCAAATAACTTCAAAACTTCTTGAATACTATCAGATGAGAATATCCAAGAATTACGTTTGGAAGATAATGTAAAACATATTAGAGGTAATCGTTACATTCCACTAAACCACTGGGTTCATTTTTCAGGTAAAGGTACGGTCAAAAAGTCACAGAGAATTCATATTATGTTAATTGATTTCGAATAATATTTTGAGTGAGTACTCAATACTTAGGACCTCATAACTTATATTGTCATTAGCAGGCAACAAAAGGCTCTCTGCAAATGGCACAAATGAAGTTTACAATGTATTGTATTGTATTGTATGTATTGTATTCATTTGTTCATTATAGGTACATTCTACAGTCTACTCTTTGAATAAAGAATACCAGAAAGGAGCATAAAAGCTTTTCAGTTGTAGTTCAGAATGGTGTCCTTAAATAACTGAAACTTCATTAATTACTGAATTTTCAAAATCAAGTGAATTTTCACAATGAAAAATACAATAAGAATTATAATAACATGGTTTGTAAAATCAAAAATAACGGTATCAAAGGGTTGAATAAAAGAGTACACATTTCAAAATTCTTCAGTTTCAACAATATCTTAAAACTTTGAGAAAAATGATTTCCCAACTACCTATATAGTTAAAGGTGTTGAGGATGTTTTCTTCCAAAGATTAGTTCAGTAATAGTGAATTAAATTCCGAAGAATTTTTTTTCACGTTTTTCCTCATTTTTCTTTTTTATTCAAGAAACATCAAGAAACGTTTCGGTCACCATCGTCAGTAAAAACACTTAAGACTTTTAACTTTTTGAAAATGGCTTTCTGCAAAGGGCTCAAATGTATTCATTTGTTCATTATAGGTACATTATATGAATAAATAATAGCAGGAAGGAGCATAAAGCCTTTCAGTTGGAGTCTAGAATGATGTCCTAAAATGACCAAAACATTAATTACTGAATTTTCAAAATCAAGTGAATTTTTTCAATGAAAATACAATAAGAATTATAATAACACGATTTGAAAAACCATAAACAAAGGCTTCAATCAAAGGGTTCAATAAAAGAGTACACATTACAAAATTCTTCAGTTTCAACAATATTAACACTTTATAGCAGATTATCTCACAACTACCTAAATAATTAAAGCTGTTGAGGATCTTTTTTCAAAGATTAGTTCAGTAATATGTAGTGAATTAAATTCTAAAGATTTTTTTCCACGTTTTTCCTCATTTTTCTATTTCACTCAAGAAACGTTCCGGCCAGGAAAGACACTTTAGACTTTTAACTTGTATTTGTTTATTATAAGTACATTCTACTCGTCGAATAAATAATAGTAGGAAGAAGCATAAAGCCTTTCAGTTGGAGTCTAGAATGGTGCCCTAAAATGGCCGAAACTTCATTAATTACTGAATTTTCAAAATCAAGTGAATTTTTTCAATGAAAAATACAATAAGAATTATAATAACATGATTTGAAAAACCAAAAATAACGGCATCAAAGGGTTGAATAAAAGAGTACACATTTCAAAATTCTTCAGTTTCAACAATATCTTAAAACTTTGAAGAAGATGATCTCCCAACTACCTTAATAGTTAAAGGTGTTGAGGATTTTTCTTGCAAAGATTAGTTCAGTAATAGTGAATTAAATTCCAAAGAATTTTTTTTCACGTTTTTCCTCATTTTTCTTTTTTATTCAAGAAACATCAAGAAACGTTTCGGTCACCATCGTCAGGAAAAACACTTTAGACTTTTAACTTTTTGAAAATGTTCGTTTCAAAGAGTGACGAAAGTTGCTTTTCTGAAAGATACAAGTCTAAGGTGTTTTTCCTGACGACTGTTGGCGAATGCTGGCCGAAACTTTCAATAGAAGAAGTGATAATGATGAAAATAGTTTAATAATGTTTCAATAGATATTCCATCATCAAGAATTTTACGTCAACAGCATAAAAAATGGAGCTGTGTTAAATTCAGATGTATAAATTTTTGCATTGCATTGCATTTTTGTCTCAGAAAGTATTCGTCTCAGGTGAAAAACTGAAGATACCATTCTCCTGTGAATTTTGCAATGATGATTACAGAATTCATGTTAAACTGGAAAAAAAAGCATCAGACTACCATTTTTTCACCAAATTTCGAATAGAAGTATGTACCTACAGACGCCACTGGTGAAGATAAATAGTTATTTAATCAACTAGGTTATTAAAGACACCGACTAATGGTCAAGATAATTTAAAGCGTGAGCGGAGCGAATTCTTGATTGAAATACATTTTCATTTTTCAGAAGACATATTTGTACCTTAGGGATATAGTCTAAGATTTGTACCTACTAATAAATTCGGTGTAAGAATGGTACGCAAATAATCCTTTTTTCAATTTTAAAATTATTTTCGTAATCACCACATCATTAACAAAGAGAATGGTAGAAAAAATGCAATTTCATCTAAGAGATGCAGGATTCTGAAATGAAAAAATGTTTTTTTGGAAATATTTTCTACACCCTACATCATTTTTGTTTGCCTTTTGGTAGGTTATCACATTGTTTAAGGACGATGATTATCAGTACGCATCAGAACACATATTTTTAATCAAAAATTATTTTTTCCGCCGACCTCGAAATAAAAGGTGATTTTAATGTGTACGAAATTGAGCATTAATGACCCATTTCAATGCTCATTTTTTTGCCATTTTAATGTGTAATCCTCATGGCAACCGTCCACAAAGTATTCAGAAGCACTACGAGAAATGTCAAAACTCTACAAGAACAATAGATACATAGAAATTTTATTATGACAAATGTATGTCTTGTGCAAAATGAAAATGTATTTCAATCAAGAATTCATACACAATTCATATTGAGATCGTCGGAAAAATCTTGTAATCAACTCGGTTATTAATCGAGCGACTAATGGTCTCGAACTATTAAAGCGTTCGCTCCGCTCACGCTTTAAAATATCTTGACCATTAGTCGCTGTCTTTAATAACCTAGTTGATTAAATAACTATTTCCGCCGACCTCGAAATAAAAGGTGATTTTAATGTGTACGAAATTGATCATTAATGACCCATTTTAATGCTCAATTTTTTTTGCCATTTTAATGTGTAATCCTCATGGCAACCGTCCACAAAGTATTCAGAAGCACTAAGAGAAATGTCAAAACTCTACTGGAACATAGATACATAGAAATTTCACTATGACAAATGTATGTCTTCTGAAAAATGAAAATGTATTTCAATCAAGAATTCATACACAATTCATATTGAGGTCGTCGGAAAAATCTTGTAATCAACTCGGTTATTAATCGAGCGATTAATGATCCCGAACTATTAAAGCGTTCGCTCCGCTCACGCTTTGAAATATCTTGACCATTAGTCGCTGTCTTTAATAACCTAGTTGATTAAAAAACTATTTATCTTCACCAGTGGCGTCTGTAGGTACATACTTTTGTTCGAAATTTGGTGGAAAAAAATGGTAGTCTGATGCTTTTTTTCCAGTTTAACATGAATTCTGTAATCATCATTGCAGAATTCACAGGAGAATGCAAAAATTTATACATCTGAATTTAACACAGCTCCATTTTTTATGCTGTTGACGTAAAATTCTTGATGATGGAATATCTATTGAAACATTATTTAACTATTTTCATCATTATCACTTCTTCTATTGAAAGTATCGGCCAGCATTCGCCAACAGTCGTCAGGAAAAACACCTTAGACTTGTATCTTTCAGAAAAGCAACTTTCGCGTCACTCTTTTTGAAACGAACATTTTCAAAAAGTTAAAAGTCTAAAGTGTTTTTCCTGACGATGGTGGCCCGGGTGACCGAGACGTTTCTTGATATTTCTTAAATAAAAAAAAATGAGGAAAACGTGAAAAAAAATTCTTTGGAATTTAATTCACTATTACTGAACTAATCTTTGGAAGGAAAATCATCAACACCTTCAACTATTAAGGTAGTTGGGAGATCATCTTCTTCAAAGTTTTAAGATATTGTTGAAACTGAAGAATTTTGAAATGTGTACTCGTTTATTCAACCCATTAATGCCGTTATTTTTATTTTACAAATCATGTTATTATAATTCTTATAGTATTTTTGAGCGCTCGTTCTACTTAGACGAGTGCTATATCGTTTTGCCCAAATATCTGTAATTTTCGAATTTTGAGCCGAAAATGGTCTCAAACGATAGGGTTCGACTCCCTGATGGAAAATATGAGGTCAAATCAAATTCTGTAGGGCCGGCCGTCCGGCCGTCTGTGAGCACAATAACTCTCGAACGGATTGTCCTAGAGACTTGAAATTTTCAGGGTGTGTTCAGCTCCCAAATAGCTCGGTTAAGTTCGTTAACCAGAAAAATCGTACAGGGTGTTCCATAAAAAGTGGCCATTCAAAATTTTTGTTCCTCAATATTTCACACAAAGCGAGGGCAAACGGAATGAAATTTTGCAGCAACTTGCCAGATGCTCATAGTGAGCCTCTCGCAAAATTTTGTGGCCATAGTATTAACAGAACCATAGAAAATTCAATTGGAATATTGAAAAGAAGAATTTTTTTATTTCCATAACCAACTTTCCGATTCAAATGAAATTCATTTTGTAAGTTGAGACTGATATACTGAATGTTCATGCAAAATTTCAATAGGATCGCATCATCAGAATCATAGAAAATTTAATTGTAATATTGAAAACAAGAATCTTTATATTTCCATAACAAGGTATCCGAATTGAGTGAAATTTATTTATAGAATGGAGATTGATATACTAAATGTTCATCTAAAATTTCAACAGGATCGTATCATCCGAACCATAGAAAATTCAATTTTCATATTGAAAATAAGAATTTTTATACTTCCATAAAAAGATATCCGAATCGAGTGAAATTTATTTCTGGAATGGATATTGATATACTAAATGTTCATGCAAAGTTTCAAGAGGAGCGCATCATCAGAACCATAAAATTTAATTATTTTAATTTTCAAGTGTGACCATAGAATTGAATTTTTTTAATTGTTTATATATAAAGTATCAATTTCAAGTCATATACAGAATTTGAGATGATAGTCCTATTGCTCCACCAGAGAACGAGCGCTCAGAAGCTCCTGCTCAGGGCTTGCTTCCATTTTTCATTGAAAAAATTCACTTGATTTTGAAAATTCAGTAATTAATGAAGTTTCAGTTATTTAAGGACATTCTTAATTTCAACGGAAAAGCTTTTATGCTCCTTTCTGGCATTCTTTATTCAAAGAGTAGAATGTACCTTTAATGAACAAATGAATACAATACATTGTATACTTCATTTGAGCCCTTTGCGGAAAGCTTTTTGTTGCCTGCTAATGACGATATAAGTTATGAGGTACCCATTCAAAATATTATTCGAAATCAATTAACATATAAATTCTCTGTGACTTTTTGACTGCACCTTTACCTGAAAAATGAACCCAATGGTTTAAGGGAATGTAACGATTACCTCTAATATCTTTTACATTATCTTCCAAACGCAATTCTTGGAAATTCTCATCTGATAGTATTCAAAAAGTTTCGAAGTTATTTGCAGTTCTATTGACCCTATAATGAATATTTCATGTCGTACCTAAGTGATTTTTAATAGTGTTCAAAACAGGAGGTACTATCTTTGTACCGCAGGTATATTCGGCACATTTTCGAAAACTATTCTAGCGATTTAATTGATTATTTCGCAGATGAATGATTACAAACAAAGAAGGATTTTATAATGATGATTTGAAATTGGTAACTAGAGCGCTAAAAAAGGTTTCGAAATGAGGAAAAATGTTAATTCTGCTACAAAATAAAAATCTTGAATTTTGTCAAGGTGTAGGTACCTATTTATTTTTCACATGAAAGACAAAATTCAAGAATCAAGAAATAAAATAATAAGGAAAAAATAGCAAGTGAACCACAATAAAATCATTAAATACTTTCTGATACAGACACCAGATATACAAGGTGATTCTGAATTGATGCTAAAGATTCAAGGTGGTGATTCTTCAGATCATTTTATGGAAAAATTCTTATATTAATGTAGGTCTGGAAATGTATAATTTCCTAAATACAGGACCAACATGGGAGTCGCTATCTCATTCTTATGTTTAATTGACAGGATTAGTAATTTCGTAAATATTGCAAAATCAATATAACAAAGTTTTAGTTAGAACAACTCTAAAAAAATCAATTAATTATGCCTTATTACAGAAACATATAGACTTGTGGAAGTTTCAAATCTAAAAAAGTCCCTCACTTCTTCCGTTTTACCGATTTAAAAAGAGTCTGGGAGGATTCTGCATTTCCGAAAAAACTTTATAGGTTTTCACTCCCAGTCTCTGAAACAGAAATATAATTAGAAAATTCTTAATTAAGATGAAGTGCTTTTGCGAAAATCTGAAGATTTTACAAGTTTGTCTGAAGAAGGTGTCTGATATAGACACCAAAACGTTACATTATCCTTTTCATTCATTTTCTTTTTTAGTTTTACTGTTTGGCAACATTTTTTTCAAAACCAATTTGCTCCTGACAAATAAGTGCAAAGATTTTCGCAGATGCACTTCATCTTACTTGAAATTTTTTTAATTATTTCTGTTTCAGAGACTGGGTGTGAGAAGCCTATACCATTGTTTAAGGACTTAAACAATGCCTATACTTAAAGTTTTTTTAGAAATCTTCCGTTTTAGTTAAAGTTAAAGCATTGTTCAAAACTGCCTATTTAACAATGTTTAAAATAACCAGACATTTGTAAGTCGAAAGAAAAATTTTTTTTCGAAATTTTCTAATGGCGCGATTCTCACGAAATTTCCAGGAGTTTGCGTAGCATTATTTTTTTTCTAAATACCAATTATCGAATTGATCCGATAAGTGGGTTTGTGATCAATATCTTAAAGTGCGCAGATGCATTCTCTTATGGAACAAATCAAATTAATTTGTAAATTATTTTAATTTTATTATTTCAAATGAAAATCAAAAATCCAGTTCGATGCCTATAGGCGATTCAAGTTGATCTCCAAGCCACCTTGCGGCAAAAATTGGAAACCGTGACATTAGGTCTCGAAGTATTTGGCGTATGGATGTTGTGGCAGAAATATTAGTATTTTAGTGGTTTGTATTAGTTATTTGTGTAGTTGGGATATTTTATTAGTTCGGTTTGGATATTTTATTTATGTAGTTGGATTATTTTAGTAGTTTTGTTGGGATTTTGTATTTGTGTAGTTTGGACATTCAAGAAGAACAATGACGAGTAGTAAAGTTTTCCTTTAATACTAAACTCTCGATGGTATCCAGCATTTTAAAAGAGTTCAGGCCAGTCATACTATTCAGTTTTTTGTCACTAATTATATTTTCACAAATTGTGCGAATTTTCCAAGTATTCACTTGAACGGCAACATCTTCATATTTAATTTCCGCCAAAGCACATAGAGCTTCAGCGGCCATCCATTCATCAGATGTTCTAGTAATTTCCTGAAATTTAAACTTTAGTATATGACCATCAGAATATTCCATTTCTTTACCTGTGCATGGACTTCATTTGCAGCTTCTTGTTCATCTTTCATTGATTCACAAGTGGTATTCAACTGAAAATTTTGCAAAAATGAATAATTTTGAATTGAACATTACATAATACAATATAAGCTTTTAATATATATATAAATTTAATTACAATTGGCTGTACAGCATCATATTTTTTTATCCTCCGTCTTTCCTTATTCACTCCGGTTTCATGAGAGCCCTTAGGAAGGTTTTTTGTTGGAATAGCATTCCTCTTCAGTCTATTACGTCTCAAATTCGACTTTTTGGGTCTGTTGTCCTCCACTGAATAGAAAATCACTGTATTATTCAAAGTTCTAACAACATTCTAACAACTCACCATGTAGACAGAAATCCGAATCTTCAAAATGTTTTGAACAGACTTTCATAGAACTTGAAATTGTCTTTCCACACTTCAAATTTTTTTCCCAAACTTTTCTGACATCGACTTTTTCAATAACACCATTTTTATTGTTTATTTCAACTGAACAAGTACCATGTTTGGGGAAAGAATGAAAGGACACGAGGTCCTTGTTGGCACGACTTTTGCATCCATAAACACAACAATATACTTTTGAATTAGACATTTCCGAACACAAATACAATGAAGACGAGAAAAATAAACTTTCAGTCGCTCAAAACTCACGAAAAAACTGGTAACACCAACTAATATCTAGTACATGCACTACGATGCCAAACTTCGAGACCTAATGTCACGGTTTCCAATTTTTGCCGCAAGGTGGCTTGGAGATCAACTTGAATCGCCTATGCCTTCAATGGTAGCACATGATAAAGAAAAAGAAGAAAGATATTTGACATTACTGTTCTATGATTTGTTATCGAGTTCTATGATTTAGCAAAATATGCTAGGTTCTGTCTGCGTCATTGATTATTATTTAGAATATTGAAGAATATTTGATTCTTTGAAGTTAGTTCAGTGAAAATGTGTTAGAAGATACTATTCCCGTTGTGTATTTTCTTCAAACATTGTACATACATAGCTTGGATAGACTGCAAACATGTCGGACTCTGAAGACAGTAATTTTTCTGATAACGATAATGCATCTGATGCTGGTTCTGTCAAATCTGGGGGCTCAGCTGGTAGCGTGAGAAGTAGATCTGCCTCTAGAAGCCGCTCCCGTTCAGTATCGAGATCACGATCCAGATCTAGAAGTAGATCAGCAAGTAAGTCCCCATCCAGGTCTCGGTCAAGATCACGTTCAAAGTCTCGCAGTAGATCTAGATCCAGAGGACGATCAGGCTCTGAAGCTAAGGAAGCATCTGATGCTGAAGAAGTAGAAGATGAACAGGAACCTGAGGGAGAATCGGTGCATTCCGAGGAATATGACAGTGAAGAAGAAGACAGTGATTCAGGTGGTAGAAGTAAGAAAAAAAAGAAGAAAGATAGATACGGTGGCTTCATTATCGACGAAGCCGAAGTAGACGATGAAGTGGAGGACGAAGACGAATGGGAAGACGGAGCACCTGAGTATGGAATAGTCCCAAATGAAGTCGATGAGTTTGGTCCCACAGCTAGGGAAATTGAAGGAAGGAGGAGAGGAACTAGTATGTGGGATGCCCAAAAAGAACATGAAATCGAAGAATATCTCCGCAAGAAATATGCTGATGACAGTGCAGCTGCTAAAAGATTTGGGGATGGCGGTGAAGAAATGTCGGATGAAATTACTCAGCAAACTTTGCTTCCTGGAGTCAAGTAAGTCCGTAAACAGTTATAATTCAGAAAATCAAACTTCAATTTCAGAAAAGGTAACATGACATGTTACCTTGTTTCATTGTATTTCAGAATAGGAATACGTAATTCAGAAAACAGAAATTGAATTTGAGAATACAGTGGAACTTCCTTATAAAGAACGTCTGTATAACGAATTTCGTACAAGATATTGCATCTTGAATCCAAATTTCATGTTAAAATCACCCTCTAAAACGAAGTAAATTCTCTCTATAACGAAATATCCAAAGAACATCACTCTTTAGGGGCGTTCGGCATCGACATCAGACGTGTCGGATCGATCTGAACCGTTCGTTTATTACATCCGGATTAAAACGAGTACACATCTGGAGCGTTTGTCATGAAAATCTGAGCAATCGGACTTTGATCTTTTCGCTCGGTCTATTTTGACGGAGCAAAGCAATTTTATCAATAGAGTTTTATGTTTTTTATATATTTTTTTGTTTTATGTTGAGTTTCCTGATCTGACAACCGATAGATTGAATAATTCTAACACTTTTATTCTTCTGTTTTCATTTATTCATTAAAAACTTAATTAATTCATTAAAATTTTATCGATATAGCTATCGTAGTTATGAATGGGCCGGAGGAGATATTCCTTTCTCGTTTCTTTTTCGTGTAATTAATTAATTATTTAGGGTCTTTCGGTACAACTATCCCCGTATTGATCGACCAGAAGGGGATATTGCATTCCTCGTTTCCTTTGCATTCAGTGCCTTTGCACCTAGTTATTTAATTGAGATTTTACGGAAGAGCTATGAAAAGGGTGAAAGTATCGTTAAAAGATGAGCTAATTTCCTAAAATAGTGATCTTTGAAATATAATAATCTATAAAAGTAGAACAGAGCAGTATGTTCTGTGGTAGATGCTCTGTACCGTTCGTTTATTCCCAGATATTACAGATGAATCTGTACGATCTGTGGTCACGTGACTAAAAAATCCGTCTGCTCGCGGAGGTCAACGCCGAACGGGCTTTTTGAATGGGTATTGGTAAGAAGGTATAAGGATGGGTTTTTTCCGAAATTATTCAGGACCTACGTAATAAATCCTCACTTTAAACTAAATCATTAAGGCGGGCAGAGAGATCTTTCTGAAACAGTTTTAAATACACCCCTGGCTTTTTGGTTTCAATCTAACCACTATGATAGTGCGAAAATGTCTAAAAGGAAGTACTTAAGTTCAAATGATGAAATTGAATTTATTAGTGAAGTCGACTACTACATTGCCGACTATAGAAACAAATTTTCTGTATAATGAAATTTAATTATAACGAATTTTCTTGCGGATTTAGCGCTTTCGTTATAAGTAAGCTCCACTGTACTTATTTGGATTTCAGAAGAACAACTTGAAATTTAAGTTAGGAAGTTGGTATTCAAAAAACAAAGATGTAATTCAGAAACGGCAAATTGAATTTCAGAAAAGGAAAATTGTATTTCCGAAGTCTTCAATCCAATTTCAGAAAATGTATTACTTGGATAGTAAGCAGGAACATATCCATGAAGTATCTATGTACAGTGGAACTTCCTTATAACGAAATCACTAAAGCCCCAAGAAAATTTCGTTGTACAGAAATTTCGTTATACAGAAAAAAATTTTCTATAGTGTCAAGTGTCAAAACAAGCAATACTTTCTTGCATTTTTTTATTGTGAATTTATACAGATTTGGAAATTCACATAGATAACATACGATATACAATGCATCAGACAGAGAATTCTTCCCTCCAGTTGCACAGATGAATAGTTGAGATAACCACGTGCTGTAACTGAATGAATTCCGTTGTCTTATTGCAATAATCTAGTCTGGTCTCTCTCCCATTGCAGTATGGTATGGAGCCTGCAATACACGTATGGAATTATTTAATTTGTCATTCTGCCCGTAATACTCGATTCAAGTATTTACTGTTACCTACCATACTAAATGAATTATGCTCTTCCCAAAGATAAGTGAGAGACAAGACTAGAATATTGCAATAAGACAACGGAATTCAGTGTGTTACAGCACGTCATTGTCTCGACTATTCATCTTTGCAACTGGACAGAAGAATTCTGATGCATTGTATATCATCTGTTTCAGATGTGAATTTCCAAACCTGTATACATAATCAAAAAGGCGTGTGACTGCATTTCTAATAGCTTATATGCATTTTATGTAGGTATACGTGTATAATACACCATTTTTTGGGAAAATATCGTAATTTTCGTTTGAGTGGTACAATTAAAAAACAAATTAAGACACAATCATTAAACGGATCTTCTAAGTACCAATAAACAAGGAGACTAGGACCCAATGCACTCAAGTCTAAAGCTCGAAATAGATAGCATTAGCAGTTTATTATTCTTGTTATGTAATTACCTGTGATGTTGCCATACGCCAAATAAATAAATTAAAAAACATTTTATACTCATAGAACTTCGCATTTTCTCAAAGATTCAAAAATTTTTTCCGGAACCCCTTCAGTGGACCGGAAAGCGAGGCGACACAATTTGGTTATTCAGAGGGCTGCTCCTCTAAATCAACGCTGTCGGTATCATCATTGTTATCGTAGTGATCTCCAACACTGCATTTGACACTGTTTAACATGTCCTTTTCAGTTGGAAGTTCATTTGTTACAATATTAACATCGACATTACCGAAATCATTTAAAGTAAGCGCCATTATCAACATTTCCAGCTTAGTTTATAGTCGGGATTTATCACATACGATCGGCATAATTATAGAGATAACCCATCTACTTTTTCACCAATACCTATTCAAAGAGTGATGTTCTTGTTCTTGGAATATTTCGTTATAGAGGGAATTTATTTCGTTTAAGAGGGTGTTTTTAACATGGAATTTGGATTCAAGGTGCAATGCCTTGAACGAAATTCGTATGAAGACGTTCGCTATAGGGAAGTTCTACTGTATTTCTGGAGCCGATAATGCTCATTAGAACCATTATCATTATTTTGTACAACCCAGTTTGATTGAAATCATGTCTCAATTTGAATTATTTACATAATATTAGGTAAACACAGATATACCTATTCATTCATGATTATTGATTCTGAAGTATATTCAATCAATTCTGAATTACAATTTTCTATTTCTGAAGTACAATTCACTTTTTTCCGAATTACATATTATTGTTCTCGAATTTAAGTTACGGTTCCTCAATTTGAAGCTTTTATTATGAAATTCAAATTCCCTATTCTGAATATCAGTTATTCTTAGTTTAGTTTAAAAAGAGGTTACAGTTCACTGTGACCACAAGGTCTATTGTGCCCCCTTACAGAGCTGTTCGGACGAAACCCTCACAGCTCGCCTTCCAGTTCCAGAGATCTGATAATATCGAATATCTGTGAAGGCTTCAACGAGGCTAGTTTCTCACTTTAAAGAGTTTCTCGGCCAAAGCATTCTATCCTTAGGCTGGCAATGCCAAAGCATTCCGTGATTAGGTGAATGGGGGCTTTTCCTCCTCCCCACGGAACCTACACTCGTCAGCGGGGCCGTAGCTAGGGGAGGGCAAAATGGGGCAATGCCCTACCTTTGATTTCCAATGCCCTACCATAAAAAATAGTAATAATTCAATTTAATAGTAATTTTTTTACTTCTGCCCTATCCGTTACATCCATTGCCCTACCTTAAATTCATCTTTAGCTTCGGCCCTGCTCGTCAGTATCTGACAATCCCATCTTTGACAGGTTCCTCCTGAGGCGACAGTGTCCTGTGAAGAAGCCAGTGAGGAGGTGTAATTATTTCTCACTAAGATTCAGATATCTTTTGTATCTTGCTATTTCAAAGTTCCGAAGGAACTTAGTGAAATGATCCATCCCTGGGAGATTCTGCCAGAGTTTTTCCTTCTAGGCTTTCTCCTTCTCCAGAAACTCCTTTTTATAAGCACATTTACCTTTACCACATAAGGGTTCTGGGCCAATGAGTGACATTCGTGCGCCCTCTTTGGCAAGTGTATCATCTTTGAGTCGATGACATAGGAGCTCAATGCTTTAATACATAGAGATAGAATAGAGAAGAGACGCTATGACATACAATTGTGTAAGGAAAAATGGAACCACTGGGCGGGGCTTAGTTGCGGACCAATATGGCTGAAAGTTCAGGGTTGAATTAAGTTGCCAGTTTTTTTTGTTTACGAATTTCACCCAAACAATACGACGTGTTGGGTCTTTAGGAATCCTGTTCAAATAAGGTCAATTAAATATCAAATAAATAATTTTTCTTCAGGCGATAATATGCACATATAAAAAGATATCAGATTACCAAGACATACTAGCAAAAATTTCGAATGCGGATCTGTTCAGTACTCATCCCTACCTGTGATATGTTTTTCCTCTAATTTTCTTCTTATCTGTCCCTTCTATGCTTGAAGAGAGCCATACAGCACACGATACCATTTTATTATTGTATATTAAGCACAAGAAATCTCAATTTAATTTGGAAAAGATACAAAAACCACTATTTTCAACAAAATTCAATGATTGTCAAAATTCGACGTATAGCAGTAATATGGCGGATCTGATACCACTTTCATTTCATTGATAGCAACTCTATACTATTCTATCTCTATGCTTTAATAGCATCTTTACTATCTGAGTGGATGGCTATATCGCACTTCTGATAGTTTCTTTCTAGATTTATATCTAGACATCTTTCAGTAGCTAATATTTCCGCTTGAAAGACGCTCATACAAGAGCCTAGCGACAGTGCACACTTGGTACTTGGCCTGTATATCCCAGCGCCAGCCCCTGTAGAGGTTTTGGAACCATCTGTATACCTTTTTACGTTATTTTCTTTGGGGCTATAGTCAGTGTATTCCATTTCCCATTCCTCTCTTTCACTTAGCAATGTCCTGAAGTTTTTCTCAGTGCATACTTTCTTGATCGTTACATCACTAGGGAGGTTCGCAGATGAGATGTAGTTGTTCACAGAGAACCAGACTCTCTAATTCTTTATTCTTTCTTTGTTCTGATTATCAACTCACTATTCTGAATTACAATATCCATCTTCTGATATTTAATTTGCTTTATTGAAGTACATTTTACGTTTTCTGAATTATAATTGGAAAAGGTGTATATATTAACTTTATTTTCCTTTCAATTAGGATATTTCACTATTTATGTTAATTTTAGGGATCCCAATCTATGGATGGTAAAATGTCGCTTGGGAGAAGAAAAAGCAACAGCTCTCCATTTGATGAGAAAATTCTTAGCCTATCAAAACAACGGTAACCCACTACAGATCAAATCCGTCGTTGCTCCCGAAGGAGTTAAAGGTTATATTTATATCGAAGCCTACAAACAGCCCCATGTTAAATCTGCCATCGAAAACGTCGGTAACCTCAGAATGGGGGTTTGGAAGCAGCAAATGGTACCTATCAAAGAAATGACAGATGTATTGAGAGTAGTTAAGGAACAGACAGGATTAAAACTGAAACAATGGGTCCGGCTTAAGAGGGGATTGTACAAAGACGATATAGCACAAGTGGACTATTTCGATATGGCACAAAATCAAGTACATCTAAAATTATTGCCGAGAATCGATTACACCAAACTTAGAGGTGCATTACGAACTACTCAATCTGATTCCGAAGCAGAGAAACGTAAGAGAAAACGCCATCCACCTGCTAAACCTTTTGACCCCGAGGCAATCAGAGCCATCGGAGGTGAAGTTTCAACAGACGGTGACTTCATGATATTCGAGAACAACAGGTACTCTCGCAAAGGGTTCCTTTACAAGACTTTCTCTCTAAGTGCAGTAATAGTGGACGGAGTCAAGCCTACGTTGAGCGAACTTGAGAGGTTCGAAGAACAACCTGAAGGTATCGATTTAGAACTACCCGCAGAAAAAGAGGACAAAACCGTTTCCCACTCCTTCAGCGCAGGAGATAACGTAGAAGTTACCGAAGGTGAATTGATCAACCTCCAGGGTAAAATCATGACTATAGACGGCTCGATGATATCCATCATGCCCAAACACGAGGAACTCAGGGATATGTTGGTATTCCAAGCTTCGGAACTGAGGAAATACTTCCAAATGGGGGACCACGTTAAAGTTCTTGCCGGAAGGTATGAGGGAGACACCGGTTTGGTAGTAAGAGTTGAAAGTAACAGAGTCGTACTGATATCCGATTTGACGATGCATGAAATGGAGGTCCTACCGAAAGATCTTCAACTTTGTACGGACATGGCTAGCGGAGTGGACTCCCTTGGTAAATTCGAATGGGGCGATATGGTCAATTTAGATTCGGAAACCGTAGGTGTGATTGTACGATTGGAAAGGGAAAATTTCCACATTTTAAACATGCACGGTAAAGTGGTGGAGTGCAGACCTGGCTCCTTACAAAAGCGTCGTATCAACCGCTTCACAGCAGCTTTAGATTCTTACCGAAACAGTTTACATCGTAGAGATATGGTGAAAGTGATAGACGGTCCCCATTCTGGATTCTCGGGAGAGATAAAACACTTGTACAGAAACTTCGCGTTTTTACACTCCAGGGAGTTCTTGAACAATGGTGGTATATTCGTGTGTAAGACCAAACATCTTCACCTCGCCGGCGGAAATAAAGCTGTTGCAAATCAAGATATATCGACCGGGTTAGAGTTCATGTCCCCGAGAAGAAGCTCTCCGATGCACCCTTCGAGCGGTGGAACTGCTTCTGCAGGGGGTGGAGGGTTTCAAACTCCGAGACACTCCGGGGGAGGAGGTGGCCATGGAAGGGTCACAAGGGATAGGGATCTCATCGGCACGACGATCAAAATTACCAAAGGTCCTTATAAGGGTAACATCGGTATTGTTAAAGACGCCACCCAGACCACTGCTAGGGTTGAACTTCATACTTCTTGTCAAACTATTTCGGTGGATAGAAACCACATTGCCGATGTTGGTGAGTATTGTGGATTAGTCGTTGAATTATCCCAGCATGTTGTGGCATTTTTGATATTTATACGGGATATTTATAAATGATTGTAACATCGTAGGTTGCTTTAAAAATTTTTTATCTTATCTTTTTTTACAAATTCTCTACAAATTTATAATTCCAGTTATATTATTAGTCCGGTCTATTTAGACATTTGAAGTTACATAAAGTCCCAACAATCTGAATTTCTGTGAAGTTGTTCAAAACATAATTATAAACAATGTCTAAAAGTTCCTCATCATTCCCCTGTGAGGAAAAAATTTTATTCGAGGTCTAATGTCAAAAAAATGAGTTTTTCGCGATTTTCAGCAAAACGGTAAGTTTTATTATAAAAGTACCTCAGACAAAAATTGTAGATCATAAAATTATCTATAAAAAATGTATCAATACTTTTTTCTTACGAGCCACCGTTTCTGAGATATAACGATTCAAAAAGTTATAACTAAGCGCTAAGTACACTACCTCATAGGTGGCGTGGAAACGTGTGCATATTATGACGATAACGACATTTATATCTTTTTGAATCGTTATATCTCAGAAAGGGTGGCTCATAAGAAAAAAAGTATTGATACATTTTTTATAGATAATTTTATGATCTACAATTTTTGTCTGAGGTACTTTTATAATAAAACTTACCGTTTTGCTGAAAATCGCCAAAAACTCATTTTTTGACATTAGACCTCGAATAAAATTTTTTCCTCTCAGGGGAATGATGAGGAACTTTTAGACATTGTTTATAATTATGTTTTGAACAACTTCACAGAAATTCAGCTTGTTGGGACTTTATGTAACTTCACTCTCATTTTTTGGTCTAAATAGACCGGACTATATTCAATTTCTTTCGAAATTACCAGCCTAAACTCTTAGTATCGTTCCTTCAAGTTAAAGTTTACATCAGGATATAAATATTAATAATAGTCCAACGCCAACTGCGCTGTTATAATCATTTATAGAGACCCTGTTCAAGGTGTCCCAAAGAAAGTTTATGTAGACCCTCCTGTTAGGGGTACTCAGTTAATAGAACAGTAAAATTACTTATGACGGTTTGGCAGGTGGCTTATACCCCTAGCTAAATAAATATGAACTTTCCTTTGAGGCCCCTTGTGTATAAACCAGTAGTAAAGGGTTTTCCAATAGGAGGTGTTATTTTGATATTCACTATTGTCACAAGATCTCGGTGGCCAATAAATTGTGATCACCTCTTCGACAGATAACACGTTCTGAAAACTTTTCCCGCAAAAGATCAATAGATTCGTTGCTTGTGTAGCACGTAGCGCCGTCTTGTTGAAAGTAAACGTTATCCAGATCAATACTATCCAATTTCGGCCATAAAAAATTATTAATCAACTTTCTATAGCGCAATCCATTAACCGTAACTGTTGCTGCAGTCTCATTTTCGAAAAAGTAAGGTCTAATGATTCCACCGGACCAAAAAGTCACACGTTGAGGCTTTTCGAATATAACTCTCTTTTTCCAAACCCCAGATGCGACATTTTTGCTTGTTGACGAAGCCACTGAGGTGGAAATGGGCTTCATCATTTAAGATGATTTTTCGATGGAATTCCGGATCATTTTCATGCATTTCAACGATCCAATCAGCAAAGTTGTTGATGATCGGCCGGCTTGAGTTCTTGTGTAAACTGAACTTTATAAGCCTTAAGACCCAAATCTTTATGCAAAATACGGTGTAATGACATTTGTGGAATGCCTAATTCGAAAGAACGACGAGGAATGGACAAATCTGGATTTTCTTCAACGTCGGCTACAGCAGCAATATTCTCGGCTGTTCTTGAGCGACGTGCATGGGTTTTATCCTTCACATCACTAACTTGTCCCAACAGCTCGAATTTTTCCACCAATTTCATTATTGCGGTCCGACAAGGTGCTTCACGACGACCTAAAAATGTTCGAGTTTTACGAACCGTCTCTGCCAAATTTTCACCATTTTTATAGTGAATTTTAATTATGTCAATGCTTTCTTGAAGCGTGTATCGTTTCATTTTTATTGTTGGCGTAGTTTGTACTTGTCAAATGTCAAAAAATTATATACAGGGTGTCCCATTACTCGACGTCAACCCGGAACCGGGTGAAAAGGCAAGTAATGCTGGTTGTCAGAAAAATATAAAAAAAAATCTAAGTTGCATGATTTTAAAATAATGCGCATTTAAAAAAACACGCAAAATTCCACATCCTGTGACAGTCTTTTCGCTCCTGTTGCCACAAATATCAACTTTTTCCAACTTTTTTCTTTGCTGTGTAACCTTGAATAATGCTTGTCTAAACTGTAATCAAAATTTTGACACCAGCTGCTCTAGGTTCCATAAAAATAGGGCTTACTTCTCAGAAAAAAAATTAAAATAAACAATTGCCTAGTTTCACCTGACTGTATTGAAAAAAAAATGTACTACGTAGGTTTGGCATGTTTTTTCAAAAGTTGGCGTATTTAGTAAGGATTCCAAAATGGTATAATACTTGTTTAATTGTAGCTGCCGTAGTTCAAATTTATTTTCGATTGCCTTTGAATACACTTTTTCGTTAACTGCTTCCCAGTTAAAAAGTCCAATGGATTCAAGTCCGGTGAACGGGCCGGTCACGAGATTGGACCAGAACGTTCGATCCATCTTCCGGGAAAAAATGATACCAGAAAAAAAAATTCAGAGGAATTTCTCCGGAAAATTTTTAAATAAATTATTTTCTCTGGAAATTTTTTTTTCTGATAACATTTTTTCCCGGAATATGGATCAGACGTTCTGGTCCAATCTCGTGGCCGGCCCGTTCACCGGACTTGAATCCATTGGACTTTTTAACTGGGAAGCAGTTAACGAAAAAGTTTATTCAAATGCAATCGAAAATAAATTTGAACTAAGGCAACTATAATTAAACAAGTATTATTCCATTTTGGAATCCTTACTAAATGCGCCAACTTTTGAAAAAACATGCCAAACCTACGTAGTACATTTTTTTTCCAATACAGTCAGTAGAAACTAGGCAATTGTTTATTTCGATTTTTTTTTCTGAGAAGTGAGCCCTATTTTTATGAAACATAGAGCAGCTGGTATCAAAATTTTGATTACAGTTTAGACAAGCATTATTCAAGGTTACACAGCAAAGAAAAAAATTGGAAAAAGTTGATATTTGTGGCAACAGGAGCGAAAAGACTGTCACAGGCTGTGGAATTTTGCGTGTTTTTTTAAATGCGCATTATTTTAAAATCATGCAACTAAGATTTTTTTTATATTTTTCTGACAACCAGCATCACTTGCCTTTTCACTCGGTTCCGGGTTGACGTCGAGTAATGGGACACCCTGTATAGTTTCAAACGTGACATCTACCGAAATGGCGGGCAATTCAAAATAACACCTATTATTGGAAAACCCTTTAGTACCACGCTTCATTTAGGGATAATTTGTCGTTCAAAACACTCTATTTCAGGTTCAGTGTTCATTTTCTTGTATTTTCAGGAACTCCAAGCCGCGACGGAAGCATTTCCAGCTACGCAAGGACCCCAGCTTACGCAGGCAGTCAAACTCCTTTGTACAGGGATACAGGAAACAAGACACCTATGCACGATGCTGGATCTCGTACGCCACTGCACAGTTATGGCAGCATGACGCCAATTCACGACGGGTCTAGAACACCGAATGCGCATTCTGAATGGGATCCTGCCATACCCAACACTTACCCGTCTCCGGGTTATAACCCAAGTACACCTGGGTATCAGATGAACGGGCCTTTCACACCGCAGACTCCTGGTACAATGTATGAAAACAACTATAGTCCAGGATATCAGAGTGAGTATCTTTTTCAAAATTAGAATTGAGCACTTTATTGAAATACACTGCGCAAAAAAATTAACGCACATTCTGAAAATCTCAATTTTAATGAAAGTTAACTCTACATTGACTTTATAAATTTTTTTTTTGTTCTCTCGGGAAGGTTTTGAACGAAACAAGACACATTGAATGGAAGAAAAGTTCGTATTTCACCGAATCTTATGTGAAAGCAGAGAAATAAACAATTATCAAAATACTGGAATGCTGATAAGTGATTTAATACTTGGTTTTTCCACCCCTTGCGTTAATTACAGCTCGGCAACGACGGTTCATACTCAAAATGAGTGATCTTAAAATGTTCTGATCTAATCCTTCCCAGATTTCTCTGAGTTGGATTCCTAAGTCATTAAGATTAGCTGGATGATTTTCTGAACTTCTCAGCCTTCTATTGAGGTTGTCCCAAACCTGCTCAATCGGATTGAGATCTGGACTTCTTGCTGGCCATTCCATTCGAGAGACTTCAACCTCTTCAAGGTACTCCTGAACGATGCGCGCACGATGGTGTCTGGCATTATCGTCCATAAAAATGAAATTTTCACCAAGGTATGGGGCAAATGGCACCACATGCCCTTCAAGAATGTTCCTTATATACCTATCAGCATTCATAGCTCCATTATCAACGACCACTAGGTCTGTGGGAGCAGTCAAAGATATTCCACCTCATACCATAATCGATCCTCCCCCGAAACCAGTAGTATTCAAGGAATTGCACTGAGCATATCTTTCATGTGGACGTCTGTATACAAGGGAACGTCGATTACAATGGTAGAGGCAGACTCTAGACTCATCTGTGAAGAGAACTCTTTCCCAATCAGCCCCTTCCCAATGATATGCTCTCGCAAAATCCAAACGCGCCCTTTGATGGGCGGGGGTAAGAGCTGGGTCTCTTGCCGGGACACGAGCCCTTAAATCATATATCCTGAGGCGATTTTTTATCGTCTGTGTGCTAATTTGCACCCCATAAGTTTGCTCAAGCTGATTTTGAAGGAGGCGAACGGTTGCAAACCGTTGTCTCAACAAAGAAACTCTCAAGTAACGTTCTTGAATGGCAGTTGGTCTACCCTGTCTTGGTCTTCGGACATTCATACCTGTCTCCCTGAATCGCTGCAACATTCTGGACGCACTTGTATGGGAAACTCCAAACCTTTCTGCAATTCTTGTGTATGTCCACCCTCCTTCTCGCAAAACTACCACTTGGGCAAATTGCGTGTTTCGCTTGCATAGCGATCGAGTGTAGAAAATCAAACGAAGGAAAAACTATTGATCATTAGAATTGATCGAGAACAACTGATTTCAGAATGGAGCCAATACATTCAAAATCTGATAATCTCATCTTTTTTATTCCTGCTGGGAAAAAAACATCTGTATTGAAGAAAAACGTTGAAAGTGGATAACATATGCATGCATAATTCTGATAAAAATAATTATCATTGAGAATACTTTCAGTTGTAGAATAAATTTGAGATTTCCATAATGTGCGTTAATTTTTTTGCACAGTGTATATAATCCGCAGACACTCGAGATATTGTTCTGTCTAAAAATTTCTCTACAGGACTGTCTGTAACCCAATTTGAAAACTATCCTTATTGCCCATTTCTGTATGTGCAGATGGACTATTCCATAACCAAGAAGTGATTGAAAACTAGAGTAGTAAACAGTCTTTAGAATTTCTTGGTCGACATTTTCCCGTGATATAATTAATATGCTGTTTCCACTTCATGACACATTCTATATGCAACTCAAGAAATTTCACAGACTCAGAGAATTTGTTGATCTGATCACCATAGCTGAAATATATATATAATTTTAAGATCACTCGGTGGTGACCTCCCTTTGCTACCGAGGGATTCCATGCCAATCGAGTATGACCTTGACGCCAACTACGAAGTGATCATAGGTGATCGCCAAGAAAGTGTGGAAGGTTTGTCTCGACTTCGTAAAAACCATCTCATCTGGTACACAGATGGGTCCCTAAGGGAACGAGGAGCAAACATAGGCATATACGGTCCCAAATACAGGGAATCGGAGCCTTTGGGAAAGCCAATAACAACGCTTCAAACTGAAATTCTGGCCATAGAAAGATGCGCCCAAGTCTGTCTGTCCAGACAGTACAAGGGAGCCAGAATTTACATTGCCTCTGATAGTCAGATGGCACTGAGGCAGCTTATGGCCGTTGATTGTAGATCAAGGACCATTTGAAGCTGCAAACAGTCCCTCAAAACACTGGCGAAGTACAACAAGCTAGTTTTAGCTTGGGTACCTGCCCACCAGAACATTGAGGGAAATGAAAGAGCTGATGCCCTTGCAAAAAGAGGAGCAAACACACCCTTCACCGGACCCGTGCCCTCCTGTTGGGTATCACCTACACTGATTAGGGCAAAGGTAGGCGTTTGGGAAAAAAAGGAGAAACACTCTTACTGGATAAACACATCCGGTCAAAGACAAGCAAAGAGACTAATCGAACCTTCCAAAGAGAAGGCTCAACAAGCTCTATCGTTGTCAAAAAACGAGTTAAGGCTGCTAATCGGCCTTCTCACAGGGCATTGTCCCGTGAGATATCACCTACACAAGATCGGTAAAGAAAACTCCGACATTTGTAGGTTATGTGAATCGGCCACTGAAACCACCGAGCACATACTATGCCAATGCACTGCGCTGGCGCAAACCACACTTACTCTACTAGGTGGCGCGTTATTAACGCCAGCCGACATAAGAGCGAAGTCTCCTAAGGAAGTAACCAGCTTTGCTAAGGAGGTTAGATTCCTGGGAAAAACGTAGCTTTAGCATGGTAATTAACGTGCCGATCGACCACTATCTAATCTAATCTAATAGCTGAAATACTCAGGATATTGTGAAGATGTGGTGAACATCATGCATTCAGTTTTCTCTGCGTTCAAAGAGCATTTCTGGCACACTATTCGTTTACTATGTTCGAAAGCATACATATATATTTATGGTGGTTTATGAATCTTTCCAGGCGCTGCATCAACCCCCAGCCCTTCGATAGGCTACAGACAATCGCCGGCAAGCAACAATCCATACAACACCCCAAGCTCAGGATACAGCCCTAACAGCCCGGGTATGCCATACAATCCACAGACCCCTGGGGCAGGTTTGGACGTCCTTCCGATGACCGATTGGCACACTGTAGATATAGAGGTTAAGATCAGAGACAGCCACGACGATCCAGGTCTTGTTGGACAAACGGGTGTCATCAGGAGTATATCGGGTTCGATGTGCTCTGTCTTCCTTCCCGAAGAAGATCGTGTTGTTAACATAATGTCGGATCATTTGGATCCAATTTGTCCTAAGAGTGGGGACGCCTTCAAGGTAAGGATTTGTTTTTGATGAATGTCTTTTTAGTTGAATCACTTATCATTACAAAATGGAGTACAGGGCATTGAATGAAAAGTATTAATTCATTTTCGAGATTTTTGTAAAAAAAAATTTTTTCGATTCTATTTTTTTTCTCATGTGAAATCCAAAATTTTCGAATGGTGATTTTTTCTGTCGGCGTTTTCGGAAACTTACTCAGGGTTACAAACTCGATCCATTTGGTCACGTGACGGATCTACCCGGATCACGGACTCGGGTTGGATTTGAAGTGACAGTTGTATCAATAACATAACCAAATATTTTATGAATTTATTTTTTCAGTTCCAGTTTATTTTCGGATTGTTTCTAGCTTTTTCTGCATTTTTTGGCTTTTGAAAATATTTCTTACTAGGTTTTACCCGCAACTTCGTCCGCATAAGTTTTTTTTGTTTTCTCCCGGCTGTAAGTCCCCCTGCAACAATGTCCCACTATCGTGTTCCAGTCCTCAACTTCACATCAAAATTTGTTCAAAAGCAACCTAAGCTACATAATGAATAGCTCCGAATGTTTCTTTGGTAAATATAAAAAGTAAATAATGTAAATCGTTTTAAAATACTACTAACTACCTACCTGCCAACCCCCGATGTTAGACAGTGTGACATCCGCAACATCGTCTGCGTAGGAAGGACTAAATTATGGCGCCTACCGACCCTCTAAGTTAGAAAAGTGATCAAATACTAACTTGAAGTCTTAGTAACACTCAGTTAAAAAAAAAAACATCAAAATCATTGCAGTAGCTATGGCGTCATGCGCTTCTTGATACGATCACGCTAGATTTTCGCGGAAATGAGGTATTTTCCCGCCGTAAAAAGTAGCCTAGGATCCTATCTTTATATTAGCCAAGTCTCATAAAAATCCGTTCAGACGTTAAGGCGTGAATAAGGTAAACTTTTAAAACAAACCATTAAAAATCACTAACTTAATTAGTTTTCTGCCTACTGCCTACGCCTTTAGTATGATAGCATGAATATTAATAGCCCATATCCTTTTCTAGGTTACTATCTATCACCTAACTAAATTTCATCAAAATCCGTTCAGCCGTTTAGGCATGATAGAGCAAAACTCCCAGCAAAAACCATAAAAAAATCACTAACTCAATTCAATTTTCTGCCTACTTCCTACCCCCTAAGTACGATGACTTGATCATTTTGATCTTATATTCTTTTTTAGGTAGCCATCTATTACCTTACTAAATTTCATCAAAATATGTTCAGCCGTTTAGACGTGAAAGAGCAAAAGTCCCAACAAAAACGACTAAAAATCACTAATCCAATTTAGTTATCTGCCTACTGCCTACCCTCTAAGAACGATGACGTGATTATTTATAGCCTATGACCATTTCTAGGTTATCATCTATCACCATACCAAATTTCATCAAAATCCGTTCAGCCGTTTAGGCGTGAAAGAGTAACAGACAGAGTTACTTTCGCTTTTATAATATTAGTGTGGATAATTTCTGGTGTGCCCTTCCATGTTCAATGTTATTTTTGAGAACCTATGTTAAAGAACTAGAAAATTTATTTTGTCAGTTCCAGTTTATTTACTGATTGTCTCTAGCTTTGCTTGGATTTATTGGCTGTAAAATGTTTCTTATAATTTCTATTGTGCCCTTGCATGTTCAATGTTATGTTCGGGTCTTACAGAAGTAAAGAAGCCAGAAAGATCTGCAAAACTTCTTACCATAAGAAACGGCGGACTTTCCCTCAAATTTTTTCTATGTTTTTCATTAATTATAAAATATATTTGAATTAAAATGAATCAAATCTTCATGTAAACATGTTCAGAGAGGATTCAAACTTAATAAAGCGGTGTTTTTGTGGTGAGAAAGTGGCTTTCGGGTGAAATATTTTTCGGACTTTGGGGGCCTATATCTCCCAAACTAAAACAGATCGCCAATTGTTTTTTCACTAATATTGTTCAGGGAGCCAATATGAATACGCCACCAAAATTTGATGGATATCTGCTGAATCCCAGAATTCAAACAGTTTTAATTTTATTTTAAAATGTTCCACTAATTTCAAAAATGTAAAAAAATTCCATGTTATAAAAAGTACCAAACAAGACATTTTATGTCAATAAATGGCGGTGGACACTTTTGAAGAATACCGAAAAACAAATGACCACAATTTAATTTTTTTTCTAAAAATCGATTTTTCAGCAAAAACTCATTAAAAAATTATACGTCTATTCCTCTAATAGCAAAGAATCAAGCTAAAAAATCACCATTCGAAAATTTTGGATTTCACAAGAAAAAAAAATGAAATCGAAAAAAATATTTTTCACAGAATCTCAAAAATGGCTAGAGATAAAAAGCTAGAAGATTGGCTGAATTATTTTCATTCAATGCCTAATCGATCCCCTCAATATGAATCGAAAATGCCGCAGGGGTTGATTTACCCTTGAAACCTGGCATATACTTTACACACCTCATGGGTGTTGCAGTTTCCTTGTCAGTCAGTATACAGGGTGTCCCGGAAAATGTGGGAAATCTCCTGGATTCAGATAGAACATAAAAAATGAAGATGACAAGTTCCAAAATTTTTTTTCCTAGCGGCCCTCCCTACCAAGATACGACCTCCTAAATGACGCCACTGGAAATCCATTTTAGTGGAATAAATTTCAAACTACTCCACTACTCGATATAATTTGATGAAAATTTGATATGATTAATAGTATTAAGGACCTCTTAAATCACCGCACTCAAATTTCAACTAGCTTGTTCAGTTTACCAGGGCTGGACTGCTTTGTACATTTTAACGCTTTTATTTTTAACACCCTGTATGATAAGGAGCTAAAAAAACAAATTTGGATACCTTGAACATTAAGCTAAAGAAAAGGTTCAATGTTCAGTGTAGGTAAAATGAACCGTTTTGGAAAAAAATAATGAAAGAAGTAAGGTAATTGAAATTTATTCCACTAAAATGAATTTCCAGTGGCGTCATTTAGGAGGTCGTATCTTCGTAGGGAGGGCCACTAGGAAAAAAAATTATGGGAACTTGTCATCTTATTTTTTTATGTTCTATCTGAATCCGAGAGATTTCCCACATATTCCGGGACACCCTGTACACTACTCAGACAAAATAAATAAATAAAATTAAGCTTTCAAAACTTCGTCATTATTATTATGATATTTCAATAATATTATTTTTTGTAGGTAATCATTGGTGAAGAAAGGGAAGCTACCGGTGAACTCCTGTCAATTGACAGACTCGAGGGCGTCGTTACAATTGCAAATGAGGTAAAATTATTGCCATTGCAGAATTTGTGTAAAATGAGAGTTATAAATTATGAATAATCTAGAACAATTCATAAAGAAAATGAGATACTATTTATAAGATAAGTTTTTATTATATGAATTAATATAGGTTAAGTTAATAAAAAGTAGAATATAAATAAGGAATTTTATTATTTTGTTACAATATTACAATTATAAAAACTATCGATCTGAACTATAAAATACTATACTATCAAAGTAAATTCTAATTAATTCTAAAATTACCATTTAGGCAAATCACACCCCGTTTAAAGTACAAACATCTAAAGCAGTGAAGCTTGCTTCAAAATTGAATAAGTTTTAATATGAATTACAAAGATAGAGCGTCCATCCTTGGACACTGATTTGATACGGAATTTATAACAAAATACAAATCTGTTATTATCACAAATATTTTGACAACGTTTCTGCATATCCATGGCACGATAGCTATACCATCGAGGTAGACTTCAATGGCACTGTGTTTGGATATGCGCAACTGATCGGAAAAACTATGTTGATATGTTTTAAACAAAATCATTCTAAGTCTACATCTCAGATCGATAAAGTAACATAGATAGGCCCTGTCGGATGTAAACAGAGGAAAGGATCTCTATATTTATATTCCCCCCCTGCTGTTTATAAACATTAACCTAACTTTGAATATTCTTATGCTTTTCGATATATTTTTGCGCCCGTTTTCGGAAGTTTACATTTTAATGTGCCTTGCAATGATTTTGAAGTTCATTTACTTCAGAAAAATGGCGAAATACAACGTTCGGTAATTATCTTGGACTTGTCGGATCGCTCTGAACCGTTCGTTTATTACATCCGGATTGAGGAGAGTACACATCTGGACCGTTCGGCAAAGAAATCTGAGCAAACGGTCTTTTCGCTCGGTGTATTTCAACGGATCAAAGCGATTTTATCCATAGAGTTTACGTCTTTTTACATTTATTTTTTGAGTTTTATGTTTGATTTCTGACTCGACAACCTATAGATTGAAAAATTCTAATATTTATCAACACTTTCCTTCTTCTGTTTTCATTTATCAATTAATAACCTAATTAATTAAGATTATTCGATATAGCTTTCGTAGTTGTGAACTGGCAGGAGGAGATATGGCTTCCTCGTTTCTTTTGCATGTAATTAATTAATTAATTAGGATCTTTTGGTACAACTATCGCCGTAGTGAACGACCAGAAGGGGGATATTGTATTCATCATCTCTTTTACATTCAGTGTCTTTGCAGCTAATTAATTAATTGAGATTTTTCGGTAGAGCAACGAAAAGGGTGAAAGTATATGTAAAAGATGAGCATATTTCCCAAAATAGTGATTTTTGGAATCTAATAATCTATGCAAGTATAACAGAGCAGTATGTTCTGTTGCAGATGCTCTGTACTGTTCGTTTATCCACAGATATCACAGATGTATCTGTACGATCTGTGGTCACGTGACAAAAAATCCGTCTGCTCGCGGAGGTCATTGCCGAACGGGCTTACTGTATTTATTGCAAGACATATGAAACACATGATCGAATACTAACAGCAAAATTCCAGAGTTGTGTACAGTAGCGTGGGTTGATTATGGGAAGAAGGTATTCATTTAAGCTTTATACTTCTGTTTGCTTGGCCATAATAATACCCATTAATCAAGAGTGGATAATGAGTTATTATTCACTGATGTCATATGCTTCATAGATTTTTTTAATATTATATTCTTGAATTGATATTTCTTCAGAATTCTTAAGTACTATAACTAACAAATATGGGTTTACCTTGTCGATCAAGGAAATAATCTACTTTTATTACATCAATTGAAGCAATTTTTATTACAAAATATACAATGACAAAAATTGTAATGGAAAGATTCTGTCACAATCGCCAAATATTAAAATTTTCAAGAAATAAATGCCGTAGTCGTGGATAAAGTATAGCATGCTACTCGCGTATAATGACTGTTATTCACTCGGTGACTTCAGCCACTCACCTATGGCTCGTAGCCTAAACTTCACCTCGTGAATAATAGCTATCATTATACGCTCGTTGCATAATATACTATTATTTTGTTTCAGAACCCTTCAAAAAAAGCACGATAACGCGTTTATATCGAACTGTCAAATTTCAAAACAAAAACATTTTGCATTGTAAACCTTGACCACAAATTCATTCCACTGATATCGAGCTTGGGGCCTATCCATGTTTCTTTATTAATCTGAGGTCTACATACAAAACACAACGTTATACTCTGAGATATGTGCGAATTTCACAACTATTAAAAAGGGTTGTCCCATGTCAAATTTTCTTTTTTGAAGGTTTAAGACAAAAGAAGCAATAGATATTTGCCTCACCTAAAGCCACAGAATAAAATAGTTTACTCAATCTTGTGCATAATTTTGAAATTAGTTTGATAATATAAGACTTGACATGGGACTACCCATAACCTAAGAACGGACTAAAAAAATTCTGGTACTTGAGAGACAAAGTACTTCTCCAAAAATAATCTCCAATCGTTCAAAGGCATCAGGTTTCTTGATGTTGGTCACAATGTAGCAATAGGTTGGATGATATCTATTTGCCTTGTCTTCCAAATCTATTTAGAAGTAATAGCTGACTAAAGCGAAAAGTACCAACAAACTGTTGATGCTCAAGAAAGCTGCACTGTTGCAAACCATTGGTTTGGTACCCTGAATACGGGCGCAAAGAGCCTTTTTGAAGTTGCTGTTGGCCATTGTTGATTCCTCAGGTTTGTGTTCACTGTTGAAAACGATGGTTGGGACAGAAGTCAGTTTTGGGTTCAGTTTATCAGTCATTTCTCCAAGTTGTGCTAATAATTCGGATCCTGCAAAATCAAATTAGTGAGTTGATTTTCAAATAAAATTATTGCGTTGAATTTGATTTTCCGTCGACCTTAAAATAAATTGCGTGTTTAATGTGTACGAAACTGAACATTAATGACCCATTTTAATGTGTAATTGTCATGCACAATTGCACCATGCCACCATAGCCCGCTTACGAATCATGAGTGAAATGGTGGATATCTGAATGAGTCGAAAAAGTCTGTTACCTATTCAGTTTTCCGGTCATTGTTTTTGATTGCATGAAGGAATTATCGACGTATGTACCGGGTTTTTCACTATATATTGACCCCCCCTTTAACTTTGTTACTGAAGGAGATACAAAAAAATGATTCGTATAAAAGTTTCACGAAATCAACTGAGGTTTTTTGATATGAGTCCAGAAACTGAAATATATACAGGCTGGCCAATATATTGATGGCAACTTCATTTTTTCAAATAGAACACCCTGTATATTTTCTCATATTTGGTTAGCTCTTTTTCCCCTGATTTAGAATATGTAACATATGTTGGTCTATCTTTCTTGTTCTGAGCACCACAGAGTTTCAAATTTCAATAACCATCTGGCATAGCGTTTTGGAAGTTTGTGAAATTTTGTGGCCAGTTTGATCTTTGGATTGGTAATGGCTCACCCATTTCATGGCCACCAAATAGTCCCGATTTAACACCGTTGGACACGTTTTTATAGCCGTTCCTGAAGGAAAAAATTTACTTCAGCAATAATGACAATCAATGAAAGCGGAGAATAATATTAATGATATAAAATCAACCAATATGAAACCCATAATTCGGAACTAATACCGTCAACGCACAAAGAATAATGATGAATTAACACCGTTGGACACGGGTTTCATATTGGTTGATTTTATATCATTAATATTATTCTCCGCTTTCATTTATTGTCATTATTGCCGAAGTAAATTTTTTCCTTCAGGAACGGCTATAAAAACGTGTCCAACGGTAATGATTAGAAACAAATTTCGAAGCTTTAATTTCTGACTTGATTCAGAGCCATAATAATGCTATCAAAAATAGTCTAAACAACTTGAGACAACTATATTAACTATGTGAATTGAATGAAGGTGGTCATTTTGAGCAATTTCTTTAGTTGATGTTATTCTTACCATACTACCTTAGTTTATCATTTTTCATTGATTAAGTAGTTGTTAAGTATTCATTCTGAAATAATACTTTTAAGTAGATGTTTGGATATAAAGAATTTCGTAGGTATTTCACATATTTTTTCATTCGGTGTCGTCATTTCAAAACTTTGAAAGTCTGAAAATTGAATATACAGGACAGAGTGTCTCATTTGAAAAAATATAGTTGCATTCAATGTTGTTCACCCTGTATACTCGTATTTTCCCATTGACGTTATTATAACTCCAATAATGAGCATTTTCAGTAAACGCACTCTACCACTTGTAAAATGATTACAGATTTTGGTAGGTGGTTCTTAAAATTTGAAACTCTGTGGTTCTCAGAATAAAAGAGATATACCAACATATGTTACATATTCGAAATCAGTGAAAAAAAGATCTAAGCAAATATGGAAAAATATAAGGGTGTTCCATTTGAAAAAATGAAGTTGTCATCAATATGTTGATCACCCTGTATATATTTCAGTTTCTGGACTCATATCAACAAACCTCAGTTGATTTCGTGAAACTTTTATACGAAGCATTTTTTTGTATCTCCTTTAGTAACAAAGTTGAAGGGGGGGTCAAATTATAGTGAAAAACCCGGTACTTTTTTGAGAAGCTACCGAAACAGGAAAGTTTTTCCTTACATTTGTACACCTAGTTCGTTCATAATGCGTTTTTAGAGTAATTCTCAATTATTTCATCATGATTTTATGAGGAAAATACACTGCGCAAAAAACTCAAACGCACATTCTGAAAATCTCAATTTTAATGAAAGTTAACTATACATTGACTTTATAACTTATTTTTTATGTTTTCTCGGGAAGGTTTTGAACGAAACAAGACACATTAAATGGAAGAAAAAATCAGGATTTCACCGAATCTTATGGGAAAGAAGAGAAATCGACAATTTTCAAAATACTGGAATGCTGATAAGTGATTGAATACTTGGTAATTACAACCCTTGCGTTAATTACAGCTCGGCAACTACGGTTCATACTCAAAATGAGTGATCTTAAAATGTTCTGATCTAACCCTTCCTAGATTTCTCTGAGTTGGATTCCTAAGTCATTAAGAGTAGCTGGATGATTTTCTGAACTTCTCAGCCTTCTATTGCGGTTGTCTTAAACCTGCTCAATCGGATTGAGATCTGGACTTCTTGTTGGCCATTCCATTCGAGAGACTTCAACCTCTTCAAGGTACTCCTGAACGATGCGCGCACGATGGGGTCTGGCATTATCGTCCATAAAAATGAAATAATCACCAATGTATGGGGCAAATGGCACTACATGCTCTTCAAGAATGTTCCTTATATACCTATCAGCATTCATAGCTCCATTATCAACGACCACTAGGTCTGTGCGAGCAGTCAAAGATCTTCCACCCCATACCATAATCGATCCTCCCCCGAAACCAGTAGTATTCACGAAATTGCACTGAGCATATCTTTCATGTGGACGTCTCTATACAAGGGAACGTCGATCATAATGGTAGAGGCAGAATCTAGACTCATCTGTGAAGAGAACTCTTTCCCAATCAGCCTCTTCCCAATGGATATGTTCTCTCGCAAAATCCAAACGCGCCCTTCGATGGGCTTGGGTAAGAGCTGGGCCTCTTGCCGGGACACGAGGCCTTAAACCATATTCTCTGAGGCGATTTCTTATTGTCTGAGTGCTAATTTACACCCCATGAGTTTGCTCAAGTTGATTTTGAAGGAGGCGAGTGGTTGCAAACCGTTGTCTCAACCAAGAAACTCTCAAGTAACGTTCTTGAATGGCAGTTGTTACCCGTGGTCAACCCTGTCCTGGTCTTCGGACATTCATACCTGCCTCCCTGAATCGTTGCAACATTCTGGACACACTTGTATGGGAAACTCCAAACCTTAATGCAATTCTTGTGTATGTCCACCCTTCTTCTCGCAAAACTACCGCTAGGGCACATTCCTCTAGGGTCGAATTGCGTGTTTCGCGTAGCGATCGAGTGTAGAAAATCAAATTGAAGAAGGTACATACGTCAATAATTCCTTCAAGCAATCAAACAGAAGGGGATACTCTGGCGACAGCCAGGGAACTCTGAAATCTCTATCCGATGTTAGAGTTGATTCTCTTTTGGTAGAAGAATGCAGGGAAGCTCTGCGTGGGCTGGGCTCTGATAACTTTTTGAAAGTAATCTGGTGTCCGGCTCATGCGGATATACCTGGTAACGTCAAGGCAGATGAACTGGCTAGGCGGGGAGCCGGATTAGCATTTGTTGGTCCGAAGCCTTCGCTGACAATCTGTCGCACATCTGTCAGAAGTTTCTTCAGGAACTGGCTGAACAGGGAATTTTCCTCGGAATGGAGCGCAGGGGTGGGCCTAAGGTGGTCGAGGATTCTCATTGAGAGACCAACCTCGCGATCTGAGGTCAATAGGCTTCTGTTGCTGGAGAGGAAACAACTCGGTCTGGTGACTGGTGCATTGACTGGTCACCTGTTTAACAAGCATTTGAAGAGAATGGGATTGACGAGCTGCTCCCTATGCCAGTGGTGCAGGAGTACTGATGAAACGGTTTAGCATATTTTGTTCAACTGTGGAAACCTTACTGAGTTAAGGTCAACACACCTAGGAAATCCAACACCTTCTATTCCTATGGTGAGAGGGACCACTCCTGGCAGGCTCGCGACGTTTCTGTCTTCGTGTCTGAGGAGCTGAGTCTCTATGGAACGATGCGGGTGAACAATGGGCCACTAGGCCTCAGTTCGGCCGGTAAGGCACCGCACAGAAAAGAAGAAGAATCAAAAAGAATGGCCGGAACACTGAATAGGTAACAGACTTTTTCGAGTCATTCAGATATCCCCTATTTCACTCATGATTCGTAAGCGGGCCATGGTGCAATTGTGCATGACAATTGCCCATTAAAATAGCATAAATTTAACATTAAAATGAGTCATTAATGTTCAATTTTCATAATTTTGACGTGACGCGGTGACGCGCACTGTATATTGAGGTGCGAAAACCCTTAATTGGCTCTCAAATCATAATATTAACGATCAATATGAGAAATTAAGATTCTTACCTTCGCTGTTACCTTGGCACTTTTCTAGTGCATCTTGATTGGTAATGTTGCTCATTTGGGCGCATTTTGCTGTAGGGTAAACAGTATCATTAGCTTTTCTTTCCACTGTTCCCATAAGACAGTTGATGAAAGTAACTGTCATTTTATTGTATCCAAGACCTTCGGAATTTTTGCCATCATCAATGTGCTTAAGGGCGCAAGCCTGTAGTTTGTTTCCTCTGCATTCTCCTTCACCATGGTGACATTTGAAGGAAATACCATTTGCATCTTTGGTGGTCTGAAAAAGATAGTTCAATTTGAGAAGATGAAGACAATATGGAAAATTGAATACAGTAAAATAGCATTGGGGTTAACACCTAACGATCTGCTTTTTGGCGTAAGGAGACAGTAAAAAATCGTAAGCACAGCACACCTGGGGCCTATTGCACCAAATATTTTGCAACTTGTCACTTCTCAAATGTATAACGTTGCATTCATAATTGAAAAGTGCGATGTGAAAAGTCAAGTGCAAAGTGGAAAGCACTGATCTGCGGAAATTAAATGTTGGGAGAAATGCTGTGCAACATAATTAATTTTCACTTTCCAAATTTGTTAGAATGCATATAGTGCAATGTGAAAAGTTTCAAAGTATTTTGGCGCAATTGGCCCTTGTTCTGAAGAAGTTGAATATTTCTGGGGTGCTTCATTCAAGCCAAAGAGTATCAGGAAAAATACGCAAATACAATTTTAAGAAAATCCTTACGTGAAGTAAAAAGCTTTCGCGAGCTTATTGTTCATATCGGAAAACCTTATAAATAAAATTTGCATATTCTGAGAGCTAAATTTAATTCAATTCATTCATGAATTCAACTTTTCTCTCAAATCTTAAATCTATCCCGAATATTTCAAGTTTTGAAGTTATTCCTTTCGAAAGTTATCGTACTTACGCCCTACCGTAGACACAATAACTTCCAAAAAAATTACTAAAACTGGACATTTTTACCGTAGGTTCCAGATTCGAAGAGAGAAGTAGAAATTATCAACTAATTGAATGAAACCAATGGCTCTCAGAATATTCAAATTTGATTTATCGTTTTCCTAATATAAACAAGAACGCAAAAGCTTCTAACTTCACTTTATATAGGGTGACAATTTGAAAATTTGCCAGCCTAATTAAACCGCGACAAGGATGTTTTTGGGCTATTGGCTTAGACCTTCCCTTTCACATGGCCCCAAAGGAAGAAGTCGCAAGGAGTTAAATCACAAGATCTCGGTGGCCAATTGTAATCACCCCTTCTAGAGATAACACGGTCCGAAAACTTTTCCCGCAATAAAAGATCAATTGTTTCGTTGCTTGCGTGGCACACGTCTTGTTGAAAGTAAACGTTGTCCATATCAATACTATCCATTTTCGGCCATTAATAGTTATTTAATAAACTAGGTTATTAAAGACAGCGACTAATGGTCAAGATATTTTAATGCGTGAGCGGAGCGAACGCGTTAATAGTTCGAGACCATTAGTCGCTCGATTAATAACCGAGTTTATTATAAGATTTTTCGACGATCTCAACATGAATAGTGTATAAATTCTTGATTAAAATACATTCTCAATTCGCACAAGACATACATTTGACGTAAAGGAATTTGTATGTTTCTATGTTCCAGTAGAGTTTTGACCTTTCTCGTAGTGCTTCTGAATACTTTGTGTATGGTAGCCATGAGGATGGCAAATTAAAATGTCTAAAAAATGGAGCATTAAAATGGGTCATTAATGCTCAATTTTGTACACATTAAAAGCACCTTTTATTTCGAGGTCGGCAGAAAAAATCATTAATCATCTCTCGATAGCGCAATCCATTCACGGTAATTGTTGCTCCATCCTCATTTTCAAAAAAGTAGGGTCCAATAACTCAGCCGGGCCATAAACCGCACCAAACAGTCACACGTTGAGGATAGAGAGGCTTTTCAACAATAACTCTTGGGTTTTCTGAGCCTCAGATGCGGCAATTTTGGTTATTGACGAAGCTCCCGAGGTGGAAATGGAACTCATCACTGAAGATGATTTTTAGATGGATTTCCGATTCATGCATTTCAACGACCCAATCAGCAAAGACACGACGTTATTTATGATCGACCGGCTTGAGTTCTTGTGTTAACTGAACTTTATAAGACCCAAATCTTTATGCAAAATACGGTGTAATGACGTTTGTGGAATGCCTATAATTTCAAAGAACAACGAGGAATGGAAAAACCTGGGTTTTTTCAACTCTTTCGGCTACAACAGCAATATTCTCGGATGTTCTTGAGTGACGTGCACGAGTTTCATTCTTCACATCACTTACTTGTCCCAACAGCTCCAATTTTTCCACCAATTTCTTTATTGCGGTCCGACAAGATGCTTCACGACGACCCAAAAATGTTCGAGTTTTACGAACCGTCTCTGCCAAATTTTCACCATCTTTATAGTGAATTTTAATAATTTCAATGCGTTCTTGAAGCGTGTATCGTTCCATTTTTATTAATGGCGTAGTTTCTACTTGTCAAATGTCAAAAAATGACGGCTTCAAACGTGACATCTACCGAAATAGCGGGCTATTCAAAATAATACCTCTTTTTGGAAAACCCTTCCAATTGAGGCTTAGCTCACCGTTTATTCCCTATTAAGAATTTAGGGGTGATAACCCCTACACCTAAGATGAGATTTTGGCTAAAATCTCATCAATCTTAGGTGTAGGGGTTCTGCTGGAACATGTCCCTGTCCGAATAAAAATTGACCTGTTCCAGCTTTTTATCTGAAAATATCCTTGTCGCGACATAATTGGTCTAGCAAGCTTTCGAATTGTCACCCTGTATAATTACCCACTTATTTCTCTGAATTATATATTTTATTTCCTGTAGAAACCTATAATAAAAATTGGTTTAACTTTTATGTGTTTGAATTCTAATTTATGACATAATAGTATATTATTCAATGAGCGGTAATGCAGGTCAAAACACACGCAGATGAGTTTTGCACCACGAGCCGTCAGGCGAGTGGTGTAATTCATCAAGTGTGTTTTGAGCATTACCGCGAATTGAATACTATACTTTATCCACGACTTCTTCAATAAAATTCGAATTAATCTGCATTTAAAAAATTTTGAACAGTTGTCAAAAGCATTGACAACATTTCGTCAAACCTCTGTACTCTGTGGTCGGGAATCAAATCAGAGTCTCTAATCAATCAAGCATAGATTATAGAGTATACTATATAATCTTTGCAATCAAGTACTTTGGCAACTTCAAAAATTCACGTTTTCCAAAAATAAATCTGGAATGAATCGCTAGAACGTTATCTTGATGGCTGAAATAGAGTTCCGGATCGATCCTGCTTTTTATTCATTTTTTTTGTAAGCAATTTCATTCTTCCTAGGTATTTTTATTAGCGGGAGTTATGAGCGGGTGTTATTATAACACTCGCTTTTCGGTTCATAGACATGTCTACGGTTGTGTTATGACTACCATTACACATAGAAATTAGTTAGTAGGAGTGGATAAAGATCATTACAAAAAGAGATTATAGATATATTTCCGGATATATGATTTAATAGGACTTCCGCGGATATGAGAATGGGTATATGACGAAACCAGAAACCACAGAGTACGTTGTACAATTATTATCGTTACGATTCAACACAGATTTATGAGTATACTGGTTTTTCCACTTAATTTTTATCGCGAATTATTAATTGATATTTCCAGAAAGAACATTCCAACAAGGCCTTTTTCATCTATGTAAGTCGATTATTGGAAAGTTTACCTTTTATACTGAAAATAATTTGCACAATGCGTTTCTCAACCTATTGCGTTTTGAAAACACGGTTGGTTATTCCAAAAATATTGAAATAATTCAATATCATTTCATTTGAATATCTGAACTGTTTTGGATCTCATTGATCCACTCTCACAACGATTTAAGTTCATTGGTAGGAAGGGTAATCGCCGTGTGAAATATCATCCTCATTGCCAGACCACCCTAGCTTTACGTATTCAGTCAGTTAAAGGTTTTCATACATTAACATTGGGTTTCACAAAGCTTGATCGGGCAATTAAATCGTTGATTTTGAATTAAGTCGATGGTTTATGTCATAAATGGACTGAAAATTACACAGAAATGATGACATATGATTTATCAACGTGATTGGAGTTTTGTGAAACCCAGCTTTAGAGTTTTATTTCTTGAACAAATCTGTATACACTACTTAGAAAAGCAATTTATTACGAAGAAATTGAATTCCTACACATGCAGGGTGACAATTTAAATACTTGCCGGGTCAATTATGTCTCGACAAGGTCATTGCTAAGTAAAAAAGAGGATTAAAAACGGGAATACACCGCCTACAACCTCAAAGAAAATACCGTAAAATGGTATAAAGATGGTTCCAAAACCTCTACAGGAGCAAGCGCTGGGATGGATATACGGGCCAAGTACCAAGTGTGCACTGTCGCTAGGCTCCTGTATGAGGGCGTCTTTCAAGCGGAAATCTTAGCTATTGAAAGATGTCTGGATATAAATCTAGAAAAAACTATCAGCGATATAGCCATACACTCAAATAGTCAAGCTGCTAATAAAGCACTGAGCTCCTACGTCATCGACTAAAAGATGATCTGGGAGTGCCGGAACAAACTCAATGAGGTAGGCAAGAAAAATAACGTCTTTTTAATCTGGGTTCCCGGCCACTCGGAAATCAAAGGAAACGAAGAATCCAATACACTTGCCAAAGAGGGCGCAGGAATGTCACTCATTGGCCCAGTACCCTTCTGTGGTATAGGTAAATGTAACTATAAGAAGGGGTTTCTCAAGAAGGAGAAAGTCGACAGGGAAAAACTCTGGCGGTATATCCCAGAGATGGATCATTCCACTAAGTTCCTTTGAAACTTTGAAACAGCAAGATCCAAAAGATATCTGGATCTTGGTAAAAGAAACAATTATACCCTCACTGTCTTTCTTACAGGATACTGTCACCTCAGGAAGCACCTGTTGAGGATGGGATTGTCGGACACTGACGAGTGTAGATTCTGTGGGGAGGAGGAAGAAATCCCTATTCACATAGTCACGGAATGCCTTGGCATTGCGAGCCTAAGGAGAGAATACCTTGGGCGAGAAACTTGTAAGGGTGAGGAATTAGCCTCGTTGAAGCCTTCAGTTATTAGATTTCATTAGATCTCTGGAACTGGAAGGCGAGATGTTAAGGGTGTGGCCAGAACAGCTCTGAAAAGCCGCGTACACATCTGAGCAAAAGAGCCGAATGAGCATATCGCGCATCGCGCCGAATGAGCATTCAGATGTGGACGGACAAAACGCGCCGAACCGAATGAGCGTTTATGCGGGCAATTTTTCTTTCCGACGCACGAACAGAATGAGCAATATGAGCATGACGTGTTCGGTGCCGCACAACGGATGTGTCAGTTCAGTGCTTACGAACGTAAACGATGGAAAACTTGGGATGTGCTAGTGCTAAACAGGGGGGTGAAACGCTAGAAGTAAAATCTACAACACGGACATACGTCTCCCATAGTGTGGTTAAATATAGCCAATATGGAAGTATTTGTGAGGACATTGAAGTTGTATTTTGTGTTTCTTTGATAAGCAATAAGGTTTTAGTAATCATTCTCTTTTTGGATGTATCTTTGCCTTCCGAATGAATCAGTGTTATTGTGTACTGTGTAGTGACTACCTATAGTGACTTAACTTGACTTTTTTAATACAAGTGTTGATGTTCTATACGTATTATATGAACAAATGCTTCAAAATTTGTCAACGATTGCTCGGAAGTTTTTCAACTGAACTCAAATTGTAAGACCTGTGGTTGATCATGAATGTTTGTTAGTTCAAAACATTCAATAGTAATGTACTGTACAATTGAGCCTAATAAAATAATTATTTTTATAATGTATATTTTCTTTCAAATCTGCCTTTTTATTCCGAAACAATAGGAAAAGCAAGTAAAATAAATAAATAATATATATTATCTTCTTTCTCTCTCTTTCTGGAACACAGAGCATTGTCAAAATTCGGGACGAAACCATAGAACCTCTCTCTCACAAAAAGCGACCACCCCTCAGAATCCAATCGCCCCATTTATTTTTGACGTTTCAAATGTCACGCGTGTTGTAGGGGTTTAGTAGGCAGATAGCACTTCTTATATTTTATGTTCTGTGGTGCTAAAGAAAAAGAGACGACGGCGAACTAGTTGGTCTTCACAGTTATATCTACTAAGAAGTCGAGACCGTAGCCTCAACAGCACTTTTTTATTACACGACATTCAAAGTGAGGGCGACGGCAGGCGATTCCAAAATTTTACAAGAATGTCAGAAGCAGATTTTTCATTTCTCCTGAATGAGATTAAAGACAAGATATCCAGACGAGATAGTTCCGAATGGCAATCCCTGCGGAAGAACGTTTAGCGCTAACACTGCGGTTCCTTGCAAGTGGCGATTCATTAACTAACAAGTCTCCAGTATAATGTAGAAAATATCCAAACAATTGATATCCAGAATTGTTCCCAATTGCAGAATATTTTTTTGTGATTGTTACAAGACCACAGAAGCGAAAGCTCGAAAAAATTTATTGGCTTCTGGTGCTGCTTTCCAGTCACGGGGTTGAGTTGCTCTGAGCAGCTCAGAGTTGCACCCGGACTGTTGTCTGTGTTTCAAAACAAAGGAATCCTTTGTTTTGGACCACAGATATAGTCCCGGGGCGACTCACCCCCGTGAGTGGAAAGCAGCATGGGTGAGGATAGATATTCTGTGACAAGACGAAAGTTATGAATATACAGTGCATCCTCGAGTGCATCCCATTTTGGGTGAGACAGCCAGGTTTCTAGCTTGTTATTTAAGATAGAGACTTGGGGTTTTCACGTTCCTGTCCTACATTCTTGTGAAACTGAAGTTGGTCTGATCAGATTTTGCTTAACTGTTTCCGTTGATGAGATACAAGGCGATTTTGGAAATTTATACTTTTCGCAACCCTCCTTTATCTCCGAAGTTATTAGAAATAATGCTGAGCTAAAAACAGTCTGATACAGAATTCTGCGTAGAATGCAGTGAGGAACTCAACTTTTTTTTCGTGGTAATCGTGGTATGGTTTTGAAGATACGACCAGGCTGTCTCACCCAAAATGGGATGCGCTATACGTTATTTTTGAACGCCATGTTCATCATATTTCGAAACGAATAATAAATGTGGCTACCTCATATCGCACATTATATTTCAATACATTTCTGTGTGAGTAATACAAGTATTCAAATACGCCAACGAGGTGGAAAACGAGGTCAGAAAACTGATGGCTTTGAAGAATAAGTTAGATTAATCTAAAAAAAGACATTCCAAAAATGAACGAATGAAATATGAAAAATAATATTGTACAAAAAATATAATTATAAAACAACAGAAACATAAATATCAAAGTTGACTACAAAACAAATGAAAACAATACATAATAAATCTGTATCATAAAATCTATTTTTACTATCCTAACTGAATAACATAACAGTCTCCTTCTGAATTTTGATTGTTTAGAAATAATTTCTAAACTATGGTTCATACACTACACGCGTTATTATTATTATTATTTCTATTTTTTGTATATATGGAACTCCTATACTCATAATCTAGAAGAATACTAACTGATAGTAACTTCAATTACTCATTCGATTGAATTTCCGTCCGAAAGTTATTGCGTCCAGAAAACATCGGAAAACATTCTCTCGTAGGTACCGAAGTAGAAACCAACTGTTTGGAGTAGAAAGTAATCAAAAGGATCTACTCCATTCGGAGTAACTGTGACAACCCGTCTACACTGAGCACGAATTTCCTTTGATGGACCGACAAATTTCGGATCGGCTCCGCGCAACATGAGCGCGCTCATGCTGTGCGTTTTGACCGTCCACATCTGAATGCTCATTCTGCGCGATGTGCTCATTCGGCAGTTTTGCTCAGATGTGTACGCGGCTTTTACCCGTCCACACTGAGCACGAATTTTCTTTGATGGATCGAAAAATTGCGGATCGGCTCCGCGCAACATGAGCGCGCTCATACTGTGCGTTTTGACCGTCCACATCTGAATGCTCATTCTGCGCGATGTGCTCATTCGGCTGTTCTGCTCAGATGTGTACGCGGCTTAAGAGGGCACAATAGACCTTAAGGTCGAAGTGAACTGTAACCTCTTTCTTTTTAAATTGAAATAAATTAAAATTGTAAAAGTCATCTTTCTTCTATAAAAATATTCGGGAAGCTAGGATTAACCTGAAAATGATGCATATTATTTGATATTAAATTTTGTTGATATTTTTTTATTCGTTAGTTATTGGCGAATATTGCTTCCTGTAAGATAAGATTGTACTTACGGTTGATTTTCCATAAGGCACCAGAGTCAAATTGATGTAGTGTTCGAGATTATGATCAGTAATCGTTGGGAACAGTTGTTTGGTGAAGAATGCAATCGAATCAGGGCATAGTGCTTCGTAGTAGACAGCAACATTTACAGCATTCACCTGAAAAAAATTAAATTAAGATTAGGGGCCATTAGCTTATTGCAAAATGGATGGACTCAACATAAGATCTTATAGTCTAAATGTGCCAATGAAAAATTCGAAAAAAAAATAGTGATCGATTGGCACCAATGTATTTTATGCGATACCAAATTACAACTAAATTTTGAAAAGGAGTATAACTTCTTTTGCAAAATGAATTATTTTCCTAGGAGACTTCGCTCTTAAATTACGTTTCCGCCTATACAAAACTTTTGGCATAATATGCTCAAATGTCTGTAATTTTCGAAATTAGAGCCGCAAATGATCCCAAACGATCGGGGTGTCAATTCTCGGGATCACTCGTTCGACAATACACTCGTCGAACATACGTTCGTGACATTTTCATCTTAGATTTTTGGAAATTGTAATGATTAAATCCGTTCAAAATAAACGTACACTTTCGTCCGAACGAGAAGTTGACGATATGCTCGAGAATATCGGATATAACCATCACAATTTTCAAAAATATACACTCAAAATATCACGAACGTATTCGTTCGTCGAACAAGTGGTCCCAAGAATTGACAGCAGGCTCCAGGGGTTTAAAGCTTTTCAGTCCTAAAAAACACTGAATTATACATAGAACTACACATAATATGATTCATCAAAGAGATGTTACTCGTACAATTTTTTTGATTATTATTAGCGGTTGAAAATAACCCCCTTATGATTTTCCTTCAAAAATTGTTTTCGTGGGATTGATTTTCAAAAAATAAGATTCTCTTATGGATTCCCATTCAATTCTAGAGAAAAAAGTCTTCTGCAAAATTTCGATATAATCGATACTTTTTTCGGAAAAAATAAAAACTTACAAGCAGTTATGATCACTGTTCATTCCACTTCATCGTATGTTCCATAGATTGAATATTCTAAGATATTGTTTATGCTCAAAATTGATTCCGTCAATTATGCCTATTAATCGAAAACAAGTTCTATTTGTGAAATTAAAATATAAGGAATATAATTTTCTTTCGGAAATTAGTAAGTAATTAAACCTAAACAATATCTTAGAATATTCATTCTATGGAACACTTATACGATGAAATGGAATAAACAGTGATCATAACTGCTTGTAAGTTTTTATTTTTTCCGAGAAAAGTATCGACTGTTTCGAAATTATGCAAGAGACTTTTTTTCTCCAGAATTGAATGGAAAACCATAAGAGAATTTCATTCTTCGAAAATCTATCACAAGAAAATAAATTTTGAACGAAAATCACAGAGGTTTGCTATTTTCAACCCCTAATAATACAGTTATGAGATCTAAAAAAAAATGTGTGATTAACATCTACTTAGTGCTTCATATTATGTATAGTTTTATGACTCCGTGTGTTTAAGAAGCCGTAAAAAATATTAAAGAATGTCAACTGGTCATCACCTTCTAAAGGGAGGTCGATTTCGGAAAAAAATATGAACTACCTCGCATTTGTTTAGAGACAGCCTGTATATTACTCTGCCTTACTTCCGTCGTTACACTTCCTGAACGACGAACTTTCTTCAGATATATTCTATTGATTTTCCAACAATTATCTCCTTTCTTTTTTATGGGATAAATCTGTTTATGGTTTTATTATAAAATCGCGAATGCCAATGGTCTGTGACATAGAAACCCAGATTACGAAAATGTTAGACGAGCCATCTGTCTTTGAAGTGTTATTATTTCATGCTCAACAGTTTTATTACGAAAATACCTCATTCAATACATCTATTTTCTTTAAATGATTATGTTGTGGCTCTAAAGTAGCATGACTGATGCCATTACCTAAGTTATTAAATAGATTCCTTATTAAATATATCTACATTGCAAGTAAGTGAAGTAAGTTAGTCATTATGAATAGTAATGACCTTAATGACGAAGATATGTATAATGGTAATAATAATGAACACACGAAATTCTTGCGATAGCTAAGAGTGATAAAGCCAATATCAGCTAATTCTTGGAAGTTGAAGGTTGTGGATAGCTTTTTATTCGCTTTATCAAGTTTCATATGTGAAACAGTCTTGTTGATTGCCAGACTTTTTATGGGTGTTCGAGAATTTTCCAATTTTATACAGGGTGACCGGACGATTGTCGTCCAAAAGAAAAAAACAGGTTCCTCGCAGGCACGTAGCTAGGGGGTGGGCTAAGGGGCTGAAGCCCCCCCCCCCCCTGAAATTATTAAAATATCAATAAGCATGTGTTCAGTTATACGTTGTAGCAATCATGAATTATTATTGTACTCAAGATAGCCCCCCCACCCCGAAAAAAAATCCTGGCTACGGGACTGGTTCCTCGTCTCATGGGGTATTCGAATCACCCCCATATGCGATTTTTCACGGTTTCCGAGTTATGAATTTTTTTATGAACTTTTGAGAATTTTCAACTTGACCATATTGAAAAAGATATTAAAAAAAGTACAAGAGTTTTCTGATATATTTTTTTTGTAAATAAATCGCCATGAAATGTACTTTTATACATAAAATAACCAGCATCGTAAATTTGATAAAAATTATAGAAATGTTGGTCTCAAGTGAAAAAGTTACGTATTTTGGTTCATGATCTAAATTTTCAAATTTAAATTGAACATGTAAACAGGTTACCTACTTCGTGGTTTCTCAGTGGGCTTAAAAACTGCGCTCAACACTCAGCTTTCAGAATCATAAATAAAAAATGGTACTCAACAGTCTACTTCTGCTAGAATTAGCCTTCAAAGTCAGCGAGGTGGAAAAAATCAAAGAACTAGACATTTCCTCAAGAATTATTTTTTGCCATTTTAAGATTTTCCTGATCAAGTTATGATATAAAATGCTGAAAATTAGCATTAGAAGAAACGTTTCAGATAAGAAAAAGAAAAAGGTATTGCAATAAATCACACATCATTTAGATAAAAAGAAATTTATGTATAAAATTTACAATAGGTTTTCAAAAAGGCCACCTCCAGCCTCAATACACATTCTACACCTTCGCAAAATTTATCTATTCATTTATTTTTTTATTGTTATTTTTATAAATAATTTTTTTTATCTGCATGATGTGTGATTTATTGCCATACCTTTTTCTTTTTCTTATCCAAAACTTTTTTCCTAAAGCAAATTTTCAGTATTTTCTATCATAACTTGATCAGAAAAATCTTAAAATGGCAAACGTCTGGTTCCTTGATTTTTTTCCACCTCGCTGACATTGGAGGCTAATTCTAGCAAGAGTAAACTGTTGAGTACCATTTTTTATTAATGATTTTGAAAGCTGAGTGTTGAGCGCATTCTTTAAGCCTACTGAGAAACTATGAAGTAGCCTGTTTAAATTTTTAATTTAAATTTGAAAATTTAGATCATGATCCAAAATACGTAACTTTTTCACTTGAGACCAACATTTCTATAATTTTTATCAAATTTACGACGCTGGTTATTTTATGTTTAAAAGAACATTTTATGGCGATTTATCTACGAAAAAAATATACCAGAAAACTCTTGTACTTTTTTTTAATATCTTTTTTTAATACGGTCAAGTTGAAAATTCTCAAAAGTTCATAAAAAAAATTCATAACTCGGAAACCGTGAAAAATCGCATAACATACATAGGGGTGATTCGAATACCCCATGAGACGAGGGACCTCTTTTTTACTTTTGGACGACAATCGTCCGGCCACCCTGTATGTTGAAAGGATATTTCAGTCATCAATGGAGTCTTGGTACTATTCCTCTCATATACAGGATGTCCAGGAAAATGTGGGAAATCTCTCGGATTCAGATAGAACATAAAAAATGAAGATGACAAGTTCCCATAGTTTTTCTTCCTAGCGGCCCTCCCTACAAAGATACAATCTCCTAAATGGCGCCACTGGAAATCCATTTTAGTGAAATAAGTTTGGAACTTATCGATATAATTTGATGAAAATTTTATATGATTAATAGTATTAAGGTCCTCTTAAATCACCGCACTCAAATTTCAATTAGCTTGTTCAGTTTACCAGGGGCGGACTGGGTTGTACATTTTAATACTTACATTTTGAACACCCTGTATGATATGGTGTTAAAAAAACAAATTTGGATACCTTGAACATTAAGTGTCGATAAAATGAACCGTTTTCGAAAAAAAATAATGAAAGAAGTAAGTAATTGAAATTTATTCCGCTAAAATGAATTTCCAGTGGCGTTATTTAGGAGGTCGTATCTTCGTAGGGAGGAACTATTATTAGTTTTTTCGAATAATTCTTAATTCTTACATCTTGATTTCAGAAGGAAAACGGATGCTGCTATTTAGGACCCTGCTTTGGAAAAAATATTTATTGAATTTTAAGAGTCAAGTAGTTCACAGAATTAATTATTATTACTTGAGACCTTCGAGTTGAAGTGAATTGTTGAGTACATCCTCGGCAAAAAATCATCGCAAACCATAAATGAATTATGAAAATTGTGGTTTGATGATATCGACGATTTGAGATGAATCAATTGATTTCTAGAATTTTCAGATGACTATGAAAACTCTACCAGGAAATATAGCGACATCAAAGTCGTGACAAACGTGCAATAAATTCATTGCAATCGATAGAATTGTAGTCAAGGTGAACTACTGACTTGATTTAAATGCAGAAAAATAATTCTTCGAACCTCTTTGCCTGGTTCTTGGCATACATTCTTACTAGGTTTATGAAGAAAATTGTTACGTTGTGTTGTGTGACAATTTGGCATATTCCACTGTGTATATTAAAATTTTAGGTTATGTTGGTTATTTTCTTGTCAGATTGATAAGCAATGTTGTCATTATAACATAGAGTTCTCTGATAACTCGAAGCTCGTTGGACGAGGCCTGATACATTCGGCAACGTTGACTTTATTTTACTCTATGACAGCAAATACTGCCAATTACAGATAAATAAACAAGAGCCTTCTATGCTCTCAAATTTTCGTGAACGGACTATAGGTTATTTTTTTGTTCGACAGTTTTTTGGAAAAAAACATCTTTTCATAGAAATTTTCAAAGTTTTTTTTTTGTACACACTTCCCCTGGTGCAGTTGCGATAACAGCTCTGATTGGAGACACAATAGATCGCAATGGAATGTAACCGTTTAACAATCTTCAATAACCTTAGAAGGAATGAATAGGATAATATTTGTTTCTTCGCTAGACTGGAAACATTTCCGCCGATGTACTACCTATAGTCCGTTCACGAAAGGTTGAGCCGTCGGTTGGCCATGATAATTTGACATATTCCACTGTGTATATTAAAATTTTAGGTTATGTTCTTTATTTTCTTGTCAGATTGATACGCAATGTTGTCAATATTGCATAGAGTTGTCTGATAACTCGCAAGCTCGTCGGACCTAGCCGGGTACATTCGGCAACATTGAATTTATTTTACGTTATGACAGCAAATACTGCTAACTTCAGATAAATAAAGAAACGCCTACTATGTGCTCAACCTTTCGTGAACGGAGTATACAGGGTTTTCCTTTTAAGTTGGCCTATTAGACGTTTTAGGAGAACTAGTGAATATTTCGTTCTGAAATTTTTGGTGCAGCCTTGAGGGTGAAGGAACTCTTCGCCTAAAATATTTTCAAGTCGACAGTGTTGCCACGTCTATCTCAAACGCACATCTACTTTCTTATTTCAAATGGAACTACCTATATTTTCATTTATGTATCGATTCAATACCAAATTTGCAGTATAACCCACTAAAAAAAATTCTCTGCTATGCACTGTTGCCAAGTTATTCACAAATTCCTGAAACTTTTGACATTTGCATTGCCAGTTTGGAAATGCAATATCTCGATTATTTTTTATGCGAACGGAACCAAACTCAGCAGTCTCATAGTAAAGACGCCATGCATTCATGTGGTATATTCAGTATTTTGATACATCGTAAGGTTTTTCGAAGATATTGCTCCGAAAATGTGAAACTCAAAATTGAAATATTTCAAGATTTTCAAATGGCAACCCCATATTTATTTTACAGCATTCGATTCGAAATAAAAAATGAATGGCAGTCTCCTCTTACACTAATTATTTATTCGGGATAGTTTTCGAATGAGATGAAAAATACCGAAAATTTTTAGTATTTATAGTCATGTTCAATGGACATAATGGTGTGTGATTATAAAGTGAATTATCGGAATGAATCCTATTGTTGAGGTCATGAACATAGGACCAGGATTACAGAAAGCCTAAACAATTTTCGGAATTTCTTTCCAGTCATTCGTGCTAAATGTGAATAACGATTGTTGAAGGTCCTACAGGTCCTTTCAATAATTTTTTGGCATTCCCCGTGAATTGTGAAAAATAACCCGAATCGTGTTTGAATAATATGGGCAAACTTTTTTCTATGACATCCATGATCATCGAATACTTTTTATGATTTCAACCATAGAATCTACTTCAACGCCATAATCATACAACCATTTCATCGTAAACAGGACCATAGATCATGAACTATAAATACTGCAAAAATTCAGTATTTTTCATCTCATTCGAAAACTATCCAGAATAAATAATTAGTGTAAAAGAAGACTGCCATTCATTTTTTATTTCGAATCGAATGCTGTAAAATAAATATGGGGTTGCCATTTGAAAATCTCGAAATATTTCAATTTTGAGTTTCACATTTTCGGAGCAATATCTTCGAAAAACCTTACGATGTATCAAAATACTGAATATACCACATGAATGCATGGAGTCTTTACTATGAGACTGCTGAGTTTGGTTCCGTTCGCATAAAAATAATCGAGATATTGCATTTCCAAACTGGCAATGCAAATGTCAAAAGTTTCAGGAATTTGTGAATAACTTGGCAACAGTGCATAGCAGAGAAATTTTTTTTAGTGAGTTTTACTGCGAATTTGGTATCGAATCGATACATAAATTAAAATATAGGTAGTTCCATTTGAAATAAGAAAGTAGATGTGCGTTTGAGATAGACGTGGCAACACTGTCAACTTGAAAATATTTTAGGCGAAGAGTTCTTTCACATTTAAGGCTGCACCTAAAATTTCAGAACGAAATATTCACTAGTTCTCCTAAAACGTCTAATAGGCCAACTTAAAAGGAAAACCCTGTATGTATGACTCAAAGTTTCAGTTTACAGTATCATATGGGCTCGTGAGTTGAAACGGAATATTTTAGGTGAAACCCTTGCCAATCTACCTAATGCTTTATGAATATTCAATTTGAACTTTACCCCAACAAACCTGTTCAATGCCCAGTCGGTTGAAAATGAAAACAATCGTGAATCATAGCATTTAAAACCCTTCTTTTTATTTCATGTCACCCCTTTAAACCAACCCTACCTACTCCTTTTCTTCAGCATCTTCAATATCTTATCACCTCACCAGCCTGGAGATAGCATGTGAAGTTGGCATATGAAATTCGTTCGTCAAAAACCCAATACATTAGAAGTACAGGGATTCGATGAAAGAATCGACTTCAGCATTAAATATAATACAGGGTGTTTCCTAAACATGCGGCAAAAATTTAGGGGATTGTTCCTTGGACTATTCTAAGAATACTTTGTCCTTTGATGATTTTTGAAAAACCTCTTTGTTTCGAAGATACAGGGGAAACAAAATTTTAGATAATTACATTTTATTATGAAAAATTACATGAAAATTTAACTTAACCTACAAAAACTGTTGAAAATGACCACCACTAGCCAAAAAACGAATTCAAATGAAAACCGTGTTTAATCTGTATTCCTTTACCATCTGAACTTATCAATTTTAAGTCAAAAAACTGGCCGTTTTTAGTAATTGGAATGTTGTTAAACAAATTTAAAAAAAATTGTACCTACTTAGTAAACACAGCGCGGTACGCATTTTTATTTAAACTATTATTAATTTTAAAAATATGAAAAATATTGTTCGTCCTGTATCTTCGAAACAAAGAGGTTTTACAGAAATCATCAAAGGACAAAACATACTTAAAATAGTCCAAGGAATAAAACCCTGAATTTTTGCAGCATGTTTAGGAAACACCCTGTATAGTAACTGGATATTCTGAAAAATATACGAAATCAACACGGTAAGAATCTGAATTAAGGAGGAAGAGCGAACGATTAACAATATTTTCACTATTTTAACCATTTTTATGAATGCTAGTTCATTTAGGAGTTTTTAAATCAAGAAGGTGGGAGATGGAACAACCCTTTTATCACTATTCGGGCAGTTTTCCAATGAAGGACTTCGTGTACCAGAATGAAATTTTCAGGAAATATCTGCTAAATAAATACCTTTCCTTTGATATAAGTCATAATTTCTCAGCATGGTGATGAGGAGGTAAAAACCACCCTTTTATTACTATTCGGGCAGTTTTCCTATGAAGCACTGCGTGTACCAGAATGAAAATTTCAGGAAATATCTGCTAATTAAATACCTTTCATTTGATATCAGTCATAATTCCTTAGCATGGGGTTGAGGGGGTGAAAACTTCATATAAAATGAAAGGTATTTTTTAATTAGCAGATATTTCCTGAAAATTTCATTCTGGTACACGAAGTCCTTCATAGGAAAACTGCCCGGATGGTGATAAAAGGGTTGTTTTCATCCCCCCATCCCCGTGCTGAGAAATTATGAATACTACAGAATGGAATGTATTGATTAAACAGAAATTTTCTGAAAATTTCATTCTGGTACAAAAAAGTCCTTCATAGGAAAACTGTCCGAATAGTGATAAAAGGGTTATTTCAATCCCCATCTTCTTGATTATAAAACTCTGAGTATACTCTGTTCACGAAAGGTTGAGCCGTCGGTTGGCCATGGAAATTTGGCATATTCCAGTGTGTATATTAAAATTTTAGGTTAGGTTCCTTATTTTCTTGTCAGATTGATACGCAATGTTGTCAATAGTGCATAGAGTTCTCTGATAACTCGCGAGCTCGTCGGACGAGGCCGAGTACATTCGGCAACGTTGACTTTATTTTACTTTATGACAGCAAATACTGCCAACTTCAGATAAATAAAGAAACGCCTACTATGTGCTCAACCTTTCGTGAACGGACTATATGTACTCTCGAATGGAAGGTATTCATATAACAGATTATCGCGGAAATAACATGTTCCTAAATGAACTAGCATTCATAAATATGGTTAAAACAGTGAAAATATTGTTAATCAATCGCTCTTCATCCTTAATTCAGATTTGAACCGCGTTGATTTCGTATATTTTTCAGAATATCCATTTACTATATTATATTTAATGCTGAAGTCGATTCTTTCATCGAATCCCTGCATTTCTAATGTATTGGGTGTTTGACGAACGCCTATGGGCCTTCGGGAGTACTCGGGAATTTCACATGCCAACTTCCACATCAATCTCCCGCGAAACCGCATCGAATTTCGCATCTAAAAATAACCCTCATCCCTTAAGGCCTTGATCAACATCGCGAAACGCGAAAAAAATACACCGGCGCCATGTCTGGTACCGGCGTGGAAATCGATGAAAACCGAACCGGCCGAAACCGCTTCACACGGGACGGATTTCCGCTGTGCAAACTACCCCATGGGGGCTGTTAGACCATCCCGCCTGTCACCTCTTCACCCCCACCCCCTCCACTTCTTTAGTTATCCGCTGATGACGTCAGCGGATCCGACACGGGGTTCCCTGGGGATGGAATTTCAAATAGCACGTGTCTGGAAGGCTGCGCGATTTCATTACCGGTAAACGCTCTTCTCTATTACTGAACGAATTCCTTGGTTTTAGCTTGCTAGATGAGAAGAGTTCAGTGGCGCAGCCAGGATTTTGTTTTGGGGGGGGGGGGGGGGCTGAACTGAACAATTTTTGATGATACAACAAATAACGAAAGTTGCAAAAAAATAAAGGAGAAAGAAATAACGAAGAAATTAATCTTTGGGGGGGGGGGCTGCAGCCCCAAAGCCCCCCCCCCCTGGCTGCGCCAGTGCTGCTGTTCCTCTAGAAACAAGCGCGCAAAAAATACTGCCCGAAATTTTCCAATTTTTTTTAAAGAAGTCAATTTCATTAACAATTTATGAGATTTTTTAGGGATATGTATTCCAATATAATGAAATTTCTACAACTGTTCTGAAATTTTGCCAACTGTTTCCAGAATTTTTTTTCGACTGCTTCCGAATTTTGTCAACTGCTTCGAGAATTTATCAACTCTGATCGATATTTGGCAAGACCCTAGACCGACTACATTGACATTTGTTCAACTGCTGCAAAATTTTACTAATTGTTTTGAAATTTTTCCAACTGCTTCTAAATACATGTGGGATTCGCATTTTTATTTATACATTGTACATAATATTCTATGTTGTTCTAATGACAATATGAATAACGTGGAAATAGTAGGCGAGAAATAAAAGATGAAGATAGACGTCAATCAGATTTAGAAACAGATTCAGACGTGTTTGTTAAGAGACTGTATTTCCTCCCGTTTTTGCTGTTGTTTCGTGAATAAAGTTTTACTAAAATTTCGTGGTAGTTTTACGTATACCCTAGACGCCTAGACAACGTAAAAAAGCCTACATATTGGGGGCTCGTCCGGGATAAAGAAACAAATCGTCCGGGATAAAGAAACAAATCGTCCGGGATAACGAAGCAAATCGTCCGGGATAACGAAACAAATTGTCAATTTGGATGAACAGGAGATCTGAACTATTGTGAGTTTGGATCATTGACGAAGAAGAAGACGAAGATCTGAAGGAAGAAGACGAAGTAGTGCTGCAAGGCGAGGTGTACCCTTTTCACCAAAAGACGTAGATGAAGTGAGGAGACCCACGACGAGGACTTTCAGACGGAAAGCTGGGGCTTGGGTTCCGAACGACAGGTGGAATTGGTATTGATAGAGGTCGCAGTATCAAGATAGGAGATTTTGCTGCAAGACGAGGTGTACCCTTTCCACTGATGGACGTAGACGAAGTGAGGAGACCCACGGCGAGAACTTTCAGACGGAAAGCTGGGGCTTGGGTTCCGAACGACAGGTGGAATTGGTATTGGTAGTGTTTTGCAGTATTAAGGTAGGAGACGTACTGACTGAGGGAGGCTTTTCGAAAGGAATTCATCCACATTTGTATTTTTTTTGAGATTGTCAATTGTGTCATTTTGTAAAGGAGTACAGCCACTTAACAAACAACGGTAATAATATTTTATATATTATATTATACGTATTTATTTTATATTGAGTATTTTAAGACTTGGATGCAACTCGGAACCATAGACAAACTAATAGAATAGATGAGCCACTCGTATATTCCGCGACATCTATCGGAGGAGGAGACTAATACACGAAAAAATTATTTTCAATTTGATAGTTATATGTAAAATCATTATTATCAAAAAACCTTTGAATTGTCAACTGACACAAGGAGTGATTTGACACGTTCTTTTTGAAATATAATAAATTTCGATATGCCTGCAAGAGTGAAGACGTTCTGTGTTATTGGATGTGAAAATCAAGATGCAAGAAGGTAATTATACAATATATATTATATATATTCTGTTACCTATAAGAATTAAGATAGTTTTCAAAAAAGTTTTTCATGTATTGAATAAGTTTAGTAGGTAGATACTCATATTTGGTATTATTGAAATCATTATTGTTAGTTTTTGAGAATGTTTTCAATGCAATTATTAGTTTATTGATTAGATATTTATGAAATAAATCTGTATTTTCAATTGGTGATACCTATTTCAGTTAAAAAAATTTTATTCTATCCAGAATTTGATTATTGATCCTCATTTCTCGATTCCAAAAGAAAATCAGATGAAAGTTCGTTGCAGGTATTATTTTCATGAAAATAAATTTCCTCACTCATCGATAATTTGCACGAATCCATTTCTGATTTCCTTTTGGAAATTGAATTTCAAAAAACTTTTTGCCTCTTGGGAGTACCTACCTATTCAAAATGTGCACTACAGAATTCTTTTTGCGGCAGCTTTACGATACAGATTCCTTTTTCAATTGAGCTTTTTTCACGAATTAGTATGTCCTCCAATAACAGATGGCATTGAAGGTTGTTCTACTAGTGTCTCATCTATTCTACGTTTAGTTAGTCTATGCTCGGAACTGAATCCGAGGCGGATTCTCCGTAGGATGGCCGAGTGTGGGATTCGCATTTTTATTTATACATTGTACATAATATTCTATGTTGTTCTAATGACAATATGAATAACGTGGAAATAGTAGGCGAGAAATAAAAGATGAAGATAGACGTCAATCAGATTTAGAAACAGATTCAGACGTGTTTGTTAAGAGACTGTATTTCCTCCCGTTTTTGCTGTTGTTTCGTGAATAAAGTTTTACTAAAATTTCGTGGTAGTTTTACGTATACCCTAGACAACGTAAAAAAGCCTAAATACATACTACCAACTACTTTGCAAAATAACCAACTTTGATCAACATTAGGCCGGTCCCTGTATCAATTCCATTGAAATTTTTCAAACTGTTTTCGAATTTTATCAACTATTTTGACAATTTTTCCAACTGTTTCGAGAATTTACCAACTCTGATCAATATTGGGCACGCCCCTAGACCAACTCCATTGACATTCATCCAACTGTTTTCATAATTTTTCCAACTGCTTCGAAGTTTTGTTAACTGGTTCGAAAAGCTATCAACTGCTTTGAAAAATTGCCTCTCTGATCAACCTGCATCATGCATTGCACATTGAAAATTTTCCAACTCTTTTGAAATTTTTCCAACTGCTTTGATAATTTTTCCAACTTTTTCGAGAATTTACAAATTGCTCTGAAAATTTTCCAACTCTGTTCAACATTATGGGGGGATCGTCAACCAAAACCCCTCAAGATACCATTCTCACTGTGAATTATCTGGTGATACGAAAATATTAAAAAAAAGGATTGGCGTACCATTTTTTCCCCAAATTGACTCGGACACAAGTCTGTTCAGACGCCACTGGTAAAAATTTAAAATAATTTATGATTGAAAATAATCTGTTTTGATGCGTACTTATAACCTGTAGAAAGTTAAAGGAAAATCTTTTAAGGTGTGGAAAATATTTCCGAAAAACCATTTTTTTTAATTGCATCACCCTGTATCTCAAAAACAATGCTTCAGAGAACCATAGTTCATGGAAACTTTATGTCATGAAATCATCTGAGGATGAAGATCCCGAATTTTGGGCACCTTATTCTGAAACACCCTGTATAAACAAGCGCGTTTCGACTGCAAGTCAGGACTTTCTTCAATATTTTTTTATTTGAATTCGTAACAAAGCTGTGTCGCTATACGTGAGAAATAACAGTGGTTCGCTCATTTGTTTACCGTTATATTTATCATGTTAATGCCCTACAGTGTTATTGTTTTTCATTTTATGTTTTTAACCATTCTGTCGGCCTCATCTGAAACCGTTATAATATACCTTGATAATGGGTATTATAAACAATAAGATTTCAAAGTAATCTACAGAGTTTAAATCCAGAACATTGTCTATTGTTCATATCAAAACATCGAGTGGTTGCCGAAAAAATATTTCAGAGGCTGTTTCTACAGGGTGTTTGGTAATTCTACGTGATACATCGAATGGGAATTACTAGACCTGATTTGTAGTAAAATGGGTCTAGTGAAGAATGAACCAAGAATCTATGATTATATAGTAAATATAATCTTTGGTTACGAAGATATGGCGATTATTCAACTATCTATGGGAGATGACTCCCCTTCAGTAGGGTCCTGTGGCGGGCGGACTTCGAAGAACAGGTCCTAAAAAGCATTGCTAGGAAGGCCAAACTTGGTTGAAAACAACCTACTAGCCTAAGAACAATCGATTGAGTATTTATTAATTTTGTAGACAAAATTTGACTCTGACTTTTCAATAAAATTTTTTTCAAAGCTAGGGAGATGATCCTCATTTCTTACGATAAAGTCCTATTCACTAAAAATTCTGATAATCCAAGATGTAGACTCATGATAGCTGCACATATTCTCCTCATAAAATCTTGACGAATAAATGGAGAATTATTAGAAAAAAGTATTGAGGACTTGGTGTACTTTGTTTCGTTAGCTCCACAAAAAGGTACAAACGTCGATAATTGCTTCATGCAATCAAAAACTATGACCGGAAAACCGAAGAGGTAACAGCCTTTTTCGAGCCATTCAGATATCCTCTATTTCACTCGGACATAGCTTTTGATTACATTAAGGATTTATTGACGTATGTACCTTTTTGAAAAGCTTACAGAACAGGGAAAATATTTCTTACATTTAACTTACTTAACTTACACTTAAACACCGTTTGCATTCATAAATAATAAGTGTGCATATTCCTCTCTATCCAATCGTTCAAATGTCAAAGGAAACTATTACGTATTACAAGAGATTTTGCAACTATTTCATAGTTTAGCAATGCATTACGAAGTAATAAAGGTAGCTCGATAAATGCTGCAGTATAAGAAAATAATAATATAATATCCTACATTCAACAAAGTTTCATTCAATTGCTTTGATATGTGTGTAAAAATGTACAAAGCAATGCTTATCGTTTTTTGTGTGTTCGATATCACCTCCTATACAATATTTAGATCAGTCTCGTGAAACAATGCCTAATGAGTTATTGTTCCCATTTACGATAAATTTTAAAGCATATAAAAAAGGTGAAATCATTCAGAAATGCTCGGTCCATTTGATAAGAAAATTCTTCGTCTAAATATTCAAACGTCCGAATTTTCACTGAGAACAGTTCTTGAGGAGATCAAGTTATACAGGGTGGCCGGACGATTGACGTCAATAAAAAAAACAGGTTCCTCATGTCATGGGGTATTCGAATCACCCCCATGTATGTTATCCGATTTTTCACGGTTTCCGAGTTATGATATTTTTTATGAAATCTGAGAATTTTCAACTTGAACATCTTCGAAAATTTTTTTAAAGAAAAGTAAAAGGCTCTTCTGATATTTTTTTGTTGTAAATAGATCGGCATGAATTGTACTTTCATACCTAAAATAACCAGCATCGTAACTTTGATAAAAATTATGGAAATGTTGGTCTCAAGTGAGAAAGTTACGTATTTTGGATCATGATCTAAATTTTCAAATTTGAATTAAAAATGTAAACAGGTTACTTCATGGGTTCTTAGTAGGCTTAAAAACTGCGCCCAACACTCAGCTTTCAGAATCATTAATAAAAAATGGTACTCAACGGTCTACTTTTGCTAGAATTAGCCTTCAAAGTCAGCGAGGGGGAAAAAATCAAAGAACTAGACATTTACTCAAGAATTATTTTTTGCCATTTTAAGATCTTCATGATCAAGTTATAATATAAAATGCTGAAAATTAATGAAAATTAGCATTGGAACTGAAACGTTTAAGATAAGAAAAAGAAAAAGGTATGGCAATAAATCACACATCATGTAGAAAAGAAATTTATTTATAAAATTTACAATAGGTTTTCAAAAAGGCCACCTCTAGCCTCAATACACATTCTACACCTTCGCAAAATTTGTTTATTCAATTATTTTTATTTATTGTAATTTTTATAAATAATTTTTTTTATCTACATGATGTGTGATTTATTGCCATACCTTTTGCTTTTTCTTATCCAAAACTTTTATTCTAAAGCAAATTTCTGCTTTTTCTATCATAACTTGTTCAGAAAAATCTTAAAATGGCAAAAAATAATTTTTGAGTAAACGTCTAGTTCTTTGATTTTTTCCACCTCACTGACTTTGAAGGCTAATTCTAGCAAAAGTAGACTATTGAGTACCATTTTTTATTAATGATTCTGAAAGCTGAGTGTTGAGCGCAGTTTAACCTGTTTACATTTTTAATTCAAATTTGAAAATTTAGATCATGATCCAAAATACGTAACTTTCTCATTTGAGACCAACATTTCCATAATTTTTATCAAAGTTATGATGCTGGTTAATTTATGTATGAAAGTACAATTCATGGCGATCTATTTACAACAGAAAAAATATCAGAAGAGCCTTTTACTTTCCTTTAAAAAAATGTTCGAAGATGTTCAAGTTGAAAACTCTCAGATTTCATAAAAAAAATCATAACTCGGAAACCGTGAAAAATCGGATAACATACATGGGGGTGATTCGAATACCCCATGACATGAGGAACCTGTTTTTTTTTATTGACGTCAATCGTCCGGCCACCCTGTATAATCTCATTTTTTGAGTCAAAACAAAACTTTAAAGTTTTAAACTTCAAATTTGACATCATAACGTCTAAATGGTCCATTTTAGGCAAACAATGTTTGTCAAAAATTCTTGACCAACTGTAAACCGACATTTTGCGAAAGGAAAAAACTTCCATGTACTAGGTGATTTCCAAATGTTCGTAAATTGAAATTTCACGGTTAATGGCGATGGTACAGGGTGCAACAAAAATACTTGAAATATCCATAAAAATTTGGTAAAAGTGAATCAAAAATTGACCTGTTTCGGGATTTTGTTGCCAAATATTTTGACGCACACTGTTCATGTTTCAAACCAAGAATATGTTAGTTTGCTTTCCTATTCCATAATATGACGATTTGTCATAATATTCATGAGGAGAACCCACTAATTAACCTAATTGATTAATCAAAAGAAAATTACTTCAGTTTGGGGTGTATCCCATTAACCTAATTCCTTTATTTAAAGGGTGGAGACGCTATTCACGAACTGGAAATATGGATAATTTTAAATGGAAAACTAGAACTCCCAGAAAATGATAAAAAGAGATCTAGATACGTTGAACTGGAGTCATTTTAGTATTATAAATATTCGACAAGTCATATTTGTTACCTCTAAACTGTTTCAGAACTTCCTAACCTGAATGCTATCCAGAAAACTTCCCATCATAATTATTTATTTCATAATTGTTTAGTCAAACCAATTTGTATTCCAATCAACATTATAGGTACCAACGTGACAGAAGATTTTGCAGGCTTACCCTAATTGAGAAAACCATAATTCAAATTTCAATATTAATGCAAAAAACTATCGGTTCAATTAATGAATTCAACCCTTCTGTTCGTATCTAAAAGTTATACCTAGATAATTTCAAGTTTTGGAATTTCCCTTTCGTAAGTTATTCATAGTATCTACAGGGTGTTTGACGTAGTTCGACGTGATCGTTTGAAGGGGATATACTAGACGTCCTTCACAGCAAAATGCCACTAGTGAAGCATGGTCCGGAAATCTATGGTTACGGAGATATATCTAGCGATTTTTCAACTTTTTTGAAATTTTTTACTTCGGTATCGGAAATAATTGATTTTGTGAAAATGACTTGACTCTAAATATTCAATGAATATTTTTTCCAAAGCTAGGAAGATGGTCCTCATTTCTTGTGAAAAAGTATTCACTAAAAATTCTGAAAAACCGATATATACAGGGTCATAAATAACTGCACCTGTTTTTCTCATAAAATCTTGATGCAAAAATTGAGGATTACTCGAAAAAATACAGTGGAACTTCCCTACAACGAAATCGCTAAATCCGCAAAAAAATTCGTTATAAAGAAATTTCGTTATACAGAAGATTTGTTTCTATAGCCGGCAATGTCACGGTCGACTTCACTGATGAATTTAAGTTTATTATTCAAACTTAAGCACTTCCTTTTAGACATTTTCGCACAACTTTCACACTAGCGTAATGGTTAGTTTGAAACCAAACAGCCAGGGGTGTATTTAAAACTGTTTCAGAAGAATCTCTCTGCTCGCCGTAACTTTTTAGTTCAAGGTCGGGATTTATTATGTACGCCCGGAAAAAAAATCGGAAAAACCCACCTTTATACCTTCTTACCAATACCCATTCAAGGAGTGATGTTCTTTGAATATTTCGTTATAGAGAGAATTTACTTCGTTTAAGAGGGTGTTTTCAACATGAAACTTAGATTCAAGGTGCAATGTCTTGCACGAAATTCGTTATAGGGAAGTTCCACTATATTTCCGATAACAGAGCAAAAAATTTCAAAAAGTTTAGAATCGCTATATCTTCGTAATCATAGGTTTCGTACCATACTTCACTAGACGCATTTTTCTGCAAATGACGTCTAATACGGGGTGTTCCTAAATTGAACGTACAAACGAAAAGGGGAGACTCCTCAAGTGAGTTTAAGAAAAAAGTCCCATAAACATGGGGTCGCAAACGTTTCGTTTTCGAGATACAGAGTGTTGAAGTTTGAATTTTTTTCTCCTAGTATCTACACTTCACAAGTATTCAACTGAAATTTGGCATAGATATTACATTTGAGAGTTCTCACCACGTGACATGGCAATTTCGATAGAAGATCTGCAGGGTGATATTTTTTCTGGAACACTGCCACCTGTTCTTCTGCAGAACTTTTTTTGGTGAGCAACTGTTAATTTGAAAAAATGTAAAAAGAAGCTTTGTTCTTATACTAAACTTTTCGGTCTCTTGTAGTTTTGTCGTATCTACCAACGATTTCGAGAAAATTAATTTTGAACGATTCTCTCGAAATCTTCGTGAAATCCAAATTATGATGGGAACGGGAAGGCCACTTTTTAAGCTGTGGTGAATGAATTCAATGTCAGTTTTTATGTAAATTTTGCTGATCTGTAGCGATGATTCATAAAGATTCGATAAACTCGTATAATCAACACATGTTTTTGATTAAAACTTTAACATCATGTATCTCGAAAACGAAACGTTTGTGACCCCATGTTTATGGGACTTTTTTTCCTAAACTCACTTGAGGAATCTCCCCTTTTCGTTTGTACGTTCAATTTAGGAACACCCTGTATATTTCCTTCAAAGGATCACGTCGAATGACCAAACACCCTGTATACATAATAGGTATAACTAAGCGTAAAGAGCTGAATTAATCCACTGTTTTATTTTTCTTCGCTTTCCCTTGATTGTCTGCTATCATTTGGCACGATTATCTTTTCTGTTCATTTTCGATATTCATTCGAAATATCATTTCGAAAGATTACATTCGACCTACTGGCGATATTCATGGTCATCTTTATTGTTTAACCTGTAATAATACATCTTCATGGAAATGTTCACAACGCATGAATTTGTAATTACATCTGTAATAACTCTTATATAATTATTTATTATTTTCCATTGAGCTTTTTACTCCAGTCATAATTAGTTATATGTAGTTTTATTTAAACCGAGAATCCGAGAAAATAACTACAGTGGAACTTCCCAATAACGAACGTCTGTTTAACGAATTTCTTACAAGACATTGCACTTTGAATCCAAATTTCATGTTAAACGAAGTTTAAATTCTCTAAAGTGTGGTTTTTTCTCGAAATTTTCCGGAGGTACGTAATAAATCCCGACCTCAAACTAAATCAATACGGCGGGCAGAGAGATCCTTCTGAAACTGTTTTAAATACACCCTTGGCTGTTTGGTTTCAATCTAATCATTACGCTAGTGTGAAAGTTGTGCAAAAATGTCTAAATGAAGTGCTTAAGTTTGAATGATAATCTTAAATTTATCAGTGTAGTCGACAGCGACATAGCCGGCTATGGAAACTAATTTTATGTATAACGAAATTTCTTTATAACAAGTTTCAAGTTTATAGGCACTGATTCATAAAAATAATAATTATGTAGGGATTTCCCTAAAATGATTTGCGAATATGAAAGAGTTCGATTCTTGTAGCCAATTGGAGAAAAAACTTCACATGAAAATGACGAATGAAAATGAGATTTAGACACGCAAGGATACCTAGTTATGAAAATATTTTAGGAAATTTCATATCTCCATAACATGGAATCCACTCAATCAACATTATCCATAAATGATCCCATTCGAGATATTCGATATCCGATTTGAAATAAAATCTCAAAAGAAAATAAACAACATAGCCTGAAATTTTCATATACATAGTGGAATATGCCAAATTTCCATGGCCAACTGTTGGCTCAAACTTTCGTGAACGGAATATACACGATGGTAGTCAAAGCTCATACAACATTCACCTCCCTTGTCACACAAAAAGAAAGAAGTAGGTACGTTATAAAATAATTTATTATTATGTTGAAAATAGTTCATCGTCAACCAACGTGAACACAATAAAAAGAAGCACAATAAACATCCCGCTCACACCAATAAATTTTCAAACAATTTTCTCAATTTCCCACACAAACAAGACTATAATAAACAATGAAAATTGTTGGTAACATGCAACAGTTCCTCTTTGTGTACCTTGGAATGATCTAGCAGAAGAAACTTAGGTAGCAATATCGATTTTGCGAAAAAACTAGGTTTTAAGAACGGTCATAAGTTGTAAATTGGGAAATTCGAGAGTAAGAAGTGACTTTCTATTGTTTCAGTACTGTCGCCCTTCAAGACTATTGCCGGCTCAAAATACCCAACTTACAGTTCCTCTGAAAACAAGCGCACACAAATTTAGAAGATAATTGGACACATCAACAATAAATTTGGAATTCAAATCACAGTTTTCCTTTATGCACTTCCTTTTTCGGAAAATTTATATCAAATTGACCTTTAACGAAAGCAGTTTAAGCTTATTTAACATTCACAAGAACCCAGGTCACACAAGACCAAGAGGTTCGTTATAACATTATTATTATGTTAAAAATAATTCATACTCAACGAACGTGAACACAATAAAAAACAGCACAATAAACATCCCGTTCACATCAACAAATTTTCAAACAATTTTCTCAATTTCCCACATAAACAATGAAAATTGTTGTTGTTGGTAACATGCAACAGTTCTTTCGGGAACCTTGAAAAGTTCTAGCAGAAGAAACGCAGATTGCAATATCGATTTTGCGAAAAAACTAGGTTTGTAGAACGGCCAAACGCGTAAATCGGAAAATTCGATAGTAACTGGTAACTTTCTAATGGGAAAAAGCTACGTAGCATGTTGGAAAAGTGAAGAAAAATAGAGACTTATCGTGTGTTTTTCGTGGTTGTGCTGATCGTGTTCACCCTGAGCGAAAACTGCTGAGAAAACGGCGGGAAAAACTAAGAACGTGTACATTTTTCAAGGGGGCGATGGAAAAAGCGCACAAAGGTTAAAAGAATAATTGGACATCAACGATAAATTTGTAATTCAAATCATAGTTTTTCTTTATGCACTTCCTTTTTCGGAAAATTTATATCAAACTGACATTAAACGACAGCAGTTTGAGCTCATTATAACATTCACAAGAACCCAGGTCACACAAGACCAAAAAGTACATTATACCATTACATATTACTATGTTGAATATAATTTAAACTCAACGAGCGTGAACACAATGAAAAGAAGCGCAATAAACATCCCGCTCACACCAACAAACTTTCAAACGATTTTCCCAATTTCCCACACAAACAAGACGATAATAAGCAATGGAAATTGTTGGTAACATGCAACATATTCCTTTGTAAACCTTGGTACGATCTAGCAGAAGAAACGCGATATTCAATATCGATTCTGCGAAAAAAATAGGTTTCTAGAACGGCCATAAGTATAAATCGGAAAATTCGAGAGTATTTATTGGTGACTTTGTATTGAGTTATTGAGCGCAAAAATTTAGAAAATAATTCGACACATCAACAATAAATTTGAACACAATAAAAACAGCACAATAAACATCCCATTCACACTAACAAATTTTTAAACAATTTTCTCAATTTCCCACACAGACAAGACTATAATAAACAATGAAAATTGTTGGTAACATGCAACAGTTCCTCTTTGTGTACCTTGGAATGATCTAGCAGAAGAAACTTAGGTAGAAATATCGATTTTGCGAAAAAACTAGGTTTTAAGAACGGTCATAAGTTGTAAATTGGGAAATTCGAGAGTAAGAAGTGACTTTCTATTGATTCAGTACTGTCGGCCTTCAAGACTATAGCCGGCTCAAAATACCCAACTTACAGTTCCTCTGGAAACAAGCGCACAGAAATTTAGAAGATAATTCGACTCATCAACGATGAATTTGGAATTCAAATCACGGTTCTTTTTTTTGCACTTCCTTTTTCGGAAAATTTATATCAAATTGACCTCACACGACGATAGTCAAAGCTTATTTAACATTCACAAGAACCCAGGTCACACAAGACCATGAAGTACGTTATAACATTATTACTATGTTGAATATAATTTATACTCAACAAACGTGAACACAATGAAAAGAAGCACAATAAACATCCCGTTCACAACAATGAATTTTCAAAGCATTTTCTCAATTTTCCACACAAACAAGACGATAATAAACAATGAAAATAGTTGGTAACATGCAAAAGTTCCTCTTTGTGTACCTTGGAATGATCTAGCAGAAGAAACTTAGGTAGCAATATCGATTTTGCGAAAAAACTAGGTTTTAAGAACGGTCATCATAAGTTGTAAATTGGAAAAATCGAGAGTAAGAAGTGACTTTTTATTGATTCAGTACTGTCGGCCTACAAGACTATCGCCGCCTCAAAATACCCAACTTACAGTTCCTCTGGAAACAAGCGCACAGAAATTTAGAAGATAATTCGACACATCAACAATAAATTTGGAATTCAAATCACAGTTTTCCTTTATGCACTTCCTTTTTCGGAAAATTCATATCAAATCGACCTTAAACGACAGCAGTTTAAGCCCATTTAACATTCACAAGAACCCAGGTCACACAAGACCAAGAGGTTCATTATAACATTATTATTATGTTAAAAATAATTCATACTCAACGAACGTGAACACAATAAAAAACAGCACAATAAACATCCCGTTCACATCAACAAATTTTCAAACAATTTCCTCAATTTCCCACATAAACAATGAAAATTGTTGTTGTTGGTAACATGCAACAGTTCCTTCTGGAACCTTGAAAAGATCTCGCAGAAGAAACGCAGATTGCAATATCGATTTTGCGAAAAAACTAGGTTTGTAGAACGGCCAAACGCGTAAATCGGAAAATTCGAGAGTTACTGGTAACTTTCTAATGGGAAAAAGCTACGTAGCATGTTGGAAAAGCGACGAAAAATAGAGACTCACCCTGTGTTCTTCGTGGCTGTGGTGATCGTGTTCACCCTGAGCGAAAACCGCTGCGAAAACGGCGGAAAAAACTAAGAACGTGTTCATTTTTCAAGGGGACGATGGGGAAAAACCGGAATCGGAAAATTCGAGAGCAAAAATTTAAAACATAATTCGACAGATCAATGATAAATTTAGAATTCAAATCACAGTTCTTCTTTATGCACTTCCTTTTTCGGAAAATTTATATCAAATTGACCTTAAACGACAGCAGTTTAAGCTCATTTAACATTCACAAGAACCCAGGTCACACAAGACCATGAAGTACGTTATAACATTATTACTATGTTGAATATAATTCATACTCAACGAACGTGAACACAATGAAAAGAAGCGCAATAAACATCCCGCTCACAAGTCACACCAACAAATTTTCAAACGATTTTTCCAATTTCCCACACAAACAAGACTACAATAAATAATGAAAATTGTTGGTAACATGCAACAGTTCCTCTTTGTGTACCTTGGAATGATCTAGCAGAAGAAACTTAGGTAGCAATATCGATTTTGCGAAAAAACTAGGTTTAATGAACGGTCATAAGTTTAAATCGGAACATTCGAGAGTAAGAAGTGACTTTCTATTGATTTAGTACTCTCGGCTTTCAAGACTATTGACGGTTCAAAATATCCAACTTACAGTTCCTCTGGAAACAAGCGCACAGAAAATTAGAAGATAATTCGACTCATCAACGATGAATTTGGAATTCAAATCACGGTTCTTTTTTTTTGCACTTCCTTTTTCGGAAAATTTATATCAAATTGACCTCACACGACGATAGTCAAAGCTTATTTAACATTCACAAGAACCCAGGTCACACAAGACCACGAAGTGCGTTATAACATTTTTACTATGTTGAAAATAATTCATACTCAACGAACGTGAACACAATAAAAAGAAGCACAATAAACATCCCGTTCACAACAATGAATTTTCAAAGCATTTTCTCAATTTTCCACACAAACAAGACGATAATAAACAATGAAAATAGTTGGTAACATGCAAAAGTTCCTCTTTGTGTACCTTGGAATGATCTAGCAGAAGAAACTTAGGTAGCAATATCGATTTTGCGAAAAAACTAGGTTTTAAGAACGGTCATAAGTTGTAAATTGGGAAATTCGAGAGTAAGAAGTGACTTTCTATTGTTTCAGTACTGTCGCCCTTCAAGACTATTGCCGGCTCAAAATACCCAACTTACAGTTCCTCTGAAAACAAGCGCACACAAATTTAGAAGATAATTGGACACATCAACAATAAATTTGGAATTCAAATCACAGTTTTCCTTTATGCACTTCCTTTTTCGGAAAATTTATATCAAATCGACCTTAAACGACAGCAGTTTAAGCTCATTTAACATTTACAAGAACCCAGGTCACACAAGACCAAGAGGTTCGTTATAACATTATTATTATGTTAAAAATAATTCATACTCAACGAACGTGAACACAATAAAAAACAGCACAATAAACATCCCGTTCACATCAACAAATTTTCAAACAATTTCCTCAATTTCCCACATAAACAATGAAAATTGTTGTTGGTAACATGCAACAGTTCTTTTGGGAACCTTGAAAAGTTCTAGCAGAAGAAACGCAGATTGCAATATCGATTTTGCGAAAAAACTAGGTTTGTAGAACGGCCAAACGCGTAAATCGGAAAATTCGAGAGTAACTGGTAACTTTCTAATGGGATAAAGCTACGTAGCATGTAGGAAAAGTGACGAAAAATAGAGACTCACCCTGTGTTCTTCGTGGCTGTGGTGATCGTGTTCACCCTGAGCGAAAACCGCTGCGAAAACGGCGGAAAAAACTAAGAACGTGTACATTTTTCAAGGGGGCGATGGAAAAAACCGGACTTGATCAAAGAAGGCTTGGTTTGTTGTGCAAGTTTGATGATCCAAGCTGGCTGTGGAGTCACTAACGGTACTTCTCGATCTACCTCTCGGCGGGTGTAGGCAAAGCAGCAGAGAACGTCGTTCGTCGATTTCAACCAACGTTGTTCTTGGCCTTTCATAAGTTGTAACTGAATTGTAACGAAATTATAAATTGTAACATTTCGTAACATCTAATTTCTTATGCAGATGACACTGAGTCTCTTTTTTCCGCACAAACTGGCCTGGGCGGGGTGTTTTTGTGGCTAATCAGTCATTTGTTGAATCTTAACTTCAATAAGACCTATTTCATTGCTTCTCACCTACTACAGTGCGCAAAAAAATTAACGCACATTCTAGAAATCTCGAATATATTCTACAACTGAAGGTGTTCTCAATGATAATTATTTTTATCAGAATTATGCATGCATATGCTATCCACTTTCAACGTTTTTCTTCAATACAGATGTTTTTTTCCCAGCAGGAATAAAAAAGATGAGATTATCAGATTTTGGATGTATTTTGCCCCATTCTGACATCACTTGTTCTCGATCAATTCTAGTGATCAATAGTTTTTCTTTCGTTTGATTTTCTACACTCGCGAAACACGCAATTTGACCCAAGAGGAATGTGCCCAAGCGGTAGTTTTGCGAGAAGAAGGGTGGACATACACAAGAATTGCAGAAAGGTTTGGAGTTTCCCATACAAGTGTGTCCAGAATGTTGCAGTGATTCAGGGAGACAGGTATGAATGTCCGAAGACCAGGACAGGGTAGACCACGGGTAACAACTGCCATTCAAGAACGTTACTTGAGAGTTTCTTCGTTGGGACAACGGTTTGCAACCGCTTGCCTCCTTCAAAATCAGCTTGAGCAAACTCATGGGGTGCAAATTAGCACTCAGACAATAAGAAATCGCCTCAGAGAATATGATTTAAGGCCTCGTGTCGCGGCAAGAGGCCCAGCTCTTACCGCAGCCCATCGAAGGGCGCGTTTGGATTTTGCGAGAGAGCATATCTATTGGGAAGAGGCTGATTGGGAAAGAGTTCTCTTCACAGATGAGTCTAGATTCTGCCTCTACCATTGTGATCGACGTTCCCTTGTATACAGACGTCCACATGAAAGATATGCTCAGTGCAAATTTCTGAATACTACTGGTTTCGGGGGAGGATCGATTATGGTATGGGGTGGAATATCTTTGACTGCTCGCACAGACCTAGTGGTCGTTGATAATGGAATGCTGATAGGTATATAAGGAACATTCTTGAAGAGCATGTAGTGCCATTCGGCCCATACATTGGTGAAAATTTCATTTTTATGGACGATAATGCCAGACCCCATCGTACGCGCATCGTTGAGGAGTACCTTGAAGAGGTTGAAGTCTCTCGAATGGAATGGCCAGCAAAAAGTCCAGATCTCAATCCGATTGAGCATGTTTGGCACAACCTCAATGGAATAAGGCTGAGCAGTTCAGAAAATCATCCAGCTACTCTCAATGACTTAGGATTCCAATTCAGAGAAATCTGGGAAGGATTAGATCAGAATATTTTAGGATCACTCATTTTGAGAATGAGCCGTCGTTGCCGAGCTGTAATTAACGCAAGGGGTGGAAATACCAAGTATTAAATCACTTATCAGCATTCCAGTATTTTGAAAATTGTTTATTTCTCTTCTTTCACATAAGATTCGGCGAAATCCTGAATTTTTCTGCCATTTAATGTGTCTTGTTTCGTTCAAAACCTTCCCGAAAGAACATAAAAAATAAGTTATAAAGTCAATGTAGAGTTAACTTTCATTAAAATTGAGATTTTCAGAATGTGCGTTAATTTTTTTGCGCAGTGTATATTCAGTATCAATCTCAAGTCCTATACAAAATTTTAAGGTGATAGTCTTACTGCTCCACCAAGGAACAGGCTTTTTAATTTTTTTAAGGGTCCTCAAATGCCAATTTAGTTCTTTTTTCAGAAAATGAGACTAAAAAACGCGTTTATCTTTTGTTGAATTCAGTCGGAACTGCTGAAACGCAAATTCCAACACTTTTGCCTAATTTGCTCGTAACACCGTAACATCAGATCTGAAATGTAACACGAATGTTACAATTGTAACACCTAGAAGATCACTAATTTCAACTGAGCCGGTGGGGATTTGTGGCGTTTCGCTATCGCGGCGGGCCGGGGTTTTTGGATTTCCACCTTTTGCGGTCCTTGTCGCTCCCGTCTGCTGGTGGGAGGTGCCCCAGGTGAGCGATGGACCCGGTGACCCGTGGATGCTCTTCTTTTGTCCGCTGGTGAAAATTCTCGATGGTTATTTTGTTGCTGGTATGTTTTACTGTGCGTTATGTTGTCAATGTCGAAGATACATACTTTGGGAAAGTAAGGGGTTTTCCAATAAGAAGTGTTATTTTGATATTCAAAGAAAAATGCCATTTTACAATATGAATGATCGGTTGTTTATTTCATTGAAAAGAAGAAGCTATGCCGTTAATAGTGGAAAATAACATCAGGAAAATGACCACCACGACCACGATTACAGGACCTCATCCTTTTAATGAAAGTTTCCATAACTAAATCGCAAAGTGGCTGCCCTATGTCCTCGATAGCCTCACGAATTCCATCTTTGAGGTCTTGAATCGACGCTGGGCTATTTGCGCACCAAACAGTCACACGTTGAGGATAGAGAGGCCTTTCAACAATAACTCTTGGGTTTTCCGAGCCCCAGATGCGACAATTTTGCTTGTTGACGAAGCCATCGAGGTGGAAATGGACCTCATCACTAAAGATGGTTTTTCGATGGAATTCCGGATCATTTTCATGCATTTCAACTATCCAATGAGCAAAGACACGACGTTGTTGATGATCGGCCGGCTTGAGTTTTATGTGTTAACTGAACTTTATAAGCCTTAAGACCCAAATCTTTATGCAAAGTACGCTGTAATGACGTTTGTGGAAAGCCTTATTCCAAAGAACGACGATGAATGGACAAACCTGTGTTTTTCAACACTTTCGGCTACAGCAATAATATTCTGGGCTGTTCTTGAACGACGTGCACGGGTTTTATTCTTCACGTCACTAACTTGTCCCAACAGCTCGAAATTTTCCACCAATTTCTTTATTGCGGTCCGACAAGGTGCTTCACGACTACCCAAAAATGTTCGAGTTTTACAAACCGTCTCTGCCAAATTTTTACCATTTTTATAGTGAATTCTAATGATTTCAATGCGTTCTTGAAACGTGTATAGTTCCACTTTTATAAATGACGCAGTTTCTACTTGTCAAATGTCAAAAATGACAGGTTCAAACGTGACATCTACCGAAATAGAGGGCTGTTCAAAATAACACCTCTTATTGGAAAACCCTTTACGTACTTTGGAGAAGAATACATACAGGGTGTATGATAAAGGTTTTCCAATAAGAGGTGTTGTTTTGAATAGCCCGCTATTTCGGTAAATGTTACGTTTGAAGCTCTCATTTTTTGACATTTGACAAAAAGAAAGTACGCCATTAATAAAAATGGAACGATACACACGCTTCAATAACGCATTGAAATTATTGAAATTCACTATAAAAATGGTGAAAATTCGCCAGAGACGGTTCATAAAACTCGAACATTTTCGGGTCGTCGTGAAGCACCTTGTCGGACCGCAATGAAGAAATTGGTGGAAAAATTCGAGCTGTTGGGGCAAGTTAGTGATGTGAAGAATAAAACCCGCACACGTCGCTCAAGAACAGCCGACAATATTGCTGCTGTAACCGAAAGTGTTGAAGAAAACCCAGGTTTGTCCAATCCTCGTCGTTCTTCCACAAACATCATTAAAGCATATTTTGCCTAAAGATTTGGGTCTTGAAGTTTATAAAGTTCAGTTAACACAAGAACTCAAGCCGGCCGATCATCAACAACGTCGTGTCTTTGCTGATTGGGTCGTTGAAATGCTTGAAAATGATCCGGAATACCATCGAAAAATCATCTTGAATGATCAGGCCCATTTCCACCTCAGTTGCTTCTTCAACAAGCAAAATAGTCACATCTGGGGCTCGGAAAACCCAAGAGTTATTGTTGAAAAGCAGAATTGTCATAATAACACCTCTTATTGGAAAACCCTTTATAAACGTATCATTCTGAGCTATATTCACAATACTGATGAGCCCCGATAGGGCGTAATAGCCATTCATTTATAGGTTTCTCCTTGTATTTACTTTGAAAGAGGACGAGATTAGCTCCGAAGCGTGAGTTTAATGATGATTGATTTTAATTGATTATTATTTATTCTCTGCTTTTATTGTTTCAGTGTTCCCAAATGAGATGAATAATTTCCTTTATTTCATTGGCAATATACATATTTGATACAGAATCTTTTATTGTTACTTTTAATGCAGGATGAGAATCCTGAGTGAACTCTACGGAAGCTTGAATTATTGTTTGAGGAGAAACAATTCTTAAAGAATACTTAAGTCTTAGCATTGTTTAAGCTTTGTTTGAGGAGAAGTTCACCCAAAAGCCCGGTTGTAGCATAGAACCATTGTTTAAACAATGATAGAACAATGGTTTATAATTTGTATTTTATAATGATTCAGCTACCAATCAATGTTATCCATGCTACCAATAATACTTTTCTGTATGTTTGGCTGCCTACCCTGACTAGATACAAGTTTCATAACCTAGAAAATTTGAAAATAGAAGGAGTAAATTATATTAATTCAATCTGAGTATAATCATTTTAAAATACTGAAATGAATATTTCCAAAACCTGTCCAGTTGTTTTGAGGGTGGCTCTACAAGCCAAAAAATTCAGTTCTGAAGCGAAACCTATAAATACTTTCGAAATTCCCTCTACATTCGTAAACAGAAACCCAAGGAATTTAGAAAAACTCAGAATAGGATACAAGCCGGATGGTTACCATTTGGAAGCCCCAGGAAGAATATACTGGCATAAGTAAGAAAACTGAAACTTCTTGTGCAATTTATATAGCTGCTTATTGCAGGTTAGAAGTATCCGACACTGGTAGATATGCAGTTGCAGTGGTAAAACATTTCAAAAACGGTGAAGTTATAAGAGCTAGTACCTCAGAGTGGCCTATCAAAAAACGTTTATATAGATATAATGATGTCTCTGCCTATATTAATTTAGCAAGGGTGAGCCACTGAATGTTTGTCGAAATCAAGATTATTCTGACCATATTGCTACGTTATAGGTTTTGGCAGATAGATGTTTGAAAGCTGGTTTGACCGAGATGAGTTGTTTTATAGAACCCCAAAATCCAGATGGAAAAATAGCAAACTTCTTGAAATATTTCGAGGAGAGCGGTGTTGTTTTGAAGGAAGCACCCCAATTTAAACCTGCACGACCATGGGACCAGCATAGGCCAGAAAAACCATGGGATGTTTTGGATTAGAATATTCATTATTGTAGATAAAATAAACAGATGTACAAAATTCTTTTTCGGATTTTTTTAGGATCTACAGATTTCGAAATTCACATCTGAAACATACGATATACACTACTGGAAAAATTTAAAGGATCAAAAAAAAATTCCAATTTTTTCGGCCATTTTCAACATGCCGTAACTTTGAAAGGAATGGTCGTACAAGTAATGTAAAAAAATGAAATTGTAGCTCCAAGTGTCTAGTTTTTGGATTAGAATTTCAAAAATTTTAAGTTTCAGTGGTTTTCGAGTAATGATAAAAATCAGCAACAAAAAAATTCTCAAAATTTTACCACTTTTTTTTTCTTGTCTACGAGCGTGGAAATTTTATTTTTGCATAATCGTTATAATGATGGGATACTTTGTTAATTCAGCTTCAATTTATTTTTCATTGACCTCAATACGTACACTTCTCGCTGAGATATCGGTCTTCAAATGGAAAAGGATCCATTTGTCTTTGATTATCGATTTCTCAGCAACCAATGATCGCACAGAAAATTGAAGGAGGGTTTCAAGACCTTAAATGAACTCCGATTAATGAACAACCATTGCTTATTCATAGAAATTTTTTTTTCTTCATGTCGCATCAATATAAAAATTTAACAAAAAAAGGGCTTTTGGTGGTTTCTTGGAAAATCTACCGCTGGATCGAAAATGTTGAGGAAACCAATAATTTTATATATTTATATAATATTTATATTTATATAATAATTTATATTATACCTGCGATTATGCGATAATCTTCATTTCGAAACCAATAATGTTAAGTGTGACTTTCACAGTTCAATATGTTGATAAAAACCTTACGAAGAGTCAACTCAATCCAGCGAGCCGTTTTTTTGTTTGACTCGATTGAATTTTTGAAAAAAATAAGGATCACGTTTTTTGCTCTGAGAAGCTCATAATCTTCAAAAAAGGCAAAAAAAAATTTTCTCGAGCTTTTTCCACATTTTTATTGCAGATATATAGTACATAAATTTAAATAAAATTTTTATTAATTTAATAACTGATAAAAAATGGATCCTTTTCCATTTGAAGACCGATATCTCGGCGAGAAGTGGACGTATTGAGGTCAATAAAAAAATAAATTAAAGCTGAATTAACAAAGTATCCTATCATTATAACGATTATGAAAAAATAAAATTTCCACGCTCGTAGACAAGAAAAAAATGTGGTAAAATTTTGAGAATTTTTTTGTTGCTGATTTTTCTATCATTACTCGAAAACCACTGAAACTTAAAATTTTTTTTTGATCCTTTAATTTTTTCCAGTAGTGTACAATGCATCAGACAGATCATTCTTCCGTCTAGTTGCACAGATGAATAGTCGAGATAATCACGTGCTGTAACTGAATGAATTCCGTTGACTTATTTATTTATTTATATTGCAATAACCTAGTCTTGTCTCTCTCTTATCGCAGTATGGTAGGGAACCTGCAGTACACATATAGAAATATTTAATTTGTCAGGCTGCCCGTAATACTCGATTCAAGTATTTACTGTTGCCTACCATACTAAATGAATTATGCTCCTCTCAACGATAAGAGAGAGACAAGACTAGAATATTGCAATAAGACAACAGAATTCAGTGTGTTACAGCACGTGATTGTCTCGACTATTCATCTGTGCAACTGGACGGAAGAATTCTCTGTCTGATGCATTGTATAATCATCTGTTTCAGATGTGAATTTCCAAACCTCTATATCTATCAATATTTATCATAAACTGCCATAACTAGAAGTAAAATGATCAGTACCAAATGAAATCTGCAATAGACACTTTAGAGTGCTCGTCCTGCTTAAACGAGTGCTATATCGTTTTGCCAAAATGTTTGTAATTTTCGAATTTTGTGACGAAAATGATCTCAAACGATAGGGTTGGACTCTGGATGATGAATTTGGACCATTGATACCTCTTTTTATTCGTCACATATAAGCCTACAAAACATTCCTGAAATAATTGTCAATGATTAACAGTTTCAGAAATAATTCGAATCATAACTTTTGACGTAAAAAAGCTCCAATCGAAATTACTCGGCTTTTCTAAATCCGTTAAAGACCATTAATAGGTACCTCGATTTATTCGTTTCAGATAAGCCTACAAAACACTACTGAAATTATTCCCATATTATCAAAGTTTCAAAACTAATTCGAATCATAACATTGGAAGTGAAAATTTTCAATTTCCCTTAATTCTAATCGAAATTACTCCGCTTCTCGGAATCTATTTAGGACCATGAATAACCTTGTTTTATTTGTCACAGATATGCCTACAAAAAATTTCTGAAATAAGTCTCATATATGATGAACAATTTCGGAAATAATTCTAATGCTAACATTTTACGTGAAAATTTTTAATTTTCCCTAAAGTTCTAATCGAAATTTCTCGGCTTCTCGAAATCCGTTTAGGCCCATTGATACCTCGTTTTATTCGTCAGAGATGCAGATGAGCCTACCGATCATTTCTGGCATGATTCTCATATGATCAACAGTTTCAGAAATAATTTGAATCAAAACATCGGATTTGAACATTTTTAAATTTTTCCATGTTCTAATCGGAATTACTCGGCTTCTCGAAATCTGTTTATGCCTACAAATCATTTCTGAAATAATTTTCATATGATCAACAGAGTTTTAGAAATAATTCGAATCATATCATTGGATGTGAAAAATTTTTAAATTCCCAAGTTCCTTAGAAAACCTTAAAAACACTTCTGCTATAATTCTCAAATTATCAAAAGCAGAAATAATTCTCAAAAACTGAAATGGAAATGGGAATCTAGAACTGATGTCAAAAATTTGGAACAGGAACTGCTAGAACTGATGATCTTAGGAGCGCCCATCTCTAGATGCATAGAAGAGAAAATAAGGTACAGAATGAAGTATCATATTTTTAAATGCATTGTGTGACTGTGGGACTTAATCTTATGTTCTGTGACCTGTCATATTTTGAGGTTATGTAAGCTGATAAAAATGTATTTGATTTGATTTTGAATTTGTTATGTATTATAATCTTATTTTACCAAGTTTATACAAGATCTGAAAATGAATAGTACAAACTGCTGTGTGTGTTTTGAAATCAATGCAACGATTTCAGTGAGTACTATCGATTCCAATGAAGAAACTATCATATCCAAATTACGAAAACTCGTATCGGAAGTGGTAAGATATTATTTAAATGACTGTAAAAGTCTTTTACCAAGTCGATTTTAGATATGGAAAGAATGCTTCACAATTTGCCCTCAATGTCTGAAAACTTTAGACATTGTGGAAGAGTTCAGGAAGACTTGCCTAAGGACAAGCGTGATTAGATTGGAACAAGAAGAATCTGAATTGAATTGTATGTTTGAACAATGTCAAGAAAATGCAAAAATTAAAACAGATTTCTGTGAAAAGCCAAGTCAAGAACATACCGCAGATGTGACTTCTGAAGTTAGTGAGACTGAGCTGAATTCCAAAGAACCTAATACGGAAAGATGCAATCCTGAAATTACTTATGAGAATGATTCTGTTTCTATCGAAAGAGATGAAGATATCTCAAATTTTTCTGACAATGATTATTTTTGTTATAAATGTAATGAAAGTTTCTCTTCTAAGTCTGAGTATGAAAATCATGTTAAAAAGCATAATGTTTTTATATGTTTTCATTGCAATAAGGGGTTCAAAAGTAAGGTGATGCTTGCTAAACATATTAAGATTAAACATGATGTAATAAGAGATCAGCTTAAAGAATCTGAAGATAGTAGAGATATGAAGTATGCCCCAAGTGAAGTGGTTGAAAGCATTACTGAAAATTCAAATAGAACAATTAAAATGTTCAAATGTGACAAATGCGAGAAAGCCTATAAAACAGAAAAAGTAATGATGAATCATATGATAACCTGTGATGGTATTAAAAGACATTCTAAAATGAATTATCCTAAAGATTTCTCTAAAAATGAGTGTGTTGATTGTGGGCGATTTTACACAACAGAAAAAAACTTGAAAGCTCATATAAAACAGTGTAAGAAAAATAGGAGCCTATTACAAAAGGACTCCAAATGTTATATGTGTGATATTATCTTAAAAGATTCTAAAGATAAGTTTGAACATGTGTTAAAAGAACATAATATTAATTTAAATGCAGATAATACATGTCAATATTGTTACAAGCAGTTTTTAACAAATGAAAGTCTACAATCTCATTTAGCAGAAGATCATGATATGCCAACGAAAAAAAGTTACTCTGAAAGAAGTTATTCATGTGAAGTTTGTTCAAAAATTTTCGGTTATGTCAAAGAAGTCATCGAACATTGCGTGAAAGAGCATCAGATGGATCCAAAATCCGTTAAACCTTACCTATGTGATAAATGTTGTACACGTTTCACATCGTCGGCAAACATAATCCAACATAAACAATATCATGAGGGTGAACGTAGCCACATATGCAGTTATTGCGGTAAAAGTTTTATCACAAAAAGTGATCTTACAGTTCACGAATATACCCATTTGAACCGAAGGAACTACAAGTGTGAGATTTGTGAAAGGGCTTTTAACACCAACAAAAATTTGAGGTCTCACAAGTTAGTTGTTCATACAGATTCGAGTTTATGGAAGTACCAGTGTAATTTGTGTGATAAAAAATTTCCCTTAAAATCAGGTTACGATCAGCATATCAGAAGGCATTCAGGGGACAAACGATTCAAGTGTCTGATTTGCGAAAAAACCTTTGTCAGTAGCAGTGAGTTGAATAAACATAAGATATTCCATTCTGATGAAAGAGCTTTCAAATGTTCACACTGCAGTAAAGAATATAAGGATCGTCGAGTTTACGAAGTGCATTTAACCAAAGTTCATGGGATAGGCAATGCTAAAATTCCGGTACGTGTGAAAAAGTTTGTATGCCATATTTGCCCCTCAAGATTTTTCGATAAGCAGAAATTATCAAGGCATATGTGTACACACACAGGAATTAAACCGTTCGTTTGTAATGTATGCGAAAAGAGATTCAGCGATAAATCTTATTTGAAGAGTCATATGAAATTGGTGCATAATTTTATTGCAGAGCAAAGCAAGGATTGAATTGAAATTTCAAAGGAAAGACCTAAAATTTTCATGCATTATATTATGCAAAATGTGTTTTATGGTTATACTGATAAATCCTAGCTTTAATTGAAGCACCTCAGAAGCTATTATTTCATGCAAGAGTATATGACATGATACTTGCACTGTAACTCACCGTACGGTTCTAAAGGTTTGATAGATTTTAGAAACTGGAAAGATTTTGGACAGGTGATATATTTATCCCTGGGTAAACCATGGGTTTAGGCATGTAAAATGGCGGCGATTTGTTGACGAAGGAAGACGCAGAATTTTTCAATTTTCAGAGAGTTCGGAATTTTCTTCTCTTTTGACAACCTGATAACAAATTATTTTAAATTGGAATATAATCAAGCCACATTTTGAAATATTATGTATAATTCCACCATATATAGTCCGTTCACGAAAGGTTGAGCCGTCGGTTGGCTATGGAAATTTGGCATATTCCACTGTGTATATTAAAATTTTAGGTTATGATGTTCATTTTCTTGTCAGATCGATACACAATGTTGTCAATATTACATAGAGTTCTCTGATAACTCGCAAGCTCGTCGGATGAGACTGGGTACATTCGGCAACGTTGACTTTATTTTACGTTATGACAGCAAATTCTGCCAACTTCAGATAAATAAACAAACGCCTACTATGCGCTCAAACTTTCGTGAACGGCCTATACCTATTTTATTCTTCACATGGGTAAAAACGAAATTAATAAACGTTATCTTTTCCATTACAACTTTCAGGATATATTCACTATATGGAAAGAAATAAAACAATTTTAATTGATTCATTTTAGAGTTGCTTAATTCGGAGTGCTAAGGAAGGAAAGAACTAGTAAGCAAATTCTTCAAATACAAGAACAATCGTCATACCTGGCAACGTTGCTGCCACTAGAGCGGACCGCCGCACCGGCGCCATCTTACATGCCTTAACCGATGATTACCCATCCCTGTAAATTAACTTATCCAGGTACTTTCTCTGTTGAGAACTGATGGCCAGACAATTTCATTTGATATTTTTTGTAAAATTTTCTGTTAATAAACTTAAATTCGAACTTTTTTTTCAACACCTGAATAACATTTCACTTGATCCTAAAAAGGGCTAATACCTCAGGGTGAAAAGAAAACTTAGAGATGCCTTTACGCATTTGTTGAAGCAACCAAGTAGAATCTGTTTATGAACGTGAACAACATTCGGCGTTGCCAACTTGTGCCGTATCTTTAATCCGTATTGGTATAATCGGGCTACGGTACTAACAGCTAGAGTCTGCTATAGACAGTTTTGTGAGTTTGGCAACATCGTTATGTTACTGTCTCAGATCAATAAAATAACAATGTTCTTTTATTGATGATTTTGGTTACTGTTTAGTTATTCGAAGCGTCGTGTTTACATTTTCGATTTGACGTTCATAAACTGAATTATTTTACTGATTTGGTGGCAGTTTATTGTTGAGAGTGGAAATTCAAAAGGGTCTGATTGCCAAAAAACTTAAACTGAGATATTCTATGAAACACGTCTGGGACATATGAAAAAAATTAAAAAGATAATTAATTGTTCATCAGAAATGAGACTGTCTGTAGCGGCACATAGACCGTTTTGTACGCTATTGGCCTTGGCACATAGACTCCATCTTAGACTAAGGAAGAGGAGACGCGGCATGTCATTCATAAATTCTGGAATAGTTGAAGCCAACATCTAAAACTATTTCCCATGAGTAGAACAAGGACAGCTTGATATAGCTGTACTTGTTCCGTCACGGACGCGGCAACAATGCAAAGACTTCGAACGCGTAAATCGAACAACTTCCAGTGGCGTGGAGTTATTGTTGTCGATAGATTTGAAATTAATATTTTATACTGATATTATAAGCTTTCCTCTTGGATTAATTAAATCAAATAAGGAATCGTTAGAATAAAAAATGTTTACCTCTTGAGTATTTTTTCATTTTAAAATTTTTTCTATAAAATTATAATTTTATCAATATTTAGACAATTAAAACTTTGCATCAGTAGTATGTTATTAATCGTATTTTTGCATATTTGATTTGGAAACTGTTTGTGGTTAATGTGAATATCAAGTAATTAAGTTCATTAATTTCGTACTATTTTGTTACCAATATGATTCAATATGAAGAATTTATAGCAAAGAGATGGCTTATTGTTGTAATTTGAATATTTAATATTCTGATAAATGTAGAAAACCAATTTCTACATAAATAACTTCTTACATACATTCACAATGGTATAAAACCATAATACATTTCCTTTGTAATATGGTATAGATCCGTATACCAACAGAGCAGTATGTTTTTGAGCGCTTGTTCTACGAGTGCTATATCGTTTTGCCCAAATGTCTGTAATTTTCGAACTTTGAGCCGAAAACGATTTCAAACGATAGGGTTCGACTACCTGATGAAGAATTCGTGGTCAAATTCAATTACAGTTGCACGATAACTTGCAGATGAATTATCCTAGAGAGTTCTGTACCCAAATGCTTCGGATAAGTACGTTAACCAGCCAAAACGTACAGGGTGTTCTATAAAATATGGCCATTCAAAATTTTTGTTCCTTGATATCTTAGACAAAATTGTAAACAGAACCATAGAAAATTCAATTGGAATATTGAAAAGAAGGAATTTCATATTTCCATTACAAGATATCCGATTCGGGTGAAATTTATGTTGTGAATGAAGATTAATACACTGAATATTCATGCAAAATTTCAAGAAGATCGGATCATCCGAACTATAAAATATTCTATTGGAATATCGAAAAAAAGAATCTCTATATTTTCATTACAAGTTAGCGGTGTGAAAATCATTGTATGAATATTGATATGCTGAATATGTTGCAAAATTTCAAGAAGATCGAATCATCAGAACCATAGAATTAAACTTTTTCAATTGTATCTATCATAAGTCCTATACAAAATTTTGAGGTAATAGCCTCATTGTTCCACCTTTGAACGAGAAGATGCTCAGGGAATGAAAGCTTTTTAATGGTTATAAATTGCACTCAAACTCTTGAAGATTTATTCAACATAACATAATATATTTAACAAAATAGAACAGATTATAAAGAAAAAGCATTTTTCATACAGAAATTATATCTTCAGAATTATTTATTACAGAACAAAAAGCAATGGTGATACAGTTCACTCTCAGAAAGCTTTCAAAAAGCTAAATCAGTAATATCTGAACCGTTATCCCAGATCGAATTGAACAGAATGTATACACATGATTCACAATCATAAATCAGTATTCTAATTTTGAATTATTCTTATGAAAAATCATATCAATTTAAATACTCTGCAGTACCAATTCAAGATCAGAGAACAAAAGGAAAAAAGCAGTGTTTAAGTTTTGAATGTTAGGTTTGATACATAAAGCACAATGAAAATATGAAAAAATTTAAACACTTGTAGTTTTGTTTAAGAGAATGTTGCAAGGACCCTCAAGACAGAAATAATATGCTTAATGGTTATAAATTGCACTCAAAACTCTTGAGGATTTATTCAACATAACTAACAAAATAAAGCAGATTATTAAGAAAAAAAATTTTCATACAGAATTTATATCTTCAGAATTATTTATTACAGGACAAAAAACAATGGTGCTACAGTTCACTCTCAGAAATCAGAATGCATTCGAAAACATAAATCAGTAATATATTGCTTCTGAACGGTTCTTAAAAAAATCAAGAATCGAATTGAACATTCTCTATTCAATTGTACTAACTCAAGCTTAGAGAATAACTAGGAAGAGACAGTAGATACAGTTGGAATGTTATATATCATAAAGTACTATAAAAAATTGAAACAGTATTCACAAAATGAAACAAATCATCAATTAAAGTTAACATATAGAATTATATCTTAAAAAGTATTTATTAGGACATAAAAACAACAGTGACATGATTCCACTCTCTCAGAATGTATTCACATGATTCACAATCATAAATCAGTAATATTGATTTTGAATTATTCTTATGAAAAAAATCATAACAATTAGAATACTCTGCAGTTCTAACTCAATATCAGAGAAAAAAAGTAGTGTTCAAGTTTTGAATGTAAGGTAGGACTAGGTACCATCCACAGATCTGTACCACCTTGAGATCGTATCTAAATGAGGCAAACTGTTGTTGAAAGTTATATCCTTTCGGTGAATAGAAGACCAAAGTTAATGCGAAGGCTCTCAACGTCCGATTAAATTTTGCCTAGTCGTTCCTTTCCACAATCTTTGAAATGAATTACCTGCCGCTTCAGGCCTGAAAAAGAAAGATTCTTCAATCTGGTTGCCTGATAATATTCATGTATGTACTTTTAATGATGAGCGAAAAGGAAACATACCAATATTATAACGTCTGTTGATTCTGATACGAGTGATTTTTCTCTCAAACAATCCAGCAATGTTTTCATTGAAGTTATTTTAAACTTCATCCTTCAACAGACTGCTGCTATGAACAAATCTTTTTATTTTGACTCTGGACTCTCTTCTATAATGTTAATATCCCTTTTCCGTACCTTAGGCGTAGAAAAACCACTAGTGTGCGGATCTCCCACATAAGCTCTTTATCACAAATGAAACAGTAAAATTAATCATGAACTAGTGGAGCACTCAAATGAAATATTCACCTTCCCCTTCTTATTTGAGATGTTCATGGTTTCTCGGTAAAGCTGGAAGGCATTAAATCAGTATTCTCAACTGCTTGCTCCAGTTTGACAACAGGATATTCCACATTTTCTACAATGAAAACAAAAATCACACAAAATATGGTTAGTCAGCAATATAAGAAGAAATACAAGGTTTACCTTTTTTTCGGAGAACAAGCAATAGCATCATCATTCTGATAGATTTCTTCATCGAGAGATGAAATTTGATCTTCGCAAATATAATTCTTCGAATATTCACTTCTGTAGTGTGAATTATAACTGCATAATTATCTTTAAGCACTTGTGGGAGTTTCATTCGTAGTGGAGCTGGAGCTGCAAACGAGTTCGCAATTAATATAATGAACTTAGGCCAAATGATTTCTGCATACATATAACAATGATTACTGATACATATCTCCTATTTCCCTATTCCATCAAGTTGAACAATTCCCTTCATTTGAAACATTACTAAATTACTACATCACTATCATAATACCTGTTGTATGTAGAATAATTTGGAAAGATTTTCCACAGAAACATCTCTATTTAATTGATTGAATTAAAATTCCAGGAAGCTCCTGTAATCTTACCTTGAATTACGTTAGTCTGAAGAATGGTTTCGCAGGAATAGGATTGGCATCATTATTAAGAAATTTGGTACCATTTAGTTTAGTTTTTGGTTCAAAATGTTCCGAACATAACTATTCTGTGGCAAGTTTCTATCTCCAGCTAAGTCCATAATTGAAATCCATATATATTCCTTCTCCCAATATCAAATAAGCCTGAAAGAAACTCATGAGAATTGAACAATCTACGCCAATGATTTGCAAAACAGAACAAACCTGTAAAAACTCAAATTAGGGTTGTAGGAGTCCAATTTACCACATACTTGACACTTAAGAACCATTTTATTAATATTTTTTGCACAAAATATATGGAAATAGGTCCGAAAAACACTTTTTCAACTTTGAACTCGAGTAGACAGTTGACAGAATCGTCGAAATCCCAGAAAACTAAACGAATTCATCTCGGCAACGGTGTATCATACATCAAATGTCAAATCGGAGCAAACTCACCTGATTGGCCTAGAGAAATATCGATCGGATGAGAAACAATTTATGAATGAAACTGAGAAAACCGGTGTTGTCACGTTTAAGAGAAATGAATGTTAAAAAATCCTTGAATTTGGTTGTATAACTACGAATTCTGTTCTTACTGCCTTGAAAGTTCGGTCGAAATGACTTGGAATAGGTTGGGTATTAGCTTTTATATGATTTTACCCAAGTTTTCTGTGGATGAAGGTTTTAAGAGGGTATAAATTCCACCGAAAGGATCAATTATGTGGATGTAGTTTGTGATTGTTTATGGAATTCATTGAAATTCTTAATATTTCATTCTATAAGTACTCGTTTCGTACGATTACAAAATCAATATCATATATCAGTAATCTGGATGATCGTAGGTATTCCAAGTTGCTATTTCAGTATTTCTAAGCGTTTTGATGTTAATAAATCTGATATCTTCGGAAACTTGACAACGTTGTGCATATTTTGGCGTAATTACCATAGACATAGAAAAGAATGGACAGGGCGTCACGTGACTTTTACTCTACGTTTCGTGATCCCAACATAAGAGAGAGAGAGAGAGATACTGTGAAGGATGGAGTAATATTAGTGTGGTGCATAGACTAAACTAAACTAATATTACTCCATCCTTCACAGTATCTCTCTCTCATAATGTTGAAAAACTGACAGAACATAAAAATATCTAATGCGATTCAATGTTTTTATTATATGTTCTGTGCTTCGCACTAATATTACTCTATCCTATTCTGAAGTCAATGTTCTCTCTCACACGTCCTGTCCATTCTTTTATAAGTCTATGGTAATTACCAATCCGTAGTAATACAGTAGTCCAGTTCAGTTCTGAAGGTAGGAATGTTGGCTTCAGTATTTATCATTGCATACCGCGTCTCCCTCTTCCTATGTCTATGGACTCCATATATAATGAAATCTAAAATTTCGTGAAAGTTGCACTAAGGAACCCTTTAGAATTTCTACTCTTCAATATAGCTATAGCAAACTGCTTCACCACTGCGGCAGTGAAATGCTTCCCATACCGCTCTAGAGCTTTGTTGATAACAATGCAGTACTATTCACGCGTATGGGAATCTCTATGTTCACTTCTTACTCCTCAGTTCAACGAAATATATTTTAATTTTTATTGATCTGATGCTATAGGCGTTTTCAGAAACTTACTCAGGGTTACTAACTCGACCCATTGGGTCACGTAACGGATCCACTCGGATCACGGACCCAGGTTCTAAGTTTACTAACACGTCAGGTTCAGGATTTGAAGTGGCAGTCGTATTAAAAACATAACGAAGTCCCAGTGCATTGATTGCTTTCATTAGCTTTTGTCAAATCTTCCTTATAATTTGTGCCCTTACATGTTAAATGTTTTCTTCGAGTACCTATGTTAAAGAAAGAGGGCTCTTCTCTATCCATAATTATTAGGAATAGAATATATTAGTTAATCTATACTAATATTATAAAGAGAAAAGATTTGTGGGTTTGGTACTACTAGACCGAATTCAATAATTATTTCACCCTTAGAATGCTACACTATCCCTGAGTAACATAGGCTATAGTTTTCACCCGAGAAAATTAAGGAAACCTACTATAACTTCAATGATAATAAATATGAGTACCAAAATCAGCTATTTTCAGGTGCGCTGCAAAAACCGTAAGACGTACATGGAAACAATGTATGACGGAAATGTACCTCTTTAATAGTTCTACAAAAAAGTCTGCGATAGCATATTATATCTATCTTTCAAGGTTTACTCGGTATCACCTTTTAAAGGTATCCGAATGTTTCTCAAAATTATGCATTATTTGGGAGTATTTTTTTATGAATACGCTATTGATCCTTATCCAATTAAATACGTCGTTCATACCCAGTATTTAATTTAGAACGAAATTGCCTTTTACATCATTCAATTATGATGAATACATCAAAAGATATGGCAGGTTGAAGATGAAATCGCACCAAAATGCGTCTCCGAGATAGGCACTAGGCGGGTAGGAGAAGGTACCGAAGTGTGAGGGGTGTATGAATGTATTTTGGATTGCCTGATGCCCGTATATTTATGATCACAAATCAGATCAACAGATGGCGCTGTAGTCGTTATTTAGGTTATTCATTTACTCTGCAACTAAACGGCTGGATCGAATTGAATGAATTTTTGTGTATACAGAACAACGTCTGTTGAATTCCCGAGTTTTTCAGATACAAAATCAACTACAGTGCGAATGCGGCGGTGTAGGGTTACAATAAATCAACCTAACTCAGTGATCGAGTTGATAGCACCGTACTTACCGAACACGGGTTAGATAAACGAACGCGAAGGTTAAGAATCGCCTTAGTTACCAATTAATTTCGTTCCCAGTATGAATCAGAGATCAAAAGCTTCTGAATTCTCACCTTATAATATAGAAGAACCATGAAACTAAATCGAAAAAGAAAATTAATAGTTATTTAATAAACTAGATTATTAAAAACAGCGAGACTATTAGTCGCTCGATCAATAAACGAGTTGATTACAAGATTTTTCCGACGATCTCAATATGAATTGTGCATGCATTCTTGATTGAAATACATTTTCATTTTGACACAATAAAATTTCTACGTATGTTCCAGTAGAGTTTTGGCATTTCTTGTAGTGCTTCTGAATACTTTGTGAAAGGTTGCTATGAGGATTGCACAAGTTCAACCGAGTCGTTTGCAACCACTACCCGCTTAAAATTCGAAAATTACAGACATTTGGGCAACACGACAGCACGCTGTTCCTTTAGGAACAAGCGCTAAAAAATAAATAAGTTGTATAAACAATATATTCATATTTTTGAACAATATACATCTCATTCACTTTTCACATTGAAAATGAAGCATCCTCATACTAAAAAAATGGATAAATACTTTAAACTTAATGATCTGTTTTAAATTCATATTGTTGTCTTATGAATGAATGTATAAGATATCTGTATAATCTAATTGCACATTATTGATTATGTTTAAACATTACTTTTGTTCGCTAAATTAATGTGACATCTTTGTTTGGCTCGGAAGAAGAAACCTATCTGGAAAGAATAGCAAATACTTTACAATGATATGAAATAAATGGAATATTAAAATGTTATATATAGATAGAAGTAGGTGAAGAAGTGGCTCGAAGTGCCTTTTTGGAGAAAATATACAAAATGTTCATTCGAGTCCTAAAAATATTTTACTGTCCAAGACGTGAAGAAAATCGCTACTCAATTGCATGGAATTCTTTACTTGGCGTAGATATACCCAACGGTTCTTCATAACCTGAACTAGATTTCTTCATTTTGCTTTTGCTGTCTTTATCTTTCTTTTTCTCCTTCTTCTCTTTTTTAATTTTTTTCGATTTTTTCTCTTTCTTTTCATTTATTTCTTCTACATCAATCTCTTCTTCTTCCGCTTGTGGCATGTGGTTATTCATTGGTTCATCTTCAATAGAAAGCAGCAATGTATCGTTATTCTGTGTCACTTCCTTCGCCTTTTTTCTGTCTGATTTTTTCGTCTTTTTCTCCCTTTCTTTTTCAGTCTGAAAAAAACATTATTTAATATGAAACTGGTTTTATTTTTACTTTACTTGAGTTAGGACTCAGAGTAAGATGTAAACATAGAGATGCTCCTATGCGTGAATAGGCAAATCAAACTAAGCGATACGCCCTCTGGTGACGAACTAAGTAACCTATAATATTGACATGATTCTTTCGTTTTGCATTGTGTTGTGATTCATGTGAATATTTAACATTATCAATAATTTTTTAAGTACAATTCATTCAAATCGCTATCGTTCAGTTCCTCAGTCTTCTTCCTGAGAAAAAAAGAATTCCAAATAATACAGGTGTCCCGTAATTAGAACGACAAACTTCTAGTGGACATTATGGATCGTATTTTAGACAGATTCGACCCAAATCATAAAATGCAAAATTGCTTCGTTAAGGAGCTAGTGCCCTTTGAAGATGACGTCCTGTCCACACTTTTTGTCACATATTCGCAAAACGGAGTCACATAAAGTGCTGAAAGTTTACACATTTGCTAATATCAAAAATACGCATCGATTAGATTGAGTACATTTCTTTCATGTCAAGCACAATCGTATCATTTGGGGGGAGGGCGAAGGGTATTTTAGTTGAAACTTTTTTAACTTTCATTATTTCGCAAGATTTGAATCATATTCTTTAACTCTGATATTTTTTCTTGAAAAAAGATGCCTAACCATTATCAAGTGAAAATAAATTCGAAACAAAAGTGAACATTGAGCACTTAGTGAAAAGAGAGAAAATTTCAAATCTATTTTTTTTTCAGAAATGGTGCATCTGGGAGTTATTATACAAGAGCATCTTTTCTCAAGAAAAAACATCAGAGTTTATGTTTATGATGTAAATCTCGCGAAATAATAAAAGTTGAAAAAGTTTCAACTAAAAATACCCTTCGCCCCTCCCAAATGATACGATTGTGCTTGACATGAAAGAAATGCACTCAATCTAATCGATGCGTATTTTTGATATTAGCCAATGTGTAAACTTTCAGCACTTTATGTAACTCCGTTTTGCGAATATGTGGCAAAAAGTGTGGACAGGACGTCATCTTCAAAGGGCACTAGCTCCTTAACGAAGCAATTTGGGTCGAATCTGTTTAAAATACGATCTATAATGTCCACTAGAAGTTTGTCGATCTAATTACGGGACACCCTGTATATATTTTCACTCCTCAAGCTAGGGATAAATTTCGAGTTAGGGTAGAAGGGAAATCGAGGAGTTAAGAGAAAAAAATGTTGATGGATCGACGAAAAGCCTGGCAACTGAAACTTAAAATCGATGAACCAGTGACAGGAAATATGAAAGTTTGCTCCTTGCGTTTTGTAGATAACGAATATTTTTATCGAAGTACGGATTACACGAAACTTGTAGGTTAGATTAGATTCATGAGGTTAATCGTCTAAAGATCCCAGTTCATAACAGAAATAGTTTTCGAAAAATACTGCTGTGCCTACCAGAAATCTTCCTGGTGGATTTACTACCAGAAAGGAGGAACAACCGGAAGGTTCTATGTAGTTCTGGTAGTAGAACTGAAAGTTTGGGACAAGGAAGCAAGGAAGTCTAAACAAAAAAAACCCACTGAAGAATGCTCTTGTGAAGAGAAAAAAATACTGTTTGAATATAATAAAATGAAGTTGATTCAACTGTTCAACAAACAAAATTGTTCTCAACAGGTTTTCAACCTAATTCATCCTTCACTATGGCTGAAATAAATTGAAACAAATGATGACACCCACCATCTTCACAGAAAATGTGATATAATATAATATTCACAGTAATACATTCGTTCACTATAGATTTCTGAAATTTTGATGAAGCAGATATACACATAAAAAATACAACCAAATGCTTTCATGTCAATATTAATAGTTCTACGAATGCCCGCGGTGGCGCTGCATTCTTATTTTCAGACTCCTATAGTATTGCATTGTTATCAAACAAGGTCTTGAGTGAGATGAAGAGCATTTTACCTACTGCCGAACAGGGGTGAAGTAAACAATAGGTTAGATTGTCATTACTACAATTTCAGAATATAATGAAACATTTTCGGAATTTTGCCATAGCTATAATTACCGGAATACCCTCAAACAACAATAAACTGCCACTAAATCATTCAGTTTATGAACGTGAAATCGAAACGGAAATGTAAACACGACGCATCAAATAACTAAACAGTAACAGAACGATGTTGCCAAACTGACATAGCAGACTCTAGCTGTTAGTACCCAATAGTAGGGAAGCCCAAGACCAATTATACCAACACGGATTAAAGATACGGCACAAATTCGCAACACCGAATGTTGTTCGCGTTCATAAGCAGATTCTACTTGGCTGCGTAAACAAATGCGTGAGGGCATCTCTAGGTTTACTTTTTACTCTGAGACTTGGGACTTTTATCCTCAAAGTTCTACATATGTATTCTATTGGTGAAAATAATGAATAAGGATTATGATCATTATTAAACAATTTACCTTCTTCTTATTTTTCTTTTTGATCTCCTTGTTTGGTTTGTGATCCTCATTATATTCATTCATTGAAGGTCTGAAAAAATGAAGTTTTCAATGATTCGAACTTCAGGCACTTTCTATTTGAAGCTACATCAACTGATGCAAAATCAGTTAATGCGAGTTCTATTTGACAATGTTGTGATTTTGAAATGATGCGGGTCACTTCAAACTGATGTTGAATTCTGCCAAAATCAGTTTAATTTCCACAATCACTTCAGTTCATCATAACAATAACATAACCTAACATTTTGGTAAAAGTTCACAATTTACTTCTATACATAACAGAAAGTGAATTATTATCCTCTTCTTCTTCTCGGCCGAACTGAGGCCTAGTGGCCCATTGTTCACCCGCATCGTTCTATAGAGACTCAGCTCCTCATACACGAAGACAGAAATGTCGCGAGCCTGCCAGGAGTGGTCCCTCTCACCATAGGGATAGAAGGTGTTGGATTTCCTAGGTGTGTTGACCTTAACTCATTAAGGTTCCCACAGTTGAACAAAATATGCTCAACCGTTTCATCAGTACTCCTGCACCACCGGCATAGGGAGCAGCTCGTCAATCCCATTCTCTTCAAATGCTTGTTAAACAGGTGACCAGTCACCAGACCGAGTTGTTTCCTCTCCAGCAACAGAAGCCTATTGACCTCAGATCGCGAGGACGGTCTCTCAATGAGAATCCTCGACCACCTCAGGCCCACCCCCGCGCTCCATTCCGAGGAAAATTCCCTGTTCAGCCAGTTCCTGAAGAAACTTCTAAGAGATGTGCGACAGATTGGCAGCGTAGGCTCCGGACCAACAAATGCTAATCCGGCTCCCCGCCTAGCCAGTTCATCTGCCTTGACGTTACCAGGTATATCCGCGTGAGCCGGACACCAGATTACTTTCAAAAAGTTATCAGAGCCCAGCCCACGCAGAGCTTTCCTGCATTCTTCTACCAAAAGAGAATCAACTCTAACATCGGATAGAGATTTCAGAGTTCCCTGGCTGTCGCAACATATGTAAATGTACTGGCCAGAGTATCCCCTGCGAATATTTTCTAGTGCGCATGCAAGAACCGCAAATAGCTCAGCCTGCACAATGGAACAGTCCTTCCCCAGAGGGATAGCCTGATTGAAGTGAGGACCCACGATTCCGGCACCAGACCCTGTTGCTGTGACAGAGCCGTCAGTGAACCAGGTGGGACCCTCTGGACTAAGAAGCCTGTTTGATGAAGACCATAGGTTATTATCCTCGGTTTTCATTGCTAGTAATGAATATTTCATATTACTTTTAGAATTTCCTTCGGTACTATCGTCGATATTCCTGTTTGGTACTCTGATTTCAAACCTTATTGTTTTTTTGATTGTCATCCGAAAAAGGCATGTTCTATTTTTCACTTCCAACTGAAGTGATTTCGGAAATTATTCAGTCAAATAGAAAGCTAGGTTAAATCATATCTTACTACTTACATATCTAATTCGATATTCAGTGCTTTATGTGGATCATCTGCATTGCCATGACTCGAATCCGAATCGGATAATGTGGCTCCCTCTGGCAGTTCTAAATCTCTTCTAACAGCCGGAGCTTCCTCATTTTCTGAAGAACTAAAAAATAAGTTTGATAATATCATAAAAAATAAGGATTTACGCGAATAACGCAAGTGAGAATATCAACCATGAAAGCGGTCTCATTGCAATATCAAATAAATAGTGAAAGCAGAGAATAATAGTAGTGTTCTTTCGTACTGATTGAACTGATGGAACTTATTCCGCGATTAGAATAATCACTTGCAATCACTTTAGAGTTGTGGAAGGGGAACGGATTGAAAACGAAAGAACGATCGCTTCAACTGATCTTTCTGATTGAAGTTATATAAATCACTTCGTTCAGTTCGAAAGAACATCACTAATATTAATCGATTGAAATCGACCAATATTGAACTCATACTTCGGAGCTAATCTCGTTCTCGTTCAAGACAAAATGCAAGGAAGTGGTATCAAACAGAGCACCTATGGATGGCGATTTCGTCCTTATTAGGACTCATCAGCACAGGTGGCTCTGAATGATACAAGGTATTTCTTGGACATTAAAGCGAAATGGCATCTTGTTTAAGGTTTTATATACAGGGTGTCCCAAAACTCGAAGTCAACCCGAAACCGGGAGAAAAGGCAAGTAATGCTGGTTGTCAGCAAGATATAAAAAAAATCTAAGTCGCATGATTTTAAAATAATGGGTATTTAAAAAAACACGCAAAATTCCACACCCTGTGACAGTCTTTTCGCTCCTGTTGCCACAAATATAAACTTTTTCCAACTTTTTTTTTTGCTGTGTAACCTTGAATAATGCTTGTCTAAACTGTAATCAAAACTTGGATACCAGCTGCACTAGGTTTCATAAAAATAGAGCTTGCTTCTCAGAAAAAAAAATTCAAAATAAACAATTGCCTAGTTTCAACTGCTGTATTGGAAAAAAAATGTACTACGCAAGTTTGGCATGTTTTGTCAAAAGTTGGCGCATTTAGTAAGGATTCCAAAATGACATACCTAATACTTGTTAAACTGAAGCTGCCGTAGTTCAAATTTATTTTCGATTGCCTTTGAATACACTTTTTCTTAAACTGCTTCCCAGTAAAAAAGTCCAATGGATTCAAGTCTGGTGAACAGGCCGGCCACCAGATTGGACCAGAACATCCGATCCATCTTCCGAGAAAAAATGTTACCAGAAAAAAAAATTTCCAGAGAAAATAATTTTTCCAGAAAAGAAATTTCAGGAGAAATTTCTCTGGACATTTTTTCCCGGAAGATGAATCGGACGTTCTTGTCCAATCTGGTGGCCGGCCCGTTCACCGGACTTGAATCCATTGGACTTTGTTACTGGGAAGCAGTTTAAGTAAAAGTGTATTCAAAGGCAATCGCAAATAAAGTTGAACTACGGCAGCTACAGTTTGACAAGTATTATACCATTTTGGAATCCTTACTAAATCACAACTTTTGACAAAACATGCCAAACTTGCGTAGTTCATTTTTTTTCAATAAAGTCAGTTGAAACTAGGCAATTGTTTATTTTGAATTATTTTTCTGAGAAGCAAGCCCTATTTTTATGAAACATAGTGCAGCTGGTATCCAAGTTTTGATTACAGTTTAGACAAGCATTATTCAAGGTTACACAGCAAAAAAAAAAGTTGGAAAAAGTTTATATTTGTGGCAACAGGAGCGAAAAGACTGTCACATTATTTTAGAACCATGCAACTTAGATTTTTTTTAATATTTTCTGACAAGCAGCATTACATGCCTTTTCACCCGGTTCCTTGTTGACGTCGGTTTTGGGACACCCTGTATACCGAAAACGCCATCTCCGGTTTCATATGAAAACCTTCTTCCATAGCATGAACCTTGAACGAAGTTGCGAGATGTTTACCATTTGTCGCATTGACTGAAAGCGTTCTTGCATATCGCAAATTTTACGTCTTCAGTCCACGACGCGGTGCGCTCAGGGTAACGTCAGTTGACACTGTAGTAAATAATAAGAGAGGCGATGTTACGCGTTAAACCTCTCTTTATATCAAATAAATGTTTGGTAAATTACCTTTCTGACTTATGTTTCTTCTTCTTGCTCTTTTTCTTATGCTTCTTGTCGTCTTTAGTTTTGAGATATTTATCGGACCTCTTTTGTCCGGCTACCTTGAGTGGAATGTTCAAGTTTAGGTCAGTTATGGGTATGTTATCTACTTTGTCATTATCATCTTCGAATGAGTTGGTGCCTTTCAAATAGTGGGGGTTATGAAGTTGTTCATGTCTTCGAGCTTCTTTATTCTACAAAAATTATATGATGGTTTATTGAAAAATACAGTATATTCATAAATGCCTAGTGAAGTAATAAAGGATTTTCCAATAAGAGGTGTTATTTTGATATTCAAAGAAAAATGCCATTTTCCAATATAAATGATTGGATGTTTATTTCATTATAAAGAAGAAGCTATGCCGTTAATAGTGGAAAATAACATCAGGCAAATGACCACCACTACCACGCTTACAGGACCATATCCTTTTAATGAAATTTTCCATAGCCAAATCGCAAAGTGACTGCCTATGTCCTCGATAGCCTTACGAATTCTATCTTTGAGGTCTGGAATCGACGTTGGGCTATTGGCGTAGACCTTCTCTTTCACGTGGCCCCAAAGGAAGAAGTCGCAAGGTGTTGAATCACAAGATCTCGGTGGCCAATTGTGATCACCTCATCATTTCAATTCAATTCAAACGACTCAATCAACAAAGACACGACGTTGTTGATGATCGGCCGGCTTGAGTTCCTGTGTTAACTGAAGTTTATAAGCCTTAAGACCCAAATATTCATGCAAAATACAGTGCAATGACGTTTGTGGAATGCCTAATTCCAAAGAACGACGAGGAATGGACAAACCTGGTTTTTCTTCAACATTTTCGGCTACAGCAGCAATATTCTCGGCTGTTTTTGAGAGACGTGCACGGGTTTTATTCTTCACCCAACAGCTCGAATTTTTCCACAAATTTCTTTATTGCGGTCCGACAAGGAGTTTCACGACGACCCAAAAATGTTCGAGTTTTACGAACCGTTCCTGCCAAATTTTCAACATTTTTATAGTGAATTTTAATAATTTCAATGCGTTATTGAAACGCGTATCGTTTCATTTTCATTAATGGCGTAGTTTCTACTTGTCAAATGTCAAAAAATGACAGCTTCAAACGTGACATCTTATTGAAAACCCTTCATGTATAGAACCTTCATGAAATTATATTTTTATGCAGGAAGATCCAGGCCAACAGCCATTATACTCGAGTAGCATACTGTAATTTAACCTACTGAATATATTTTTGAAGATTTTAACATTTGGCGACCGTGACAAGACTCTTCTATTACAAGTGTGGAAAAAGTCAAGTTGATACATGAGAAATTTTCGGAGAACTTGTCATTGTATATTTTAAAAAAAAAAATTTGCTTCAATTGGTGTAATAAAAGTAAATTTGGCCCTCGATTGACACGATACACCCATATTTGTTAGTTGATGCACTTTAGAATACTGAAAAAAATATCAATTTGAAGAATATAATATTAAACCTAAATATATGAAGCATCTGACAACAATGAATAATAACTCATTATTCACTCGTGATTAATGGGTATTATTATGGCTGAGCATATAATGGGTGGTTTACACAATAGTTGTGAATAAATTACATTATTATATACAGATATCATTGGAATTAATATAAAAAATATTACCTTCTTTATATCTTCTTCTGAAGGTTCTTTATAGTGTCTTTCAGATTCATTTTCACTGTCTGTTTTGACGAATACCTTCACACCATAACCTGTATCACTGTCAGAATCTGACTCAACAACTGGTTCATTGATCCAACTGTCCAAGTCCAAACTGAAAATTATTATTTTCAATAATATGATGAGGACCAATATACAAACATAGTCAAAAGTCTTGCACCTCCCCCCCATCAACTCTGAACTTGTTAAATGTAACTCAAAAACTTATGTATGGAATTTTCAGTATCTTATCACTTGAATAAAAACAATAAACCAGCAAAAGATGTTTCTTGTTCGGGATAATTCAAGTGTATTCTAAATTAATCAGTTTTCAGCGAATAAAGCCTGGTTCTCAGAGCTTCGACGTGAAGCCGGCGACGATCCCCGCTTCTCCTATTTTCTCCCTCGCTGCCACAGAAATACATACAAGTGAAGTTGGTTTATTTCAACTACAAAAGAGGCGTGTCGCTACAGATTTTGACAACCAGAAACCAAAAGGAGGGGGTCAGGGGAAGTTTTGTTGATATTCTCTGATTGGTGGAATAACTGTCGCGAGCTCCACGTCGAAGCTCTGAGAACCAGGCTTAAGCGCTTGTTGAGTTGTCATATTGAGAATATTCCGTGGTAAATTCTTGGACATCCAATTTCTGTTTGACTGGGCTATAATAGTAACTTTTCAAAAACTCTTAAAACACTTTTTCATATCGGGTTGGAAGGAGTATTTGAGCGCTCGTTCTACTCGTTAGACTCCCTGATGACGAATTCGTGGTCAAATTCAATTCTGTCCGTGGAGCCGTCCGGCCAGACGGACAGACGTACGTTAGCACAATAACTTTTGAAGGGATTCTCCTAGAGACTTGAAATTTTCAGGATGAGTTCGGGTCCCAAATAGCTCGGTTAAGTTCGTAAACCCGCCAAATCGTAAAGGGTGTTCCATAAAATATGGCCATTCAAAATTTTTGTTCATCGATATCTCGGAAAGAACAAAACCAATCGAAATGAAATGTTACGGCCAAATGCAAGTTGCTCATAACAAGCCTCGTGCAAAGTTTTGTGGCCATAGTATGAACAGAACCATAGAAAATTCAATTGGAATATTGAAAAGAAGAAACTTCATATTTCCATAAGAAGATATTCGATTCGATTGAAATTTATTTTATGAATGGAGATCGATATACTAAATGTTTATTCAAAATTTCATGGCCATAGTGTCCACAGAACCATAGAAAAGTCAATTAGAACATTGAAAAAGAGAATCTCAATATTTCCATAACAGGATATCCGATTCGAGTGAAATTTCTTTTGTAAATGTAAACTGATATACTGAATTCTCATGCAAAATTTTGTAGCCATAGTGTTAACAGAACCATAGAAAATTCAATTGGAATATTGAAAGAAGAATCTTTATATTTCCATAACAGAATATTCGATTCAGGTGAAACTCATTTTGTAAATGAAAACTGATATACTGAATGTTCATGCAAAATTTCAAGAGGATCGCATCATCAGAACCATAAAAATTATTTTTTTCTAATTATATTCATCAAATATTTCATTTTCATCTCCAGAATATAATTCCGATTGTGCTAAGATTCTGTATTTATATAATAAGGTATCAATCTCAACGCACAAAAGACCTTATTGGTCGCAGTGCAGAAGGGTAATCAACGTGCCGATCGACCACTATCTAATCTAATCAATCTCAATCCCATATAAAATTTTAAGGTTATAGTCTTATTGCCCCACCAATGAACGAGCGCTCAAGAGCTCCTGCTCAGGACTTTTCTCAATTTTTCTATTTTTATTTTGTCTCATTCTACATTTTCTATCAAATATATTGTACCTAGTTGAAAACATTAATCTCATTTCCCATTAGTTATTTTTTTAGAAACCTGAGGGGCTAAGACTTTCGACGATGTGTGTATTTACGAACAATTTAAGCATGACATGATAAAGTGTGTTTCAATACAAAGCTTAATCAATTATTTCATCTACTCACTTTTCTGGTATGGGCACCTTTTTCTGAGCTTTAGGTGCAACTGGATTCAATTCACCTTGGAAAAACTGCAGAAGCTCTTGTGCCAATGAGTTGTTGGTATCTTCGTCTTTTTGAATTGGGTCTATCGTATCTGAATCCAGTATTCTTTGGTTGGTACTTGATCTTCCTGCATAAAAATTTAATTTCATAAAGGTTCTATAATGAAGGATGTTTCGCTCAGAGTAAGAAAGTAAACATAGAGATGCCCTTACGCGTGAAGAGTACTGCATTGTAATCAACCAAGTTCTAGAGTGAGATGGAAAGCACTTTACTGCCGAAATGAGGTGAAGTAAACAGTATATTAGATTTTCATTTCTACCATTTCTGAATATAATACGACATTTTCGTAATTTTGCCATAGCTATAATTACCGGAATACTCTTAAGCAACAATAAACTGCCACCAAATCAGTAAAATAATTTCACAAAGGGGAAAAAAAGAAAGAATCCTTTTATTTGTCCTAATTTTCATAGTCCTTTCGTGATTCTAGGTTCCTAGTTAGAAACTATGTTAAACATGGGTTTCATGGGTTTGTATACTATCCATTTATACCGAAATATATACATATTGTCACTGATAATTCCAAAATACAACATATTTCGAGAAGTACTCATGACACTGAAGTTTGCAGTACAAAATCATGTCACCAGGGGGTCTGGTAACTTCAGTGTCATAAGTACTTCTCAAAAATATGATGTGTTTTGAAATTTACAATGACAACATGTCTATATTTCGGTAGAAATGGATAGTATACAAACCCATATTCAACATAGTTTCTAACTAGGAACCTAGAATCACGAAAAGACTATGAAAATTAGGACAAATAAAAGAAATTTTCCTTTTTCCCCTTTGGACCAACGCAAATGTACGGCATATGAAAAAATATTATCTTTGCATAAAATACTTTCAAAATAAACTTATTTCATGTTGTGTCAAATCACCCCCTGGACTACGGAAATAGAGGGGATTGCAACCCTAGATTTTTTCCCCTTGACGCATGATGTTTGTACGGCGTTGCGGAATAATGGATTAGAAGCAGCATTGAAATAGTATGACACAGATGCCGTACAAAATCAAATGACCAAATTTACCCAGGGAATTGTCGGAAAATAAAAAAAAATTGACTTTGTGGATCCACATTTTTTTACGGCGCTACGCGTTTTCTTATTATTTTTCACGGATCAATCGATGGTAAGAATGCCGTACAAAAATATGTGACCAAAATGTACCCACTCTACCTGTACTTTCGAATTCTCACCTGCACTCAGTTGGACAGCTTACAAGTGACGGCATAGTGCTGAATCTTATTATTTTATGCTCCTATATCGTTTTAGGTAGGTCATCTAGTGGTTCAAATGACCCATAATTTTTTCAACACGGGCCTGTAGTCTATAGTTCGCAACACCGAATGTTGTTCGCGTTCATAAACATATTCCACTTCGCTGTGTCAACAAATGCCTTTAGGCATCTCTAGAGGCGTTTTCGGAAACTACCTCAGGGTTATTAACTCTATCTCTCTACCTATCTACTAGGATCTCGGACCCGGGTTCTAAGTTTACGAACACATAAAGTTTAGGATTTTAAGTGTCAGGCTTATCAATAACATAACCAAATATTTATGAATTTATTTTTTCAGTCTCAGTCTATTTTTGGATTGTCTCTAGCTTTGCTTGCATTGATTGGCTTTTGTAAAATCTTTCATATAATTTCTGGTGTGCTAAAGAAGTCAAGAATTTGGTTTGTTCAGTTCCAGTTTATTTTCGGGTTATCTCCTCTAGCTTAAATTTATTGATATTGGTGAAATCTGTCTTATGATTACTGGTGTGTCCTCTCATGTTTAATGTTTTCTTTGAGTAACTCTGTTGAGTAAAGAAGGCTGTAGCTTAGGGGAAAGATCTGTATACAAAGTTATGAAGAAGTTGTTTTACATTATTTTCTTGACTCATGGAACCACACATTTTACATTGAGCCAAATTCTCTCTCTTTCCATAATTTTTGAGAAAAGAATATATGAAATTACTAAGAAAGAGTAGATGACTTATTCCCGCCTTTTTAAAATACAAAATTAAACTGCTGTGCGCATGCGGTGACTCTACGGCCCTACTCCTGTGTAGGGTTACAATAAATCAACCTGGGTCAGTGATCGAGTTAATAGCACCGTACTTTCCGAGAACACGGGTTTGATTTACTTTTTACTCAGGTAAGTAGTAATTACTCGGGTTAACTCGATCCCTTACCTTCGCGTTCGTTTACCTAACCCGAACATCCAACCTATGTTCGGAAAGTACGGTGCTATTAACTCGATCACTGACCCAGGTTGATTTATCGTAGCCCTACACGAGAGCAGGGTCGTAGAGTCACCGCATGCGCACTGGAGCTTAATTTTGTATTTGAGGGAGGCGGGAATTAGTCTCCTACTCTTCTCTTAGTAATTTCATATATTATATTCTTGAAAATTATGGAAATAGAAGAGAATTTGGCTCTTGAACCAAGAAAATAATGTGAAACAACTTCTTCATAATACAGATTTTTCTGTGCTAAGCTACAGCATTCTTTACTTCTTTAACATAGTTACTCAAAAATAACATTAAACATGGGAGGGCACAACAGAAATAATAAGAAAGATTTCACAAAAGTTAGTCTAGTTGTAGATGTTGTCAATCTTAAACTATATTAAAAAAAATTTCTTTCAGTTCATTTATATCGTACATGTATACACGTATATCAAGTGAAGTGCAGCCGTTAGAATTTCTGGAAATTTTAAGAGTTGTAACCTCTAATTCTAGAGCCCCAGTAGAAGGAGAAGTTCAAGAAGAAGTTCTGAATGCATGTCATATTATAATGTGTTGGAAAACAAATTGTGGGGCCAGTTTTATAGACATTTGCTCTTTGTGTTTAAAAACTATTGCCCTCGCCCTCTTAATACAGAACCTCATAAAATTGATGGTTCATTGATTGCGGAGAGTGATAAAGTAAAACAAAACTAATATGCACGATATGTACTTGTTAAGGTGGAGTGAAGAGGAAATGTAAGCATATCATTACAGTTGTTTTAATTAGATTAATCAGGTACATGATGTTCCTATTCATCCATGACAGAATCATGTCAAAACTCATGGTTTTTTCTCCTTTCCTGCTGCGTGTTTCTTTATTGGGGAAAAACTATCTAAACTTGATGAAATATCACATACAGAATTAAAGTGCTTATGGAATTAGCAGAAGGCTGATGTAAGAAAATAAGGGTTCGTCTATAGAAAATATGCCTTGCTTAAAAATTAAATTTGCTGTATCGTCCTATAGTACGTATAAATTAAGAAGATAATATGTAGAAATATTTTATGAACCCTTTACCAATTCTGCAATAGCCAAATACAGGTTTGTGAAATAATATGTTTTATGTGTACCTTAATTTGAAATGATCCTAAGAAGTAGAGGGAGCTTGTCGTAATCTGCTGTAATATCAAAACCTTCGATACAAATTCCACGTAAGAGGTTAAAGCGACAATATAGGAATTACTTTCCTATATTTATTGGAGTATATAAGAAACAAGCCTTTCTTTTACTATTAGTTTCCTTCCAAACTCGTTTTCAAGATATATTTTCATTTGGTTTTCCTGAGGGAAGAAGCGATAACTATAACCTAAAGTTTGCAATTTTTTCGCCCATAAATTGCATCGGGGCACACAACTGTAGTCATTTCCGATCGAAATCATATTCAAGAGGATAACAATTTCAACTTTCCCTTGAATATTTCTTCTAAACAAAAGTTTATGAACAAATACGAAATTTATTACACTGTAATACGTTCAACGCTTTGTTTACTACTATCTTAGCTCTATTTTGATTTCAACCGCTAGAGTGCGTATCGCTGATCAGCAGAAGCCAATAAATGCAGGCAAAGCTAGAGACAATCCAAAAATAAACTGGGACTGAAAAAACAAATTCTTTACTTCTTTAACATAGGTACTCAAAAATAACATTGAACATGGAAGGGCACACCAGAAATTATAGGAAAGATTTCACAAGAGCCAATAACTGACTGAAAAAATAAATTCATGAAATATTTGGCTATGTTATTGATAGGTCTGACACCTCAAATCCTAAACCTGATGTGACCGTCACGTGATCAAATGGATCGAGTTAATAACCCTGAGTAAGTTTCCGAAAAAGCTTGTTTACAAAGTACTCACTCAATTCGATTTCTTCCTTTACGATCTCCATGATACTCAGGCAGGTACTAGACCTTTCCTGGACCTCCAGTTCAGCCGACTTGACACTGTCTTGCAGTTTTTCAGAGATGATTTCACACAGTTCCAATATTTCATCGTACCTTTCTTCCAATTCGTATTTTTCCATAATATGAGCAAACAGCTTGAGGATGTTGTGTATAAAAACTGATTCAATGTGTTGTGGTAAAGGTTTGTAATTCAGCATCATTTTCAAAACCTTTTCTGGCTCCTTTAAGTGACTGCAAAATATTTCAAACCATAGTTTTACAATAATATTCTGGGAATATTCAGTACAAAAATATTTTAAGGGTAAGTATAAGATTTGAATAATTAAATTGAATTCATTAACGAATAGAATAAAACCAACCATTTTATTTGAATGATCTTCTTCCCGATGTTAACACGCGCAAAATTATGTCATAATTTTTTGTCAGAGATCAAAATCCTATACAGGGTGTCTACTTTTAAAGTGGACAAACTTAAGAGGTGACTATACAAGTGATTTGCAACAAAAAATATCATAAAGCATTTGGTCGAAATGTTGACGGTTAAGTTTTTTCTCTATTCTCTATTTCAGTTTTCCTTGTAGTCCCATTAAATCTGACCACATATTCTGAAAGGGCAATAAAGGACCCCACACATTTTGTATGAGAATTGGCTCCCGGTGGATTTGGCTGAAAATTTGATATGATGTTCTACTAATCCTTTTGATCAAATGTCTAAACAGTCACGAAGCTGAAAAATGCATACTTCTAGGAGTTTTTAGCGATTTTTTGTATCCAGTATGGCTTACGTAATACCGTTCACACAGAAATGTTTGAGAATATTTCGTGATAATTGAAAGCAGATTCTGTCAATTCGAAATATTTTCAAACATTCCTGTGTGAACGGTAATACCTAAGCCATAATGGGTACAAAAAATCGCTAAAAACTCCTAGAAGAATGCATTTTTCAGCTTCGTGACTGTGGAGACATTTGATCAGAAGGATTAGTAGAACATCATATCAAATTTTCAACCAAATCCACCGGGAGCCAATTCCCATAATACGTAAGCCATAATGGATACAAAAAATCGCTAAAAACTCCTAGAAGTATGCATTTTTCAGCTTCGTGACTGTTTAGACATTTGATCAGAAGGATTAGAAGAACATCATATCAAATTTTCAGCCAAATCCACCGGGAGCCAATTCCCATACAAAATGTGCGGGGTCCTTTGCAACAAGATGAGAGAGTCTGTGTGCAAAAAACACTCTTATTGCAGGCGCTTTTTCTTCAGTAAACAATACCCCGATTAGTGTACTTTCGAATGACATATCAACTTTTGTGCTAGCTGCTCATTCTCCACAATAATATCATGACTAACATGATAATGATTTCAATGTGTACTGAATTGAGCATTAATAACCCATTTTAATGCTCAATTTTTTTTAGCCATTTTAATGTGCAATCCTCATGGCAACCGTACACAAAGTATTAGGAAGCACTACGAGAAATGTCAAAACTCTACTGGAACATAGAAATTCCCCTATGTCAAATGTAGGTATGTCTTGTGCAAAATGAGAATATATTTTAATCAAGAATTTATACACTATTCATGTTGAGATCGTCGGAAAAATCTTTTAATCAACACGGTTATTAATCTAGCGGTCTAGAACTATTAACGCGTTCGCTCCGCTCACGCATTAAAATATCTCCATTAGTCGCTGTCTTTAATAACCTAGTTGATTAAAAAACTATTTCCGCCGACCTCGAAATAAAAGGTGCTTTTAATGTGTACGAAATTGAGCATTAATGACCCATTTTAATGCTCAATTTTTTAGAAATTTTAATGTGCAATCCTCATGGCAACCATACACAAAGTATTCAGAAGCACTACGAGAAATGTCAAAACTCTTCTGGAACATAGAAATTCCTTTACGTCAAATGTATGTCTTGTGCGAATTCAGAATGTATTTTAATCAAGAATTTATACACTCTTCTTGTTGAGATCGTCGGAAAAATCTTGTAATAAACTCGGTTATTAATCGAGCGACTAATGGTCTCGAACTATTAACGCGTTCGCTCCGCTCACGCATTAAAATATCTTGACCATTAGTCGCTGTCTTTAATAACCTAGTTTATTAAATAACTATTTCGAATCAAATGCTATAAAATAAATATAGGGGTTGCCATTTGAAAATCTCGAAATATTCAATTTTAAGCCTATTCGGAGTAATATCTTCGAAAAACCTTACGTTGTATCAAAATACTGATTGTACCTCATAAATGCATGGATTCTCTACTATGAGACTGCTGAATTTGGTTCCGTTAGCATAAAAAATAATCGAGATATTGCATTTTCAAACTGGCAATGCAAATGACAAAAATTTCAGGAACTTATGCATAACTTGGCAACAGTGCATATCAGAGATTTTTTTTCAGTATTTTATACTGCGAATTCGGTATTGAATCGATTCATAAATGAAAATGTAGGTAGTTCCGTTTGAAATAAGAAAGTAGATGTGTGTTTGAGATAGACATGGCAATACTGCCGACTTGCAAATACTTTAGGCGAAGAGTTCCTTCACCCTCAAGGCTTCACCTAAAATTTCAGAACGAAATATTCACTAGTTCTCCTAAAACGTCTAATAGGCCAACTTAAAGGAACACCATGTATGTTAGAATAATGTAAGAATTCAATTTATTTTCAAAAATTGTGTAGTTGAAAACAAGAAATTTGAGGCAAACTTACACACTGAATTCTCCACAGAGATAGGCGGCAGCGTACAAGACTTCCTGCATAACCATGAATTGATTGTGAGAAGTGTAGAAGGATAAAAGATCTGCCATTTCAGAAACTGCAAATGATCTTATCGCTTCCACCCTGACACTCACGTCCATTAGTTGTGAAGCTATTACATGTCCTGAAAAATTTAATAATAAAGAATATAACACCCAGAAAAATATACTGATGGACAAAATTAGCGCACCACCTAAAATTTCATTAAATTCAACAATTGATATCTTTCCAATCTTTAGTCGGATTTCAACGTTTTTTTCTTTCAATAGTAGCTTTGTTATTGTCGAATTCTCTCCATTAAACAGAAGTCCAAAAAATGAAATCTCCATGTTGTACAGGGCGTTTAAATAATGTCATGTTTTATAGTCAAATTTTAACGTCTTCTGTGGGCAATGCCAGGTTGCTGAGACATATAAAAACAATAAAACGTTGTAGCCTAGTGTCTCTCGAGTATTTCGTTTTTTTAAAAACCAATTTATCTTGAATTCGTACAGAGATATTCAACTTTTTATCAACTCTTGTATTTTATGCATTAGCCATGAATATCTTCGCAACCATTTGTCCGATTTGAATGATTTTTTTTAGTTGTAGCTCTTTTATTGGCGACTATCATACTACAATGAGATGTTCAAAAAAAGAAATGCATCATGCTGTACAGGGCGTTTAAATTTTCGGGTTTTTTCATTACAGTTTAACGCCTTCTGTGGGTAATACCAGATAAATTGATTTCCAAAAGTTATACAGTGATGTAGCCTGATGTTTCCTGGTTATTTTGTCTTTTTAAAAGCAATTTAACTTGTACAATTCCAGAGATATTCACATTTTTATAACATTTTTCTGTTTTTCTTAATTTGTTTTCGTTAATTTTTTGTGTTGAAGGTTAATTCTTATTTATTTTTCTTTGGTCGTTGTCTCCGTAGATTTATGGAAACGGACTCTCACGTTAAAAGACCAGATCAAAGTAAAAAAACCGCCTTCGAGTTGTCCGAAATGTTACAATTTCATCAAAAACTGCAAGAAGAAGACTCAATGAATATGGATTGAATATGCAAGACACCCCAAAAGGCTTTTTTCACTTAACTGAAGACTTCAGAGTAAGCTTAAAATCATCCCATGGAAGGGTATTTATCTGGAGAAGATTACCTTGATTACTCTTATGGATCTTGTAGCGATCCGGGAAGGGGCAATAAATTCTGCGAGATTCATAGGCGACCAAGTTTTGCTAAATCCCATATCGTGAATACCTTAAAGAAGTTGGGATTCAACATCTACAGTGGCCGGCTTTTAGTCCTGACCTGAACGTAATCGTTCAGACATTTGGGATCAGCTTTAACTACGTATTCAACATCGAATGAAAAGAATATTGAAGTAAAGAAAAATTCAGAAATTAACACAATTATTAATTTCAAATGAATTATATTAATTAGAAAAAATTATGACCACTGTAAACCCCAGTATCACTTGACTGAAAATATTCATTGTCAATATATTGTATGAAATGCAAGATGTTATAAAAATGTGAATATCTCTGGAAGGGTACAAGTTGAATTGCTTTTTAAAAGAGCAAAATACTCAGGAATTATCAGGCTACATCACTGTATAGTTAGTATAGTATAGTAGAGAAGCCTCAGGTATCTGGTATTGCCCACAGAAGGCGTTGAACTGTAATGAAAAAACCCGAAAATTAAAACGTCCTGTACAGCATGATGCATTCTTTTTTTGAACATCTCATTGTAGTATGATATTCGCCAATAAAAGAGGTACAACTAAAAAAAAACATTCAAATCGGACAAATGGTTGCGAAGATATTCATGGATAATGCATAAAATACAAGAGTTGATAAAATGTTGAATATCTCTGGACGATTTCAAGATAAATTGGTTCAAAAAAAACAAAATACTCAAGAGACACTAGGCTACAACGCTTGATTGTTTTTATATACCTCAGCAATCTGGCATTGCCCACAGAAGACGTTAAAATTTGACATGAAACATGACATTATTTAAACGCCCTGTACAACATGAAGATTTCATATTTTGGACTTCTGTTTAATGGAGGAAATTGGACAATAACAGAGCTACAATTGAAAGAAAAAAAGTTAAAATCCTACTAAAGATTGGGAAGATATCAGTTGTTGAAATTTAACGAAATTTAAGGTGGTGCGCTAATTTTGTCCATCAGTATATATTTCAGAAATTAATATACAGGATGATTTAAGACTCGATGCGAAAAATTGAGGGACACTTACAGATTGATATCCTTGATTAAGAGCAAAAGAAATTAATGGTGGTATTCTGCTTTCATGTGTAAGCCAATCTATAACTTTTCATTATCTTACAGGAAAATTGCAATTCTGGACCTCTTTAAGGCATCTGTAGCTTACAGAAATTGTTAAATATTTACGAGTACCCGATGGGTGATCGGAAGCATTATCGAATGAAATATTGTGGGGTTATGTTGAATGGTTTGTTTATTTATTGATGAACACCAACGTTTAAATATAAGAAATTCATGATGGTAGTAAGGCTTCGTTTATTAGATCGTTATTGGAAGGAAATCATAACCAGTAAGTAACATTGTTCAATAATATACATGACCTAAAAATCATTCTTCTTTATAATAGGAACTTTATGAGAAATGGAAGGAAGGTCCATTTTAAATGAAGGATGCCCAGTTTGTGAAACGGTTCAGATTGAAGAAGCAGTGTTCTTTGAACTTAATAAATGCTCTACGGCATTTTTTTCCAAGATTTTTTTTTCTTTCCTCTTTTCAATTTACTCGATAAAATGAACAAACGCAAACTACATAAAAATAAATGTATTTTCAAATTTAAATTAAAACCATTTACCCATAAGACATAAGTTCCATGATCAAAACTAACGATTTAAGGTTATGTTCATCGATGAGTAGTTCAAATGTGACACTGTAAATTGGTTTCGTGCACGTTTTACAACTGACAGCACATCGGAAGTATAACAACCCTACTTTTCCTATGTAAATCATAGCAAAACAACGAGAGATTTTGGATTTTGTCAAGTTTTTCAGTTGATTAATTTCTTCTTTGGACTGAAAAATCGTGAAAATGGACCTTTCAAATTGTTTATTAAGTTCAGATCATATTCATCGAGGACGATATGTTGAAAAATATCAGTTTTGGGTATTCAACCTTGTCAACTGTAGAAGGAAGATATTTATTCATCTAACTTGGCTCGTTTTAGAGATAAAATGTATCCTGATATTATCAGTTATTCAGTGGAAACAAAGAATGCTGCTGCAGTGAATCATATGATATTTATAATTATAATTCTTCAATAAATGGAAAGAAGAAAAATTATCATATTTGTTTATTGAAATGAAAGCCCATGAATTCCATGATGATTTTATTGAAAAAAATGAAGGACTTTATCAAAATTAACAACTAAATTTCAATTATTCATAACGTGGAAAACGATTTCTATTAAATACAAATTAAGAAAATGAATAAATATTTTGTCGAAAGTGAAGCATTCATCATTACAAACCAACAAATTATAGTCTCTTGTATAGATGAAAACTTAATTATCTAATAAGTAATTTTAAAAATTTTTAAATACAGAGTTAGAAGTAAGTATACTTATGCTATATTCTATAAAATAGTGAAAAGCGGAGATAGCAGTTACCTTTTACTTCTCTCATATAAAAACAAAAGATATACTGCAAATTAAAGAACATCCAGATGAGTTTTAATCCAGTGATATGATTTCAGGACATATATTTATAAAAACTCAACTTATCACAACAATTTTGTCCATTAACAAGTACTCTTCATCTCCTTTCTCTAACGGGTGAATTGGAAATACATCCTATAGTGTTCTATATGTCCAAATAAGTATGAATCCTGAAACTGGCTAATCTCTTTGTCTTCTTGATTTAATGGATAATAATATCAGGATACATTTTATAATCGGAATAAGACACATTAGATAGATAAATCTTCTGCAGTAGATAAGAGTGAATGCCCAAAACTGATATTTTTCTACATATCGCCCTAGATGAATATGATCTGAACTTATTTAACAATTTTATAGGTCCATTTTCACGATTTTTCAGTCCAAAGAAGCAATAAATCAACTGAAACACTTGAGAAAAACCAAAATCTCTCGTTGTTTTGCTACGATTAGGAAAAGTGGGGTTGTTATACCTCCGATGTGCTGTCAGTTGTCAAACGTGCACGAAACCAATAACTGGAACGGCGTCGTAGGTACTAAAGTTCGACAGAAAGTGTGTCGCGTTGAAATGGAGAAATTGCGTCAATCCATCTCTCTCTTCATAGGAAAAGCGGGGTTGTTATACCTCCGATGTGCTGTCAGTTGTCAAACGTGCACGAAACCAATAAGATAGTTACAGGAACAATTCCAGAATTTACAAATCTGAAAGTCGGCCAGTTAAAGACAAATCGTACGCTACAGTATCGTAACTTACAGATGAAAAGCAGAATACCACCATAAGTTTTAAATTTTGGGTCTTTTTGAGCGCTTGTTCTACTAAAACGAGTGCTTTAATATTTTGTCCAAATATCTGTAATTTTCGAACTCCCTGATGGCGAATTCGTGGCCGAATTCAATTCTGCCCTGATTTTCAGTTCTTTTGCATTTTTCAACAATGTGAGCCTGTATACGCCCCTCAATTTTCGTTCGAGATTCGGATCACCCTGTATTGCAAATTAGAAAATAATATTTCCTTATACTAAAGATTAGCTTACCTTGCTTAGATCCAAATTCCATTTGAGCCAATTCCACCAGAACTGTTACGTACCATTCAAAATTTGTGATGAATTGATAATTATTTTGAGAACAGATCAATATAATTTTACTTAGAAGTTCGTCCCTGTATATGGTACCCTCAGCTTTTTCCATATGAGCCATAAGTTTTTTAACAATTTCCATGAGATTCTTCTTTGATACCTGTAAGAAAAATAATAATGTATTCGTTTATAGAATGGAATATCGATATTATGAAAGTGAAACTTTCTGATTGGATAGCTTCCCTGCTATCAAAATTATGAAGGGTTTTCCAATAAGAGGTGTTATTTTCATATCCATAGAAAAATGCCATTTTTCAATATAAATGATCGGATGTTTATATCATTATAAAGAAGAAGCTATGCCGTTAATAGTGGAAAATAACATCAGGCAATTGACCACCACGACCACGCTTACAGTACCATAATCCTTTTAATGAAATTTTCCATAACCAAATCGCAAAGTGGCTGCCCTATGTCCTCGATAGCCTCACGACTTCCATCTTTGAGGTCTTGAATCGACGCTGGGCTATTGACGTAGACCTTCTCTTTCACGTGGCCCCAAAGGAAGAAGTCACAAGGTGTTGAATCACAAGATCTCGGTGGCCAATTGTGATCACCTATTCGAGATATAACACGGTCCGGAAAATATCAATGGTTTAGTTGCTTGTGTAGCACGTAGCTCCGTTTTGTCGAAAGTAAACGTTGTCTAGATCAATACTATCCAATTTTGACGTTTGTGGAATGCCTAATTCCAAAGAACGACAAGGAATGGACAAACCTGGGTTTTCTTAAACACGTTCGGCTAGAGCAGAAAAATTCTCGGCTGATTTTGAGAGACGTACACGGTTTTTATTCTTCACATCACTAACTTGTCCCAACAGCTCGAATTATTCCACCAATGTCTTCATTGCGGTCCGACAAGGTGCTTCACGACGAACCAAAAATGTTCGAGTTTTACGAACCGTCTCTGCCAAATTTTCACTATTTTTATAGTGAATTTATAGTTATTTAATCAACTAGGTTATTAAAGACAGCGACTAATGGTCAAGATATTTTAATGCGTGAGCGGAGCGCACGCGTTAATAGTTCGAGACCATTAGTCGCTCGATTAATAACCGAGTTTATTACAAGATTTTTCCGACGATCTCAACATGAATAGGGTATAAATTCTTGATTAAAATACATTCTCAATTCGCACAAGACATACATTTGACGTAATGGAATTTCTATGTTTCTATGTTCCAGTAGAGTTTTGACATTTCTCGTAGTGATTCTGAATACTTTGTGTACGGTTGCCATGAGGATTGCACATTAAAATGGCTAAAAAATTGAGCATTAAAATGGGTCATTAATGCTCAATTTCGTACACATTAAAAGCACCTTTTATTTCGAGGTCGGCGGAAAAATAATTTAAATGCATTCTTGAAGCGTGTATCGTTTCATTTTTATTAATGGCGTAGCTTATACCTGTGAAATGCCAAAATATGACAGCTTCAAACGTGACATCTACCGAAATAGCGGGCTATTCAAAATAACACCTCTTAACGAAACCCTTTCAGAATAGGGTTGAATTAACAGTTTTCAAGTTTTGCATACCATTCCATACAGTAAATCCAAAGCTCTCAATCTTATGGACTCATCCTTGTCCTCTAAGCACTGAAGAACAAGGTCTTTGTGTGCCTGCACACTTTTTGGATGGGTTTTCAATATTTTTGACATTGCTAAAAGACCCAAGTATTTCACTGAAATAAAAATGAAAAACATAAAAGCCAAGTTCACACCTTGAGTAACTCAAAAGATTTCCTTTAATTTCTTCCATTCTAACATTTATTCTTCTGACTATGCAAAAACCTCAGAGTAAGGATTAAACATAGAGATGTCCCTACATGTGAATAGTACCGCATTGTAACAAACCAAGCTTCAGAGTGAGATAGAAAGCATTTCACTGCCGCACTGGGGTGAAGTAGACAACAGGTTAGATTTTCATTTCCACAATATCTGAATATAATATTGTGTAGGAAAGGAATGCCAAGTTTTTGTTTAGATGTATTTATGTTAAATACACTGATCAACAATTGCTAAGGATCACTTATGAACTTCTCTTCATTTGTATTTTTTTCAAGTTATCTCGTGAATATCTGTACATTATATGTTCTCTAAGGAAAAAGTAAGATGTTTTGAGTTGATTATATCAAAGTCTTTCTCACTTCATCGGCTCTTGTTCACAAAATCGATTATTATCTGTAGGCTGTTACAGGTGGAGTGAAAAGCAATGTGGTATTTGTTATTCAATCTGTTTTTTTTCTCTCGTTCAAACACATAAGGTAACAATAATTGAAGAAATGAGAACAATATCAGCTCATCAGTCATGCCGAGAAGACGTTTGGCTCCTGTGCAACTGGACCAAATCATACGGTGGATACAGGAAGGTTTGTCCCAGCGAGAAGTGTCCCGGCGGTTGAATGTTTCGCAAAGTGTCGTGAGTCGGGCTTGGAATAGGTTCATCCCAAACGACTCAGTAGCTTATGTTCATGGGGGAGGTCGGCAGCGCAGTACAACAGCTGCCCAAGATCGTCTTTTGATCCTCAATGCTAGGAGAAATCCCACTTACCCGGCGTCGCGGCTCAATAGATCACTGAGAGTTGCAAGGAGTTCAAATTTCGAAACAGACTGTAAGACGACGACTACATGTTCGTGGTTTGAGAGCACGTAGGAGGGTACAACATCCCCGTTTGAATAGGGAACACCGGGTTCATCGACGGCAATGGGCTGAGGAGCACTGCTATTGGACACTTGAAGATTAGGGCCGATGTTTATTTACGGATGAGTCTAGATTTCGTTTGGTCAACTTCGATGGACGTATTCTTGCTTGGAGGGAAAGAGGTCGAAGGTATGCAGAACAGTTTATGGTACCCACAACAGCTTTTGGCGGAGGTTCTATATGTGTATGGGGAGGCATTTGTTTGAACCAACGCACAGAGTTGGTTGTTCTGCAGAACACCACCACGACCAGCCAGAGATATCACGATATGATTATTGAACCCATAATTGTTCCGTTTGCGGCTGCCGTGGGCGAGAATTTCATTTTAATTGACGATAATGCCCGTCCACACCGTAGTCGTCTGGTTAATGAAGCGCTAGAAACTCATGCTATTGATAGGATGGACTGGCCAGCTCGCTCTCCAGACATGAATTGCATCGAACATGTCTGGTCTGAGATGTCTAGACAATTGTCAACCTTAGAACAACCGATCAATAACCTGGAGGACCTTTCTGACGCTTTACGGGATATTTGGACGAATTTGCCACAAAATTTTATGAATCGTTTGATCGAAAGTATGCCTCGTACGGTAGAATGCTTGAGACGAGTTCGTGGGGGAACAACTAGGTACTAGCTTAACCCATGGACCTATAATACTAACTGGACGTCGAACTTCCTTACTGTCACGTAGAAAAAAGTGAGGCAAATGGCCGCCATTTGCAGTTTGGGGTGAACCACAAATATTTTGATGTTTTATGCCATTTGTGCTCGAATTCATAGATTTATAATAGGTCCATGCTCGAATTTTGATTGAAACATAGACGTTCCATTGAAAGAAGTGATGAAACACGAACTCTATATACTAGTGTTCTGTGAACTCTGACATTTCGGTCTATTAAATTATAATTATAAATATTTTCGATTCTTGTGATTAGTTAATAAACAATATTATTATCCTATCATTTTAATTCGTTGAAATAAAATAAATAAAGGAATATTGGTTATTCTAATATTTCAATTCATAGAAAAAGTGACAACTCTCAAATTCACCCCAAACTGCAATAGCATTATAAATCTATGGCTTAACCGAAACTTCAGCCTTCTTGTGGTTTCATCATGAAATTTTTATGTTTTTCAAACACGGAATTTTGAGTGTTCCTAATAAAGTCTTTTTTCTCTCCAACTTTCCATTTTTTCATTCTTATCTGAAGTGAATCATATTATCAACTGAAAATACTATGATATCTGACTAAATTTATAATCTTGGAGCGAATATTTTAGAAATAAATTCAGAACAAGTAAGTGATCCCTATCAATTGTTGAGCAGTGTATTTTATCACAAAACTGTGGTGATATTGAGTGATTACTAATACTAGAAATAATCTCAGTCAATCAGACCATGAAAGCCTTAATCAATATATTAAACCTACTGATTTGAACTCGTATAACTCACAATTTTGGTCCGAATCCTCTATTAATATCCTCAACTTCTGTACACATAACTGGATGCTAGCTGCATGATTTGGCATCCCTGATGAAATACTTATCAAAACAGCTATGACTGTATTGATGCATTCATACAATAAACTCATAGCAGACGTACTGAAAAATATTTAAATAAGATATAAAACAATATTTTGTGGCATAAAATAGATACTTATAGTCCATTCACGAAAGGTTGAGCCGTCGGTTGGCCATGGAAATTTGGCATATTCCACTGTGTATATTAAAATTTTAGGTTATGATGTTTATTTTCTTGTCAGATTGATACGCAATGTTGTCAATATTGCATAGAGTTGTCTGATAACTCACAAGCTCGTCGGACGAGGCCGGGTACATTCGACAACGTTGACTTTATTTTACTTTATGACAGTAAATACTGCCAACTTCAGATAAATAAAGAAACGCCTACTATGTGCTCAACCTTTCGTGAACGGACTATATAATGATTATAAGAAAACCTAGAGCACAACACGGTGCCTAATTCGTTTCGTAAGCAAACACAGGTGTTCAAATTAGAAGAAACAGAGTCCTGCACTTGAAGTGTAACCTGTTTCAAGCCATCAATGCACCTGCGCAGTGATATCAGATCAGATCAGATATTTAGAAATTTGCTAGTAGTAGTAGAAGTTTAGTCAGTTTAAAAAGGGGTTACAGTTCACTGCTTCCTCAAGGTCTATTGTGCCCCTTTAAGAGCTTTTCGAACCATACCCTCACAGCTCGCCTTCCAGTTACAGAGATCTGATAAAATCCAATATCTGTGAAGGCTTGAACGATGCTAGTTCCTCACTCTTACAAGTTTCTCGCCCAAGACATTCTCTCCTTAGGCTCGCAATGCCAAAGCATTCCGTGACTAGGTGAATGGGGGTTTCTTTCTCCTCCCCACAGAACCTACACTCGTCAGTGTCCGATAATCCCATCCTCAATAGGTGCTTCCTGAGGCGACAGTGTCCGGCCAGAAAGCCAGTGAGGAGGTGTAATTGCTTCTTACCAAGATCCAGATATCTTTTGGATCCCGCTGTCTCAAAGTTCCGAAGGAACTTAGTGGAATGATCCATCCCTGGGAGATTCCGCCAGAGTTTTTCCCTCTCGGCTTTCTCCTTCTCTAGAAACTCCTTCTTATAGGTACATTTACCTATACCACAGAAGGGTTCTGGGCCAATGAGCGACATTCGTGCGCCCTCTTTGGCAAGTGAATTGGCCTCTTTGTTTCCTTTGATTCCCGAATGGCCAGGAACCCAGATTAAAAAGTCCTTTTTTTCTTGCATACCTCATTGCGTTTCTTTCGGCACTCCCAGATCATTTTTGAGTCGATGACGTAGGAGCTCTGTGCTTTAATAGCATAAATAATAGTGTGATAATTTCACATGTTCTGTACATGACAATCATTTTCCTATTCGAATTAAGGGCCTTTTGAATATGTTACAATATGGCCGGACCCTGTAGAAATATTTTCTTCAGTAACTAAGAAGTGGTAATTTTAGAAAATGCTAAAAGTGTTAATAAGATTGACTAATTCTATACAATGATGTGAAATCTTTTCAGAAACTTATTTGATCATTAATTCGGGTTAGAAATTGACAGATAAAAAAATTATTGTCAATTTATAACAAAAGAGATTGAAAAAATAAAAAGCCTATAAAATAACGGGTTATTCATTTCGCGGTTTCAAAAGTATAGGGCTGGAATTCGATATCTGTCAAACGAAGTTTTTTAAAAAAATTTTTTTGTTCAGTTGAAAGTCTGACATTTATGAAAATGGATCGCTTGACTATCGCACAACGCATGAAAATTGTAAAAACCTAATACAAAAATGGCGATTCTGCCACAGCCACATATCGTGCTTTAAGAGCAGATTTTGGTTTACATAATCGTCCAACTACGCAAGCAATTAGTAAAATTGTGAAGAAATTTGAAGAGACTGGATTGGTTACAGATATTGTAAGCCCTGTGCATCATCGTTCTGCTCGTACCACTGAAAATATCGCTACTGTAAGTGAAAGTGTTGTCGAAGACCCGAATCTGTCGATTCCTCGTCATTCTCAGGAATTAGGACTGTCTTACGGCACATTATAAGTTCCAACTCAAGAATTGACCGTACAATGATCGTCAGGATTCTGCGCAATAGATAAAAATGTGTTCCAACTGAAAATGTATCGTTTGAGAACAGTTTCCGTTTTTGTTCCATCCCGCTTCGGGACCGTGAGTGGAACGGTTTGTGATCGTCATTTCGATCCCTGGTCTGGAGCAAGTACTGTTTGGACGGTTCTTGTACGGTCAAAGTTTAGACATGCGCATAAGATCGATTACTAACAGTTTCGTGACCGTCGAATTACCGTACAAAAGTCAGCTGTTGGAACAAACCTTATGGCGTATTTTGCATTAAGATCTACACCTACACCCATATAAAATCCAGCTCACACAACAACTGAAGCCAGCCGACCATTCACATCAACATCGTGGATACGTCGAATGGGTGCTTGAACAACCGGCGGTGGACGGCGATACCAACTGGCCACCAAGATCATGCGATTTGACACTGCTTGACTTTTTTTGTGGGGCTACGCGAAATACTGTGTTTATGCAGATAAACCTTTAAATCTTGAGTAGTTAAAAACCAATATTTGTCAAGTTATGGGTGAGATACCGCCCAATATGTGTCAAAAGGTGGTCGAAAATTACCTCAAAAGAATCGATGCTTGCAACAATTCGGGTGGTTGTCATTTAAATGATGTAGTGTTTCACACAAATGTCAACGATCAAACTTTATAATAAAAAAGAAATATCATTATAAAAATTATTTTTTATGTGTTTTATTTACGTTTACTTTTGAAACCGCAAAATGGATAACCCTGTACTTTTACATAGTAAACATAGTAAAACAATTATGACTATTCAAAATTGTGTATATCCAATAAAAAAATAACTGAATAAATGCTGCTACGACATATGTATACACTTACAATATAGCACAAGCATGAGACAACTAAAATAATTACAATATTTTTTACAAATAATAATAGTTATAAAGAAGTTCCTCGGCTCTATGCTCAATGTTACAATAAGAATGAAATCAAGAATTTAAGAAAATTATCATTGTATTTAATTTCAGAATTTTTACAAAAATGTAGGCGTAGGGTATGTTATATTGTAAAAATACATCAAATCTACAAGTTTGTACCTACCTGTGTATCAAATTTGTTAAGGGTTCAATTAATTTTTTTCCTAGCCTAGGTTCTAGAGGAGTAAGAGCACCAAACTAAAAATAAAAAAAATCAAAGCATTCTGTACAATTACAAAAAACAAAATCAAGAGAATCGAGTCTCTCAAGTTGGCCACAATGTTTATCAAAAATCAACAACTTTCGTCAAAATACAAATAGGTACTCTTCTTACACAGTGTGTTTGGTCTTGACTTAGCGATTTAAGGGCATCAAATATACCTAATATTATCGACAAAAACACCCACATTGGGGAGTTTACCCCCTCAGTTTTGGAGTGGTCCCCTTTTTAAATCAACTATTTTATTTTAGTTGACTCTTCTGAATAATATCGATTTCTTTGGACATAAAGGTCCTACAGATGTGAAAAACATGTTTTTTGAAAGATGATGCTACCACCTTTCATTAGTATAACAATATACAAACATTCAACTTGAAAACGCCATAAAAAAATTCTTTAAAATGTGTTATTAAAAAAATTTACTGATTTTCCTAGTAAATCCGCAATAGTACAAGAACTAGCACATTGAAGTATAATTTTTTCTCAATGAGCTAACACGCAATGATATTAGCTAAAAAACGATACCAACATAATTCCTGAATGTTACACAATTAGAATGTAATTTCTGTTCGAACATGACCCTTATGAAAATTGATAACATAAAATAAAACTCTGTACTGTACTTTCGATAATTTTCAATGATAAAACAAACAAATTAATTATAAAAATTGCTCAAAATGGTCGCATTTGCTTTGTAGACTGGCAGTGGCCCTCATGACGACCTGTAGCAAAAAAAAGTTTGGGGCGCTCGCGTAGTGGTCATGTTCGAACAGCAATAACTCTCAAATTAAGTAACTTACAGAAATGACGAAGGTGTTGTTTTGTAACTAATATCCTTGTGTGTTGATTCATTGAAAAAAAATATAGTTCCATGTGCTAGTTCTTGTACTATTGCGGATTTACTGAGAAAATCGGTACATTTTTCTACTAAAATTTTGTTAAAGAATTTTTTCATGGCATTTTCAAGTTATATGTTTTCATATATTGTTCTATTTTAATGAAAGGTTGTAGTATCATCTTTCAAAAAACATTTTTTTCACATCTGTAGGACCTTAGTGTCCAAAGAAATCGATATTAGAGAGTTGAAGTGCGCGCAGCACGTAAGCCCGAACGTGGACGTAGACGTAAGAAAAACAGTCAAATATAACGTTTACGTCTTGAAGTAAAAATAGAGTTGAAGTGCTGCCATACGTACGTACGGCAGACCATTAGAGACTAAAGCTAACCTATTATTTCTTTTTGTTGTATTCTGACAGAAAGTTTCTGATATTAGCGATTCAGATTGTCTGTTTCCTATAAACAAATTGATGAAGTGAACATATATTTGTAGGATTCCTTCATTACATTCGAATTTCAAAATGAATAATAATGAAAATAATTTTTCTATAACTTGAGTTTATGCCGAAAGCAGGAATTTTAGAGGAAATCATCACAAATGAGTTGCTTGTATGTAAATATCACTCTCATTTGAAAGGAAAATGCCACATTTGTAACTTATCGAAATAATATATTAGTTCTTGGTACTTATATGCAATCTCGTAACAGAAGTATTGCATTGAAAAAAATTCAACACTTCTCAGAAACATGCAAAATCACAGTTTATAAATAATAAGGAAGATATTAAGTAAAAAGTTAATTAATCGTGTTCTCAAAACAAAGTTTCAGCTACTAGATTATTTTTAATTTTTTAAGGTTAGAAGCAATTCATTTCAAAATTCCAGCATTCGCCCTTCATCGGTCGGATTCGTTCAACTTTCGGTTACGTACGTACGTACTACCACAGCCGTCTATAGAGAGTACTTTAGACGGCTGTGGTACTACCATTGTTTAAGTCCTTAAACAATGATACTACGTACGTACGTGACAGGACGCTAGTTTACGTCGCACGTAAAGCCGGCCCAAGCGTGAACGTAAGAAACTGACGAGTGCGCATGAGCACATGTCAATTGTAACGTTTACGTCTACGTCCTTGGCAGCACTTCAACTCTCTATTATTTGGAAGGGTCAACCAAAGTAAAAAAGTAAATTTAAAAGGGGGGCTATTCCAAAACTAAGGAGGTGAACTTCCCAATGTGGGTGTTTTTGTCGATAATATTAGGTATATTTGATGCTCTTAAATTATCGCTAAGTCATGATCAAACACACTGTATATAAAAAATTTGACAATGTATACACTTTTGTGAGCGATATAAAATAAAGAAGCTTAATAATTTCCAAAAAGGTCCTAATAAAAGCAATTCTTACAGCAGTTCCATCAAATACCTTGCAATTGTATTTATTAAGATCGATGTGAGTTTACGACCAATCATTGGTTCAATCATGGTGAAAGATGCAAACTAAGAAAAAATAATATATCAATATTTTTTTCTATGTAATATGTCATACAATTTTGACACTTGAATCAAATTATTCTGAAGTTTTGTTTATTCGCCCTACCAGCTTGAAAGAAAACAGTAAAAAAAATTCAAAGTTATGAGTCTCACATTCTATCAAACGATTTTGTTGATATGAGAACATAGTTTGGGGTGTATGGCACCCTGATAACAAATCACACTGTAAGGTTAATACCAGTTTTACACATATCTTACCATTTTTCAGCGTTTTTAGATCATTCAATTAATTGTAATACAAATGAAATTAGATGAAACATTTGCAGGTTTGGAAATTCACATGGGAAACATACGAAATTCAATGCATCAGACAGAGAATTTTGCCATCCAGTTCAAAATTTGTATATTCAAGTGATTTACGTACTCTGTAGCTGACAGAATCAAGTTGTCCGATTGGATTAATGTAGTGTTGTCTCTTTCCTAACGTTAGGAGGGGCTTAATTCAGCAGTATGGTATGAAACCTGCAGTAATCGCAATATACAGGGTGTTTCCTAAACATGCGGCAAAAATTCAGGGGCTTGTTTCTTGGACTATTTTAAGTATGTTTTGTCCTTTGATGATTTTTGAAAAACCTCTTTGTTTCGAAGATACAGGGCGAACAACATTTTTCATATTTTTAAAATTAATAATAGTTTAAATAAAAATGCGTACCGCACTATGTTTACTAAGTAGGTACAATTTATTTTTGAATTTGTTTAACAACATTCCAATTACTAAAAACGGCCAGTTTTTTTACTTAAAATTGATAAGTTCAGATGGTAAAGGAATACAGATTAAACACGGTTTTCATTTGAATTCATTTTTTTGGCTAGAGGTGGTCATTTTCAACAGTTTTTGTAGGTTAAGTTAAATTTTCATTTTATTTTTCATAATAAAATGTTATTATCTAAAATTTTGTTTCCCCTGTATCTTCGAAACAAAGAGGTTTTTCAAAAATCATCAAAGGACAAAATATTCTTAGAATAGACCAAGGAACAATCCCCTGAATTTTTGCCGCATGTTTAGGAAACACCCTGTATAATATATAATTCAAAATAAATGATCGGATATTCATTGCAAAGAAAAAGCTGCCGTTAATAGTGGAAAATAACATCAAGCAATGACCACTATGACCACGCTTACAGGACCATATCCTTTTAATGACATTTTTCATAACCAAATCGCAAAGTGGCTGCCCTATGTCCTCAATATCCTCACGAATTTCATCTTTGAGGAATTGAATCGACGCTGGGCTATTGGCATAGACCTTCTCTTTCACGTGGCCCCAAAGGAAGAAGTCGCAAGGTGTTAAATCACAAGATCTCTGTGTCAATTGTGATCACCTCTTCAAGAGATAACAAGGTCCGGAAAAAAATTTTCGCAAACGAGCAATGGTTTCGTTGCTTGTATGTCACGTAGCGCCGTCTTGTTGAAAGTAAACATTGTCCAGATCAATACTATCGAATTACGGCCATAAAAATGTTTGTGGAATGCTTAATTATAAAGAACGACGAGTAATGGACAAACCTGGCTTTTCTTCAGCACTTTCGGCTACAGCAGCAATACTGTCGTCAGTTTTTGAGCGATGTGCACGGGTTTTATTTTTCACATCACTAACTTGTCCCAACAGCTCGAATTTTTGCAACAATTTCTTTATTGCGGTCCGACAAGGTGCTTTTCGACGACCCAAAACTGTTCGAGCTTTACGAGCCGTCTCTGCCAATTTTTCACCATTTTTATAGTGAATTTTAATAATTTCAATGCGTTCCTGAAGCGTGTATTGTTCCATTTTTATTAATGGCGTAGTTCTACTTGTCAAATGTCAAAAAATGACAGCTTCAAACGTGACATCTACCGAAATAGCGGGCTATTCAAAATAACACCTCTTATTGAAAAACCCTTTACATTATTGCAATCAGACAACTGGATTCAGTTAGTTACTCAGCACGTAAATCTCTTGAATGTGTAAATGTTCAGATGGACGGAAAAATTCTCTGTCTGATACATTATATATCTTAAGGGAATATGTAATTTTCTTGAGTAATGGAAAAATATAATTCCTTTTGTCCAGGAATGTATTCAAGCCAAAACTTCAACTCTCAAACAGTAAACCCGAACTATCGAGAAGTTTCAATTCATGAACAATTGATCAAATTATACAATATTGGATTTAAACTTTGGATCAAGACATTTGAAAAAAATCATGCAACCTACAATGTCATTAAGAAGACGATATGGAGGAAAATTTTGCAGTATAAACCATATTTGAATACAGTATCCAAAATGGCAACACTTTTACCATGTGAAGCAAGGAATTTGAATAATTATAGCACGATATTGAGAGTTGGTAACACTGGAAAATTCCACTCAGGAAACCATCCAAAGAAAAATTTGATTATCTTCGACACCACCAAAGGTATTGAAGTTTCATTCTTTCTTACTGGTTCAACCTCGGATCAATAAATAAACATGAATAAGCCCCATGTTCGATATCAGTGAAATGAATTTGAAAGGATATACAACGCACATGTTTGTTTTTCTTTTGAAATATGACAGATCGATATGAACGCAAGGCACAGTCGTGCTTTTCTGAGGGGAACAAACGAAATAAATATAAATAATGAAAGCAGAGAATAATACTAATTGATTTAAAATCAACCAATATCAAACTCATACTTCGGAACAAATCCAGTCAACGCACAAAGAACATGCATGGTGGTAATATTAAACGGAGCACAGAGCATCTACAGGGTGTCCCATTACTCGACGTCAACCCGGAACCGGGTGAAAAGGCAAGTAATGCTGGTTGTCAGAAAAATATAAAAAAAATCTAAGTTGCATGATTTCAAAATAATGGGCATTTAAAAAAACACGCAAAATTCCACACCCTGTGACAGTCTTTTCGCTCCTGTTGCCACAAATATCAACATTTTCCAACTTTTTTTTTGCTGTGTAACCTTGAATAATGCTTGTCTAAACTGTAATCAAAATTTGGATACCAGCTGCTCTAGGTTTCATAAAAATAGGGCTTGCTTCTCAGAAAAAAAATTCAAAACAAACAATTGCCTAGTTTCAACTGACTGTATTGAAAAAAAAATGAACTACGCAAGTTTGGCATGTTTTTTCAAAAGTTGGCGCATTTAGTAAGGATTCCAAAATGGTATAATACTTGTTAAATTGTAGCTGCCGTAGTTCAAATTTATTTTCGATTGCCTTTGAATACACTTTTTCTTAAACTGCTTCCCAGTAAAAAAGTCCAATAGATTCAAGTCCGGTGAACGGGACGGCCACGAGATTGGACCAGAATGTCCGATCCATCTTCCGGAAAAAAATGTTACCAGAAAAAAACATTTCCAGAGAAATTTCTCCGGAAGAATTTTTTCTGGAAAAATTATTTTCTCTGGAATTTTTTTTTCTGGTAACATTCTTTCCCGGAAGATGGATCGGATTTTCTGGTCCAATCTGGTGGCCGGCCCGTTCACCGGACTTGAATCCATTGAACTTCTTTACTGGGAAGCAGTTTAAGGAAAAGTGTATTCAAAGGCAATGGAAAATAAATTTGAACTACGGCAGCTACAGTTTAACCAGTATTTTACCATTTGGAATCCTTACTAAATGCGCCAACTTTTGGCAAAACATGCCAAACTTGCGTAGTACATTTTTTTTTCAATACAGTCAGTTGAAACTAGGCAATTGTTTATTTTGAATTCTTTTTCTGAGAAGCAAGCCCTATTTTTATGAAACCTAGAGCAGCTGGTATCCAAATTTTGATTACAGTTTAAATAAGCATTATTTAAGGTTACACAGCAAAAAAAAAGTTGGAAAAAGTTGATATTTGTGGCAACAGGAGCGAAAAGACTGTCACAGGGTGTGGAATTTCGCGTGTTTTTTTAAATGCCCATTATTTTAAAATCATGCAACTTAGATTTTTTTTATATTTTTCTGACAACCGGCATTACTTGCCTTTTCACCCGGTTCCGGGTTGACGTCGAGTAATGGGACACCCTGTATAGATAGCTTTTTCGCCCTATTTGGGGCTCTTCAGTATGGAGGAGCTCCTTCTGAAAGGCATCTAGCTTCCATTGATTTAAAATCAACCAATATTAAACCCATACTTCGGAACTAATCCCGTCAATATTACCGCCATGCATGTTCTTTGTGCGTTAACGGGATTAGTTCCGAAGTATGGATTTAATATTGGTTGATTTCAATCAATTAATATTATTCTCCGCTTCCATTGTCTATATTATACCTGTGTTACTCTTAAGCACATGAATTTTTATTTTGTACTATTATCACCATGTCTATAGTCCGTTCACGAAAGGTTGAGGCATAGTAGGCGTTTCTTTATTTATCTGAAGTTGGCAGTATTTACTGTTATAAAGTAAAATTAAGTCAACGTTGCCGAATGTACTAGGTACTAGGCCCCGTCCGACAAGCTTACGAGTTACCAGAGAACTCTATGCAAAATTGACAACATTGCGTATCAATCTAACAAGAAAATAAAGAACATAACCTAAAATTTCAATATACTCAGTGGAATATGCCAAATTTCCATGGCCAACCGACGGCTCAACCTTTCGTGGACGGAGTATAGTTTATGACGATTAACCGAGTGTTTCCACTTCATCGACTGAAAGTTAAGTTCACATATTTCGCTACTTCTTTCTAGGTTCATGCATCGGAGGTAGGTGTTCGTAAGGTTCCCAGGAGATGGCGTTCTGTTTCTGTTATTCTCATAAATAGGCGACATTTCCTCATTTTTTACCCTTTTTACACCTGAAAGGGCCTATCTATGTTTTTTATTGATCTGAGGGTTTAACATATTGAAAAGTACAGGAAAAAATTCCAAATATTGTTTCATCACTTACCAGTTTTATTATTTTTATTAGCATCCAATTATTTGTACTAGTTGTCATTAACTTAAAGAATACAGGAGCTAAACTGAGATAGTTCTTTGGGTTTTTTCTAGCTAACTCACATACAACATTGACTGCTGCAGATTGCACTCCTGCAATGAAAAATAAAAAAACTTGAATTTCGTAGTAAATTAGTATTCAGGTCATTACAAACTCAACTAAATTCAACACATGTTTAATAACTAATTTACTCGCTACTCGACTAAACTACTAGCGTACGTCATGATTGTGAGACCTATAATCATATATGGGGCGGTAGCCTGGTTTGTCAAGGCAAGTCAGGTAAGTACGAGGAAAAGGCTCGATAAAGTACAGAGGCTTTCCTGTGTGTGCATCACTGGAGCTATGTGAACGTGCCTAACTAGGGCACTTGAGTTCATTACTACATCTCATCTGCGAACCTCCCTAGTGATGTAATGATCAAGAAAGTAAGCACTGAGAAAAACTTCAGGACATTGCTAAGTAAAAGAGATGAAAGGAAACGGGAATACACCGACTATAACCTCAAAGAAAATACCGTAAAATGTTATACAACCTCTACAGGAGCAGACGCTGGGATATACGGGCCAAGTACCAAGTGTGCACTGTCACTAGGCTCCTGTATGAGCGTCTTTCTAGCGGAAATCTTAGCTATTGAAAGATGTCTAGATATAAATCTAGAAAGAAACTATCACAAGTGCGATATAGCCATACACTCAGATAGTCAAGCTGCTATTAAATAGTGTTGGGAATAATCGAGTACTTTCAATAACCGAGTACTCGATGATCGAGCGATTCCAATAACCGAGTGATAATCGAGCGATTTTTCGCCTGATCCCCACCCTCGGTTATATTCGTAATCACCCGAGTTGCAAGCGATCATACTAAAACGGCGTTCCCACAAGGCGTTATTCACGACAGTGAACCACGCTTTCGTGAAATACACTTCTGTGTGAACGTATTTCTCACGAAAGCAAGTTTAACGACTATGCGTTCACACAGAAGTGTATTTCACGAAAGCGTGGTTCACTGTCGTGAATAACGCCTCGTGGGAACGCCGCATAACCGCTTGTCGCTCATTCAGCGCTGTACGGTCTCTACGTTCATTGCGTTGTGACTTGCGACTTTGTTTATACCTACTGCCCTCGAAATTGAAGCTCGCGTGTATCGTATTGTATGATTATCATGGGATCAAAACAGAAGTCCGCTGTATGGAATTATTTCCATAAAAATAACGATAAGAAATTTGCGACTTGCAATATTTGTAGAAAAGTTTTGGCTTATTATGACAGTACTTCAAATTTAAAGAAGCATTCAAACCGGCTTCATCCGACCTTAAACTTACAGAACAACAAACAATACCATGTGAAACTGTTTCTTCAGGTAGCAATGAAAATGCACAAAATTTAGCTAATCCTGGAACTTCCGGAAATGCTATACCGTTCAAAAGACCAGCCAAACCATTGAAACTTTTCGTGTCTACTTCTGGAAATCTTCTTTCAGATACAAAAATTGCGAAAATCGATGGAAGTTTGGTGAAAATGACAATAAGAACTATCGGATGAGAATTCACTCAAAGATCGCGATTATCTATGGTTAATGCCGTGAGAAAACACCGAATATCGGGCTTGTACTCAATCATTCAAATAACCGACACAGCCCGATTATTAAGATATCACTCATTGCTCGAGAAATCGAATTGAATAACACATGACCCATTTCGATTATCGAGTGACGAGCGGTTTTTTTAATAATCGAGTAGTGTCGATTATTTGAATAATCGAGTACTCGAGTGATCCCAACACTACTATTAAAGCACTGAGCTCCTACGTCATCGACTCAAAAATGAATGTCACTCATTGGCCCAGAACCCTTCTGTGGTATAGGTAAATGTACCTATAAAAAGGAGTTTCTGGAGAAGGAGAAAGCCGAGAGAGAAAAACTCTGGCGGAATCTCCCAGGGATGGATCATTCCACTGAGTTCCTTCGGAACTTTGAAACAGCAAGATCCAAAAGATATCTGGATCTTGGTAAGAAACAATTACACCTCCTCACTGGCTTTCTTACAGGACATTGGCGCCTCAGGAAGCACCAGTTGAGGATGGGATTATCGGACACTGACGAGTGTAGGTTCTGTGGGGAGGAGGAAGAAACCCCCATTCACCTAGTCACGGAATGCTTTGGCATTGCGAGCCTAAGGAGAGAATGCCTTGGGCGAGAAACTTGTAAGAGTGAGGAACTAGCCTTGTTGAAGCCTTCACAGATACTGGATTTCATCAGATATCGAGCTGTGAAGGGTGTGGTCAGAACAGCTCTGTAAGGAGGTACAATAGAACTTGAGGTCGCAGTGAGCTGTAACCCCTTTTTAAACTATCAACTATCCATCTAGCGTGCAACAATGGTAAACAGCGGTTAATGAACGTTACTAGCTGTTGCGAAAAAACATGTTGATTCTGTTCTGTATTTGATGAGCATCAGTGATGGATAGTTCACACGTTTTCAATTTCGTTCTCGAGTTTTGATTAAACCTAAGTGATTCTTCTTCTTCTTCTCTGTGCGGTGACTTTCCGGCCGAACTGAGGCCTAGTGGCCCATTGTTCACCCGCATCGTTCTATAGAGATTCAGCTCCCCAGACACGAAGACAGAAATGTCGCGAGCCTGCCAGGAGTGGTCCCACTCACCATAGGGATAGAAGGTGTTGGATTACCTAGGTGTGTTGACCTTAACTCAGTAAGGTTCCCACAGTTGAACAAAATATGCTCAACCGTTTCATCAGTACTCCGCACCACCGGCATAGGGAGCAGCTCGTCAATCCCATTCTCTTCAAATGCTTGTTAAACAGGTGACCAGTCAATGCACCAGTCACCAGACCGAGTTGTTTTCTCTCCAGCAACAGAAGCCTATTGACCTCAGATCGCGAGGACGGTCTCTCAATGAGAATCCTCGACCACCTCAGGCCCACCCCTGTGCTCCATTCCGAGGAAAATTCCCTGTTCAGCCAGTTCCTGAAGAAACTTCTGACAGATGTGCGACAGATTGGCAGCGCAGGCTTCGGACCAACAAATGCTAATCCGGCTCCCTGCCTAGCCAGTTCATCTGCCTTAACGTTACAAGGTATATCCGCATGAGCCGGACACCAGATCACTTTCAAAAAGTTATCAGAGCCCAGCCCACGCAGAGCTTTCCTGCATTCTTCTACCAAAAGAGAATCAACTCTAACGTCGGATAGAGATTTCAGAGTTCCCTGGCTGTCGCAACATATGTAAATGTGCTGGCCAGAGTATCCCCTGCGAATATTTTCTAGTGCAACCTAAGTGATAGGAATATAAATTAATTTCTCACCTGGATCTGGATCTTCCAATTTTTCTTTTAGCCTTGGAAAAGCTGGCCTCAAAGCTTCTGGGTACTTGAGAAACACTTTGTACATCATCAATACAGCTTTCTTTCTGATATAAGGCTTGGTTGAACTTAACTAAAAGCAAAATTCGTTAACTTTGACTTGACCTCAAGTATACTTAAACTTACCAGAGTTAAAATATCGTTAGATAAATCTCTTGCTAAATCTGTACTGACATAACAACTAAGAGAGGTTAAGGCAAGACCGGCCTCATATTGGTTCTGGGAGTTCAGTTCTTTACGAATCATATTGGTCGTTAACATCAACAACTAAAAAAAAATTTAATGTTATTAACCTCAGTGTAGGAAGTGAACATAGAGATGCCCTTACGCCTGAATAGCACTGCATTGTAATCATAGAGATAGAAGAGAGGAGAATTAAGTAAACTTTTAATATGATAATCTGATTTATACAAAAAATATGACGTGTTTGGTATTAAGCAAACCTGTTGGAATGAGGTGAATTGAATATCAAATAAACAATTTCTCTTCAGGCGATAATATACACATATAAAAAGATAAGATTACTAAGAAAGACATGCAAAAATTTCAAATGCAGAACTGTTCAGTACTCATCCTTGTCAGTGAAATGTTATTCCTGTAAATTTCTTCTTGTCTATCTCTTTTCTTCTTGAACAAAGCCTTACAGCAGACGATACCATATTATTAGGTGTACAAATAAGTTTCCGCGGTTTTTTATAAAAAATTAGGACTTTATTGTAAAGGAAAAGTACATTACGTTTTATTCAAAGTATTTTCCATCATTTGCCACTACTTTTCCCCATCTTTCTGGCAACATTCGGATACCCCGTCGAAAAAACTCTTCATCTTTTGACGCTATCCACAAATCTACCCAATTTTTGGTGTCTTCATATGATGTGAAGCGCTGCTCAGACAGACCATGTGCCATCGACCGCAACAGGTGATAATCAGAAGGGGCTAAGTCTGGTGAATACGGCGGGTGGGGTAAAACTTCCCAGTTGAGTGTTTCCAAGTATGTTTTTACCGGCGCCGCAACATGTGGACGAGCATTATCGTGTAAAAGAATAATTTTGTCGTGTCTGGAGTAGTAATGGACGCGTTTTTCCTTAAGTGCCCGACTCAATCTCATCAATTGTGTTCGGTAGAGAGCTCCAGTAATGGTTTCGCTTGGTTTCAGCAATTCATAATACACGACACCAAGCTGATCCCACCAAATACACAGCATGAGTTTTTTCCATGAATATTCGGCTTAACTGTCGATGTTGATGGTTCGCCGGGCTTAACCCATGACTTTCTCTTCTTTGGATTATCGTAGTGAATCCATTTTTCGTCACCAGTGACTATACGATGCAAAAAACTGTTTTTTTTTTTATTCCTGGCAAGCAGCATTTCACTCATGCATAATCGGCGTTCAACGTCTCTCGGCTTTAGTTCATATGGAACCCAATTTCCTTGTTTTTGAATCATTCCTAACGATTTTAAACGATGTGAAATTGCTTGTTGAGTCACTTGTAGAGTAAGTGCAAGTTCTTTTTGCGTTTGGGACGAATCTTCCTCCAATAGTGCTTCTAATTCCATGTCTTCGTACACTTTCGGCCTTCCACTGCGTTCTTTGTCTATAACGTCAAACTCACCGTTCTTAAACCATTGAAACCATTCCTGACAACTTCTCTCACTTAAAGCAGCTTCACCATATGCTTCTAGAAGCAATCGATGCGCCTCAGCTGCAGATTTTTTCACATTAAAGAAGTAAATCAAAAGTTCCCGCAAATGATGCTTATTCGGAATAAAACTTGACATTTTTGCACGAAAAAAATTACGTGATGCTGATACGGAATCACTAGTACTTTAAGGTTATGGTGTTGCCAGATGACTAAACAATTTCTCCATAACCTTCTGGTGGGGCCATCTTTTGACAAACCGCGGAAACTTATTTGTACACCTAATATAATCAATTTCAAGCGGCTAACCGGTTATCATTTCCGTTAACCGGTTAGTCGCTTGAAATTGATTTATAATTGCGAAAATCACAATTTAACTTGAAAAAGGCGCAAAAATCACAATTCTTACAAATGCTTAGTCTGAATATTATGCTCGGCGTGCACTTCTTGCGCTCAACTGGTCTTTTATTATGCTCTCTTTTTCAATTGAGAGCAAAAAGTGCACGCCGAGCAACGAATGTCAAATTTGACGTTAAGGTGGTAGTAATATGGCGGATTTATTACCACGTTTATTTCAATGATGGCAACTCTATACTATTCTATCTCTATGATTGTAATCAACAAAGTGAGATGGAAAGCACTTCACTGCCGCACTGGGGTGAAGTAAACAATAGGTTAGATTTTCATTTCTACAATAGTATCTGAAAATAATACGACATATTCGTAATTTTGCCATAGCTATAATTACCGGAATACTCTCAAGCAACAATATACTGACACCAAATCAGTGAAATAATTCAGTTTATGAACGTCAAATCGAAAGGAAGATGTAAACACGAAGCATCGAATATTTACAGTAACAAAACGATGTTGCCAAACTGACAGAATTGTCTATAGCATACTCTAGCTGTAAGTACCATAGTATTCGCAGGGGATACTCTGGCCAGCACATTTACATATGTTGCGACAGCCAGGGAACTCTGAAATCTCTATCCGATGTTAGAGTTGATTCTCTTTTGGTAGAAGAATGCAGGAAAGCTCTGCCTGGGCTGGGCTCTGATAACTTTTTGAAAGTAATCTGGTGTCCGGCTCACGCGGATATACCTGGTAACGTCAAGGCAGATGAACTGGCTAGGCGGGGAGCCGGATTAGCATTTGTTGGTCCGGAGCCTGCGCTGCCAATCTGACGCACATCTGTCAGAAGTTTCTTCAGGAACTGGCTGAACAGGGAATTTTCCTCGGAATGGAGCGCAGGAGTGGGCCTGAGGTGGTCGAGGATTCTCATTGAGAGACCGTCCTCGCGATCTGAGGTCAATAGGCTTCTGTTGCTAGAGAAGAAACAACTCGGTCTGGTGACTGGTGCATTGACTGGTCACCTGTTTAACAAGCATTTGAAGAGAATGGGATTGACGAGCTGCTCCCTATGCCGGTGGTGCAGGAGTACTGATGAAACGGTTGAGCATATTTTGTTCAACTGTGGGAACCTTAATGAGTTAAGGTCAACACACCTAGGAAATCCAACACCTTCTATCCCTATGGTGAGAGGGACCACTCCTGGCAGGCTCGCGACATTTCTGTCTTCGTGTCTGAGGAGCTGAGTCTCTATAGAACGATGCGGGTGAACAATGGGCCACTAGGCCTCAGTTCGGCCGGAAAGGCACCGCACAGAGAAGCAGAAGAAGTACCATAGTAGGGGAGCCGTAGACCAATTATCCCAATACGGAAAAAAGATACGGCACAAGTTCGCAATGCCGAATGTTGTTCGCGTTCTAGTTAGCTGCGACAACAAACGTGTGAAGGCATCTCTAGGTTTACTTTATACTTATTAAAACTTAAAATTTGTTGACATTTTTTTCTTACCTCTGAATCACAATGGAATGATTGACTTGCAGCAAGATATCCTATTCGCTTCAATGTGAATTTACTAGAACTCATCACTTCAATAATGTTGAAGCCTGCCCAGGAAATATCATATCCCAACATTTGAAGCTAAAAAAATCAATTTCAAACAGTTGAATTTAAGTTGAATAAACTTCACATAGAACAAGAAAACTGGGGAAAATTTTTTTTTTAGCTAATTGTTAAGCCAAAAACAAAACGTTGAATTCAGTTTTTACATTTGTTACTCTTCAAACACTTATTGTCAAAGTTTTAGTCAAATATATGCATGAATTCACTTGTTTCGAGCGTCTAAAGCTAATCACCTTAGTGATTTTCTGAAAAATGGAAAAAGTTGAATACCGAGCAGTGATTTAGAACCTTCATTTGGGAGGAAAAACGAATGTTGAAATCCAATCCGAATTGGATTATGTTTCTGGTAACCAAGAGAGGAATGTGAACGGGAATACACCGACTATAACCTCAAAGAAAATACCGTAAAATGGTATACAGATGGTTACAAAACCTCTACAGGAGCTGGCGCTGGGACATACGGGCCAAGTACCAAGTGTGCACTGTCGCTAGGCTCCTGTGAGAGCGTCTGTCAAGCGAAAATCTTAGCTATTGAAAGATGTCTAGATATAATAGACTACTGGCCCGTGTTGAAAAAATTATGGGTCATTTGAACCACCAGGTGACCTATCAAGAACGATATAAGAGCATAAAATAATAAGATTCAGCACTATGCCGTCACTTGTAAGCTGTCCAACTGAGTGCAGGTGAGAATTCGAAAGTACAGGTAGAGTGGGTACATTTTGGTCACATATTTTTGTACGGCATTCTTACCATCGATAGATCCGTGAAAACAAATTAGAAAACGCGTAGCGCCGTAAAAAAATGTGGAGCCACAAAGTCGAAATTTTTTTTTAATTTTTCGACAATTACCGGGGTAAATTTGGTCATTTGATTTTGTACGGCATCTGTATCATACTAAGATAATATTTTTTCATATGCCGTACATTTTCGTTGGTCCAAAGGGGAAAAAAGAACAAATCCATTTATTTGTCCTAATTTTCATAGTCTTTTCGTGATTCTAGGTTCCTAGTTAGAAACTATGTTGAATATGGGTTTGTATACTATCCATTTATACCAAAATATAGACATGTTGTCACTGATAATTCCAAAATACAACATATTTTTGAGAAGTACTCATGACACTGAAGTTAGCAGACCCCCTTGTCGCATGATTTTGTACTGCAAACTTCAGTGTCATAAGTACTTCTCAAAAATATGTTGTATTTTGGAATTATCAGTGACAACATGTCTATATTTTGGTATAAATGGATAGTATACAAACCCATATTCAACATAGTTTCTAACTAGGAACCTAGAATCACGAAAAGACTATGAAAATTAGGACAAATAAATGGATTTGTTCTTTTTTCCCCTTTGGACCAACGAAAATGTACGGCATATGAAAAAATATTATCTTTGCATAAAATACTCTCAAAATAAATTTATTTCATGTTGTGTCAAATCACCCCCTGGACTACGGAAAGAGAGGGGATTGCAACCCTAGATTTTTTCCCCTTGTCGCATGATTTTTGTACGGCGTTGCGGAATAATGGATTAGAAGCAGTATTGAAATAGTATGACACAGATGCCGTACATAATCAAATGACCAAATTTACCCGGGTAATTGTCGAAAAATAAAAAAAAAAATTTCGACTTTGTGGCTCCACATTTTTTTAGGGCGCTAAGCGTTTTCTAATTTGTTTTCACGGATCTATCGATGGTAAGAATGCCGTACAAAACTATGTGACCAAAATGTGCCCACTCTACCTGTACTTTCAAATTCTCACCTGCACTCAGTTGGATAGCTTACAAGTGACGGCATAGTGCTGAATCTTATTATTTTATGCCCTTATATCGTTCTTGATAGGTCACCTGGTGGTTCAAATGACCCATAATTTTTTCAACACGGGCCTGCAGTCTATAAATCTAGAAAGAAACTATCAGAAGGGCAATATAGCCATACTTACACTCAGATAGTCAACCTGCTATTAAAGCACTGAGCTCCAACGTCATCGACTCAAAGATGATCTGGAAGTGCCGGAATAAACTCAATGAGGTAGGCAAGAAAAATAAGGTCTTTTCAATCTGGGTTCCCTGCCATTCAGAAACAAAGGAAACGAAGAGGCCAATACACTTGCCAAAGAGGGCGCACTCATTGGCACAGAACCCTTCTGTGGTATAGGTAAACATACCTTTAAAAAGGAGTTTCTGGAGAAGGAGAAAGCCAAGAGGGAAAACTCTGGCGGAATCCCACAGGGATGGATCATTCCATTAAGTTCCTTTGGAACTTTGAAACAGCAAGATCCAAAAGATATCTGGATCTCAGTAAGAAACAATTAAACCTCCTCACTGGCTTTCTTACAGGACACTGTCGCCTCAGGAAGCACCTGTCGAGGATGGGATTATCGGACACTGACGAGTATAGGATCTGTAGGGAGGAGGACAAAACCTCATTCACCTAGTCACGGAATGCTTTGCCATTGCGAGCATTTGAAGAGAATGCCGTGGGCGAGAAAATTGTAAGAGTGAGGAACTAGCCTCCTTGAAGCCTTCACAGATATTGGATTTCATCAGATCCCTGGAACTGGAAGGCGAGCTGTGAGAGATGTGGTCAGAACAACTCTGTAAGCTGACAAATAGACCTTGAGGTCGCAGTGAACTGTAACCCTTTGTTATACTGAACTAAACTATCCTTCAAACACTTATTGTCAAAGTTTGAGTCAAATCTATTCATTAATCTACTTGTTTCAAGCGTATAAGCTCTTAAACGAACCACCTCAGTGATTTTCTGAAAAATGGAAAAAGTTGAATGCCAAGCAGTGATTTAGTTCCTTCACTTGAGAGGAAAAACGAATGTTGAAATCAAATCCTTTCATGGTAACCATTGGTCTTCTATTAAAACAGTTAAATGGTGGACAGCTGAATTTGGAAGAGGTCGTACAGGCACTTTTGATGAAGACCGAAAAGGTCATCCAAAGGAGGTGACTACCAGGAAAATAATCGGAAAAATCCAAGATCCTGTATTGGACAATCAAAAAAAAAAAAATTGCGTGAGATAACTTAGGCCGTAGGCTTATCAACTGGGTCTGTGGTTTCTATTTTGCATAATGATTTGGGTATGAAAAAGCTACGTTTGTCATCAATCATACAAAAACGAGAACGTCTTTGTACTTCACAATATTGTTTGGACCATTTAAACCGTGATCGGACTGATTTTTTGTGCCGAAGAGTAACTATTGATGAAACATGTATCTACAGCTTCTCACGAGAATCAAAGAATCTGGAAAATAATCGGTAGGACCAGGTGGAATTGCACCAAAGCGTGCAAAGACTCAACCATCGGCCGGGAAGGTTATGACGTCTGTTTTTTCAGATTATACAGGAATATTGTTCATTGACTGTTTGGAAAAAGGAAAAAAATCAATAGAGACTATTTATGTGCATTATTAGATCGATTGGAAGCCGAAATCGTAAAAAAACGACCACATTTATAGAAGGAAAATGCTTCTTTCCGCAAGGCAGTGCACCAGCTCACAAATCCATGAAAACAATGGCCAAAATTCATGAAATATGCCTCGAGTTGCTTCCTGATATCCTGTAATCTCCAAATTTAGCCCCAAGCGACTAATCTGTTTCCAAACTTGAAGAGATGATTCCAGGAAAAGAAATTTGAAACAAATGAAGAGGTCAAATGGGAAACTGAAGCATAGTTTTGGAACATTGACAAATCTCACTATTCAAAAGGCATCGCAAGGTTGGAAAATCATTGGACTTAGTCTGTTCATAAGGAACAATTTTTTTTTGCTTGTACAAAAGCATGAATTAAAATGGTACTAATTTAAATAAAAGGGTAACACGACAAATTTATATTATCTTCTCTTGATGTAATTCAAAGAGACAATTAATTAAAAATTATGGTAATTCTGATATTTGTCCCAGTTTTCGTGTTCTACCTGAGGCAGATATGTAATACTGATATGTTTTGATACTGAAAGTTGTTAGCTTACATATGTTAATTTAGCTATAGCATTACTCTTAACAGACAAATTATCCTGTCTGAGCTCCTGCTTGATATCTTCCATACATTGGGATATATATTTGGCCTGAAAATGAAACTGTTATTCAGATGAACTCCAAAGGGCATTACTGATAAAAGTTACCTCATTTTCCTTGTTATTTCTGATTCCTCTGACCAAATCCGTTAAGCTTTTATCAAACATACGTTCCAAGTTTGTTTTAACCTTTTTCAACGCCATGATTATGCTGAAAAATTGAAGAAAAGGCTGTAAATTCCTTCTGAATGAACTGAAGCTTTCTAAAGTTACACTTCGGAATTTTTGAACGTTTCTAACAGGATCTGTTACCGCATTAGGCGGTTATTGAAAATTATTCGGTATCACAGCAAGTCGTTATGTTTATTCTTATTAGAATCATAATTTCTATTTTTGTATTGGCATAAATAACGATCACATTTGAATTTTCATAGCCACGTTCGCGTATCGAAAAGTAAGGAAAAATTTTTGAGGAGAACTTGTCAAAAAGAAACGTCATAACAAATCACTAGTATCACAGATCCAATATTTCTTTTTGATATCAATTTTCATAGAATACAATAACATGTGGAATTTTGCAAGGAACAAGAATGATTAAACAGGCATCCACTTGATTTTTTTAGCAGGAACATCCCATGGAAACTCAAGGAATTACTTTCTTTCCAAGCCATTATCCTGAAATTTTTCCTGATGAAATGGTGGATGCGCTGATGCTTTTTCTTGAAATTATTCCTGATTAAAATGGCGGATGCGCTGTGCTTTGATTACAATTCCATTATTTCCAGATTGTTTCACTTTCATCAATCAAATATATTAGATATTTTTCAGCAATCCCCCGGGTTAACCACTTTCCCAACGCTTTCTCTTTGAGATAGCATTTTATGGTCTAGTCCGGATTAAACCAATTTTTTTAAAGAAAAAAAGTAGTTAAATCAAAATGATGTATAAGTAACATAATTTCCTGATTATTCCGAATTATTCACCTTATTATTGAATTAATAATAGGATATATTAGGTTAATTAATTGTATGACGTTTATTATTCATCATTTAATGATTCCATCGAATTTTCGCATTTAAACTTCAAATTTTTTGAAATGTACCTATCCAATCTTGTTGAAAATGTTAGATAGTTTCCTGAATCTAAAATCATGTCTGAGTTATTGCTTTTTGGTTACGCATTTCTGGGCATTTTCCTTATAGTGATGGCTTCTACCACAATCTACACTATCGAAAACATAAGGGAGGATAAGTCCACGAAGAGGGATACTACTAAAAGGTGAAGAAATTCACAGTTCAAATGATCAAATTCAAAGTTGATTATTCCAGAAAGTCAAGTTTGAAAAAAGAAAAATGCAGATGCAAACAAAAACCCAAACATGTGAGAGTTTCTGAGCCAGAACCACCATCTAAAGACGTTGAGGTGACAGAAGAAGAGATCAAAAATTTGGAGGAGGTAAGGCCAGGGTTTTTGGTTTTTGCCTTACGTACAGGGTGTACCAAATCCGATGATCACTGAGAGCATCTCGAGAGCCCTAAGGGTTAGAGAAAAATGTTCAAGGACTCCCGATCTCTTTTTTCAAAATAATCAACTGCCAGCAAACCGATCCCAGATATCTTGAATGGTTCTCGAGTTACAGGGGGCGTTTCTGAAAAATAGCTGTTTCATATATTTTGCTTTATCTCAATTTCTATTGGAGATATCACGAAAATTCCAAAATGTTTTCTTTTGTGATTTCATTTGCCTATGCAATGCTTCCATCTTAATTAAGGTTAGGTTTGTGTTCTTTGAATGGGACACCCTATATTTTTCAATTCAGATATCTAGGATCTGTTTGCTGGCAATTCATTTTTTTTTCTCGAACCCTGGTTCTCGAGATACTCTCAGTGATCATCGAATTTGGGACACCCTGTACACATAGCCTTAGCATATTAGCTATAGTGTGAGATCAAAGCGGAAGAAAAAATCTATTTTGTTTTAGTAAAATTATTAATTTTCAAATGGGAATAGGTATATGAGTTGTGATCTTGATCTCAGTCTTAAGTCTAAGTTGTGATTGTGATACTTAAAATGAAGAAGTTTTATACAGGGTGTCCCGGGAAGAATGCGACAAACGGAAACCATGAATCAAGGACATCAAGGAGGACTCGCAACAAGAGGTTTTAATCGCTTGAGGGCCTTCGTTTGAGATATACAGGGTGATATTCATCTTATGGCTGAAATTTCAAAGTTCAATAACTCTCAAACTTATGACCGAATTATTTCAAATTCAGAAATTTTGTCACCCTTCACGATTCAGATCCGGACTTTTGGATTTTTACTATTTTCACGAATATTGGAACACCCTGTACGTGAACACTATATTTTTATTTCATTTTCGTAACCACAAAGAATCGATCAATGAGAAAAATTCAAAATCTCTGCTTGGCACGGTCATACAGGGTGATCAAGAAGTGAGCAAAAAACGTTACCTCATGAGTGAAATTTCAAACTTCGATAACTCTTAAATTATTCGACCGAATGATTTTGAATTTGAAAGTTTTGTCACCCTTTGTGGTTGCCATCTTTCAATATTTCTGAAATTGAATAAATCAGATCCGGGCTAAAAAAATTTCAGACTTTCTCTATTTCCGTGAATATTAGAAAACCCAGTACGCGAACATTATGTTTTTTCGTTATCGTGACCACAAAGAATCAGTTCATAATGAGAATTTAAAATCTCTGATTGGCAACTTTATACATGGTGATCAATAAACGTTCTCTGAAAGAATCTGTACTTCATAATAAATATTATTTCAAGGCAAGGAAGGCAGTATCGAAGAGTGACAAAACGGTAAAATTCGAAGTAATTTCACAAATAAAAGCAAGATTTATCGAACTATGAAATTTAACTCATAAGGTCATGTTCCTATAGATCACCCTGTATGACAGTGCCAAGCAGAGATTTTAAATTTTTCTCATTAACGGATTCTTTATGGTTACTAAAATGAAAAAACATAATGATCACGTACAGGGTGATACACTATCAAGAGTTATTGAACTTTGAAATTTCACTCATGAGGTAATGTTGTTTGCTCATTTCTTGATCACCCTATGTGACCGTGCTAAGCAGAGATTTTGAATTTTTATCAATAATTGATTCTTTGTGGTAACGAAAATGTAATAAAAACATAATGTTCACGTACCTACAGGGTTTTCCAATATTCATGAAAATAGAAAATGTCCAAAATTTTGTTAGTCCGGATCTGATTTCTTCAATTTCTGAAATATTGAAAGATGGCAATAGTAAAGGGTGACAAAACTTGCAAATTTGAAATCATTCGGTCCAATAGTTCAAAAGTTATTCAATTTTGAAATTTCAGCCATCAAATGAATATCACCCTGTATATTACAAACGAAGGCCCTCAAACGATTAAAACCTCTTGATGAGAGTCCTCCCTGATGTACTTGATTCATGGTATCCTTTTGTCGCATTGTTCCCGGGACACCCTGTATATTAGTTGTGCCGTTTTTGAGCTTACGTTTCACAAACGAGTGCTATATCTTTTCGCCCAAATGTCTGTAATTGTCGAATTTTGGCCGAATATGGCAAATTAGTGAAAGGCTTTACGCAGAAGCATTTCATCTTAATTGAAAATGTCTAATTGTTTCTAGCTGTTTCAGAGACTGGGAGTAAAAACCCAAAAAAGTTTTCTAGAAATGCAGAATCCTCCCAGATTATGTTTCAATCGATATCAAACGATATACCTAGAGTTAGACTCCCTGATGACGAATCCGTGGTCAAATTCAATTCTGTCCGTGAAGCCGGATCGTATAGGTTGTTCCCTCAAAAATGGCCATTAAAAATTTTTGTTCCTCAATATCTTAGACAAAAGGAAACCAATCGAAATGAAATGCTGCGAATGCAAGATGCTCATAATAAGCCTCACGCAAAATCTTCCATGTGGCCGCAAAATTTCATTGCAATAGGTTTTTTTCATCCGAGATTTTGAGGAACAAAAATTTTGAATGGCCATATTTTATGGAACACCCTGTACGATTTGTTAGGTTAACAAACAAGTTTCTAGGACAATCCCTTCGGAAATTATTGTGCTAACGGACAGCCCCACGGACAGATTTGAATTTGACCACGAATTCGTCATCAGGGAGTCTAACCCTATATCGTTAGAGACCATTTTCAGCTCAAAATTCGAAAATTACAGACATAAGGGCAAAACGATATAGCACTCGTTTGAACAGTAGAACGAGAGCTCAAAAAGCGATTGAGGTGATCAGAACTTATTTAGGCATTTATTTATTCATTTGAACTGGTTAATTGCAAAATAAATATGTAGGTATAGATAGTCCGTTCACGAAAGGTTGAGCCGTCGGTTGGCCATGGAAATTTGGCATATTCCACTGTGTATATTAAAATTTTAGGTTATGTTGTTTATTTTCTTGTCAGATTGATACGCAATATCGTCAATATTGCATAGAGTTTCTTTCTAGCAAGCTCGTCGGACGAGGTCGGATACATTCGGCAACGTTGACTTAATTTTACCATTGTTTAAGTTGTTTCTCCTTAAACAATGATTTTACGTTATGACAGCAAATACTGCCAACTTCAGATAAATAAACAAACGCCTACTATGCGCTCAAACTTTCGTGAACGGCCTATACATAGAAAATGGAAAGGCTCCAAAAAGCTCAGAAGGCTTCTTCCAATTTTTCAACGTGTGAAGGGTAATTTTAAGAAGTTTTTCGTAGTTTTAAAATTACAGGAATCCCAGTGATAATTTTATTTATCATTCGAGGTACTAAAAGAGATCGACGCTAAACTGGATAGACAAGAAGATTTGGAGAATTGTTTGAGAAGCCTCATGAAGTTAAGAAGGAAAATGCCGGACAACCCTAATATTTTATGGAGAATAGGCAAGGCTTACCAAAAATTCGCAGAAAAAGAGCAAAATGTGGAGACAAAATTGAATTACGTGGAAAAAGGTGAATATAACCCATATAGGATGTTTTGTTAGTTTTTGAATATGGGTCATTGTTTCTATACAGTGCGCGTCAAAATTATGCTACGAATTCATTTCTATGCATCCAGATCCAGCGATCTTTGTCGTTACTATATAGAAACTTACTTTTTTTAATGGTGAGAAAAAGTAAACTCTTTTTTTAACGGTGAAAAATAGTATATTATGCAACAAACGTGTAATGAAAATTAAAATTTTGCATAAACATTCAGTATACAGGGTGTCCCGTAATTAGACCGACATTATAGATCGTATTTTGGACATATTCGACCCAAATCATATAATGCAAAATTGCTTCGTTAAGGAGCTAATGCCCTTTGAAGATGACGTCCTGTCCACACTTTTTGCCACATATTCGCAAAACGAAGTCACATAAAGTGCTGAAAGTTGACACATTGGCTAATATGAAAAATACGCATCGATTAGATTGAGTACATTTCTTACATGTCAAGCACAATCGCATCATTTGGAGGGGGGGGGGTTGCAGGGGTTTTGCGAAGGGTATATTTAGTTGAAACTCTTTTAACTTTCATTATTTCGCAAGATTTACATCATATTCATTAACTCTGATGTTTTTTCTTGAAAAAAGATGCCTAACCATTATCAAGTGAAAATAAATTCAAAACAAAAGTGAACATTGAGTACTTAGTGAAAAGAGATAAAATTTCAAATCTATTTTTTGCAGAAATGGTGCATCTGGGCGTTATTATACATCTTTTTTCAAGAAAAAACATCAGAGTTTATGAATATGATGTAAATCTCGCGAAATAATGAAAGTTAAAAAAGTTTCAACTGAAAATACACTTCGACCCCCCCAAAAGATACGATTGTGCTTGACATGAAAGAAATGCACTCAAACTAATCGATGCGTATTCTTGATATTAGGCAATGTGTAAACTTACAGCACTTTATCTAACGCCGTTTTGCGAATATGTGGCAAAAAGTGTGGACAGCAAGTCATCTTCAAAGGGCACTAGCTCCTTAACGAAGCAATTTTGCATTATACACTACTGGAAAAAATTAAAGGATGAAAAAAAAATTCCAAATTTTTTGGCAATTTTCAACATGCCGTAACTTTGAGAGGAATGGTCGTACAAGGAATTTAAAAAAAGGAAATTGTAGCTTCAAGTGTCTAGTTTTGGATTAGAACTTCAAAAATTTTAAGTTTCAGTGGTTTTCGAGTAATGATAAAAAATCAGCAACAAAAAAATTCTCAAAATTTCACCACTTTTTTTTTCTTTTCTACGAGCGTGGAAATTTTATTTTTGCATAATCGTTATAATAATGGGATACTTTGTTAATTCAGCTTTAATTTATTTTTTTATTGGCCTCAATACGTCCACTTCTCGCCGAGATATCGGTATTCAAATGGAAAAGGATCCATTTTTTATCCGTTAATAAATTAATAAAAATTTTATTTGTTAGTTTATTTTATTTTTATTTTTTTGAAATGTATGTACTATCTGCAATTAAAATGTGGAAAAATCTCGATAAAATTCTTTTTTGCCTTTTTTGAAGATTATGAGCTTCTCAGAGCAAAAAACGTGATCCTTATTTTTTTTCAAGAATTCAATCGAGTCAAACAAAAAAACGGCTCGCTGGATTTAGTATGCTCTTCGTAAGGTTTTTATCAACATATTGAACTGTGAAAGTCACACTTAACATTATTGGTTTCCTCAACATTTTCGTTGATGAATTTCTATGAATAAGCAATGGTTGTTCATTAATGGGAGTTCATTTAAGGTCTTGAAACCCTCCTTCAATTTTCTGTGCGATCATTGATTGCTGAGAAATCGATAGTCAAAGTCAAATGGATCCTTTTCCATTTGAAGACCGATATCTCGGCGAGAAGTGGACGTATTGAGGTCAATAAAGAAATAAATCAAAGCTGAAGTAACAAAATATCCCATCATTATAACGATTATACAAAAATAAAATTTACACGCTCGTAGACAAGAAAAAAAAAGTGGTAAAATTTTGAGAATTTTTTGTACGACCATTCCTCTCAAAGTTACGGCATGTTGAAAATGGCCGAAAAATTTGGAATTTTTTTTTGATCCTTTAATTTTTTCCAGTAGTGTATGATTTGGGTCGAATCTGTCTAAAATACGATCTATAATGTCCACTAGAAGTTTGTCGGTCTAATTACGGGACACCCTGTATATCCTAATGTTTCACGTGAGGGAGTTGAAAGTAGTGCATAAACAAAACTGGGATCCTTAATCTTTGTTTTGGCCATTTCTTACGGTTTTTTTCATCAGGAATAGAATCTTGTGGAAGAGCTCTGGACATAGTTTACGAACAGGCTGACGCCCATAAGTGGATGGCCATTTTGGTGGGCTACAAGGGCCAGTTTCAGTCGACTAAGGAAAAAATCTACTGTGGAAAGTTGTTCAAGAAACATTTGGACATTGCAATTTTTCTGAACCCTTCTGATCCTGTCCTGCAACATATGGCTGGCAGGTTCTGTTTGGAAATTGCCTCCCTCTCTTGGTTTGTATAATTTTATTTTTTTCATTTCACTAGTCTTTATCCAACTAACCAGTGGTGGCTCGTGAGATTTCAATCATAGGAGGCCCGAGACCACGCATCCAAAAAAATAATTTATTTTTAACTGGGCTTCCTGTCAGCCATTGACATTTATTATATCATTTTACGCAGAAGGAAGGATTATGAGCAGAATTAATAATTAAATTTGGCATTGCTGGTCGAGGTATCATAATTACTTGAGTTATGAAAATTTTATCATCGTAAGGCATTTTACTGAATTTATTATTCAAAATATAATCTACATGATCTTGCGTTTCTTCAAGTTCACTACTTGTATTATAATTCTCTCTTCTTGTTTCCGTTTCCATATTTCTTGCTGAAATATTGAAATCCTACCTACAAACTCGCCCGAAAAATGTCACAAAATGTTACAGTAAATTAAGGAACCGAATTTGCCTACTGGAAGTATACATGCCCATGTCAATCACCATAACTTTTACCCTAGGTAGATGGTAGATTACCTACACAAAATTTCAATTGACGTTTTCTCCATAGAATTATAAATAATATACAAAGTGTGATACATCGTTAAAAAGGTTACTTTGAGTAGAAATGCAAAAATTTCATTTGTTTGCATAGCGATTAACTTATTCGGAATAAATCATATTCATTATTTGAAGTATGGATAAAAATATACACTACTGGAAAAAATTAAAGGATCAAAAAAAATTCCAAAATTTTCGGCAATTTTCAACATGTCGCAACTTTGAGAGAAATGGTCGTACAAGGAATTTAAAAAAAGGAAATTGTAGTTCCAAGTGTTTTATTTTTGGATTAGAACTTCAAAAATTTGATGTTTCAGTGGTTTTCGAGTAATGATAGTAAAATCAACAACAAAAAAATTCTCAAAATTTTACCACTTTTTTTTGTCTACGAGCGTGGAAATTTTATTTTTGCATAATCGTTATAATGATGAGATACTTTGTTAATTCAGCTCTGATTTATTTTTTTATTGACCTCAATACGTCCACTTCTCGCCGAGATATCGGTCTTCAAATGGAAAAGGATCCATTTGTCTTTGATTATCGATTTCTCAGCAACCAATGATCGCATTGAAAATTGAAGAAGGGATTCAAGACCAAAAATGAACTCCCATTAATGAACAACCATTGCTTATTCATAGAAAATTTTTTTTTCTTTAAGGCGCATCAATATAAAAATTTAACAAAAAAAGGGCTTTTGGTGGTTTCTTGGAAAATCTACCGCTGGATCGAAAATTTTGGGGGAACCAATAATGTTAAGTGTGACTTTCACAGTTCAATATGTTGATAAAAACCTCACGAAGAGCCAACTCAATCCAGCGAGCCGTTTTTTTTGTTTGACTCGATTGAATTTTTGAAAAAACATAAGGATCACGTTTTTTGCTCTGAGAAGCTCATAATCTTCAAAAAAGGCAAAAAAGAATTTTCTCGAGCTTTTTCCACAATTTAATTGCAGATAGTACATAAATTTCAAAAAAAAAAAATAAAATAAACTAACAAATAAAATTTTTATTAATTTAATAACGGGTATTATTGCCATCCCTGCTTTCAATAACGGCTCTCAAACAAATGGATCATTTTTCATTTGAAGACCGATATCTCGGCGAGAACTGGACGTATTGAGGTCAATAAAAAAATAAATTGAAGCTGAATTAGCAAAGTATCCCATCATTATAACGATTAAGTAAAATTAAAATTTCCACGCTCGTAGACAAGAAAAAAAGTGGTAAAATTTTGAGAATTTTTTTGTTGCTGATTTTTTCTATCATTACTCGAAAACCACTGAAACTTAAAATTTTTGAAGTTCTAATCCAAAAACTAGACACTTGGAGCTACAATTTCCTTTTTTTAAATTCCTTGTACGACCATTCCTCTCAAAGTTACGGCATGTTGAAAATAGCAGAAAATTTTGGAATTTTTTTTTGATCCTTTCATTTTTTCCAGTAGTGTATACCTACCTGTGACTAATTGCAGTTCCTTTACGCCGCAAAAGTTGTGCTGATTCTCCCATAGTTTTCCTGTTGAGATTAGTCCAAACTGCTATTTTCCGATCCAATTGCGCCTGAGACAATCCTTCTAAAGTTTCCATTGTTAAGTTTAGCTATTATAAAATAAGTACTGCCACAGTTTCACTAAAACTAGAAGATTTTTTCACTTTTCGTTGCTATGTACGTTACTTTCACCTTCTTATGATAAAACTGAAATGTTGAAGGATGCTTTTGGGTATGGGTGGTTATGGTACCTACTACCTGAACATAGGGCCTGTCGCCTCTCTATCTTTGCTTTATCCCTAAATAATGAGTTTCTGAAAATTTGCAATTACTCCCTACCGGTCGTAAACATTGAGTCATCTTATTTTGGGACGAAACTCGGTACAATAAAATAATTCCTGACCTGAAATCAGCGAAAGCAACAAAGTGATTGTTCGAAGATTTTGGTTTCCAAACTTAACACGACTGAAAAAAATATGAGAAAACATACAGGGTGTCCCATTACTCGACGTCAACCCGGAACCGGGTGAAAAGGCAAGTAATGCTGGTTGTCAGAAAAATATAAAAAAAAATCTAAGTTGCATGATTTTAAAATAATGCGCATTTAAAAAAACACGCAAAATTCCACACCCTGTGACAGTCTTTTCGCTTTTCGCTGCCACAAATATCAACTTTTTTCTTTGCTGTGTAACCTTGAATAATGCTTGTCTAAACTGTAATCAAAATTTGGACACCAGCTGCTCTGGGTTGAATAAAAATAGGGCTTACTTCTCAGAAAAAAAATTCAAAAAAAACAATTTCCTAGTTTCAACTGACTGTATTGAAAAAAAATGTACTACGTAGGTTTGGCATGTTTTTTCAAAAGTTGGCGCATTTAGTAAGGATTCCAAAATGGTATAACACTTGTTTAATTGTAGCTGCCGTAGTTCAAATTTATTTTCGATTGCCTTTGAATACACTTTTTCGTTGACTACTTCCCAGTAAAAAAGTCCAATGGATTCAAGTCCGGTGAACGGGCCGGCCACGAGATTGGACCAGAACGTCCGCTCCATCTTCTGGGAAAAAATGTTACCAGAAAAAAAATTTTCAGAGGAATTTCTCCGGAAAAATTTTTTCTGGAGAAATTATTTTCTCTGGAAATTTTTTTTTCTGATAACATTTTTTCCCGGAAGATGGATCAGACGTTCTGGTCCAATCTCGTGGCCGGCCCGTTCACCGGACTTGAATCCATTGGACTTTATTACTGGGAAGCACTTAACGAAAAAGTGTATTCAAAGGCAATCGAAAATAAATTTGAACTACGGCAGCTACAATTAAACAAGTATTATACCATTTTGGAATCCTTACTAAATGCGCCAACTTTTGAAAAAACATGCCAAACCTACGTAGTACATTTTTTTTTCAATACAGTCAGTTGAAACTAGGCAATTGTTTATTTCGAATTTTTTTTCTGAGAAGTAAGCCCTATTTTTATGAAACCTGGAGCAGCTGGTATCAAAATTTTGATTACAGTTTAGACAAGCATTATTCAAGGTTACACAGCAAAGAAAAAAGTTGGAAAAAGTTGATATTTGTGGCAACAGGAGCGAAAAGACTGTCACAGGGTGTGGAATTTCGCGTGTTTTTTTAAATGCGCATTATTTTGCAATCATGCAACTTAGATTTTTTTTTATATTTTTCTGACAACCAGCATTACTTGCTTTTTCACCCGGTTCCGGGTTGACGTCGAGTAATGGGACACCCTGTATAACCCATTTTGAGAATGGTGCAACAAGAACAACGTAAGAAAGGTTTCTGAAAATGTGCTCACATGCTATTTCGAGGAAAAATCAAAATTTTTGAAACCTTCCACGTTATGGAGCTCAATGTTAAAACAATATTGATATAAGGAATTTTTCAAAATTGGTCCCCCTTATTAAGAACAAAAGCGTCGGATACCGAGGAAAGAAATCTAAAGTGTTATCGAGGGATGATATCAATAAATTTCTTAGAGATGCTGATGACGAAACTAATTTACTTTATAGGGTACAGATACAATCATAATTTTGTGAAATTAGTTGTAATTAAAATATTCATTATTTGTAGGTTGTCCTAATTTTGGGTATCAGCGGTGAAAAAAAGGCTTTTTTTAACGGTGAAAAATAGTATAAGTATTATATTATAAGGATTAAAAGTGCATATTTTTTTATGAGCAATATTTGCAGTTGCGAGGCGCAGCCGAGCGAATGCAAAATTGCGAGTTAAAATAGGCACTTTTAGTCCGAATAATATATACTATTTTTTCTCCAACCAAGTCAAAATTACAATAAAATTGGTTTCAGTCAAAAATCGTTAATAATTTGGTTATAAATTTGAACACATACTAATGACAGTGATTGTCGAGTAGACGTCAAATGCAATTACTTTTAATCCAAGGATTCAAAGTAGCGTTTTTAATCATAGGATTAAAAGTGTTGCTAAGTAACGAGTGAATTTTTGTACGGTAATGGAATTTATGAATTTTTCACCTGAAAATAGTACAAAAATGTCAACATTTTTTGATGGTTGGGGAAAATTAGTATATTATATTATAAGGATTAAAAGTGCATATTTTTTTACGAGCAATATTTGCAGTTGCTAGGCGGAGCCGAGCGAATGCAAGTTTGCTAGTAAAAATAGGCACTTTTAGTCCGTATAATATATACTATTTTTTCTCCAAGCAAGCCAAAATTGAAATAAATTTGGCGATATCAAGTCGGTAGTCAGAGATATCTGGTATTGTTGGTGAATATTGATTGTCCTTTGTCTAAGATCAATACTAATTATTATATCATCCTGCTTTCTCTCACTCATACATTCTCATCATATGGATCATTGAGACACCCATACTAAATATATTAGAGAAATAAATGGTTTACACAATTGTATTCCATATACACAAAGAAATAACAAAAAGTATTAGTGATCATCACATATACAGTGTGTTTGATGGTCATGACATAGCGATAATTTAAGGCCATCAAATATACCTTATACTATCGACAAAAACACCCACATTGGGAAGTTCACCCCCTAAATTTTGGATGTAGTAGCCCCCATTTTAAATTTACTTTTTTATTTTCTTTGACCCTTCTAAATAGTATCGATTTCTTTGAACATAAATGTCCTACGTACAGATGTGAACGAAATATTTTTTGAAAGATGATACTACAACCTTTCATCAAAGTAGAACAATATGAAAACATTTAACTAGAAAATGACATAAAAAATTCTTTAAAAAAAATTTAGTAGAAAAATATACTGATTTTCTCAGTAAATCAATAGTACAAGAACTAGCACATTGAAGTATAATTTTTTTCAATGATTTCATGTTCAAACAGCAATTATATTCTAATTATGTAATTAACAGAAATTATGTTGGTATCGTTTTGTAGCTAATATCCTTGCCTGTTAACTCTTGAAAAAAAAATACTTCAATGTGCTAGTTCTTGTAGTATTGCGGATTTACTAAGAAAATCAGTACATTTTTTTACTGAAATTTTTGTATGACATTTCTAAGTTAAATATTTTCATTATGTCTCGCTTTAATAAAAGGTGGTAGTATTTTTTTCACATCTGTAGGACCTTTATTTCCAAAGAAATCGATATTATTTGGAAGGGTCAACTAGAATAAAAAAGTAAATTTAAAATGAGGGCCATTCTAAAACTGAGGGGTTAAATTACCGAATGTGGGTGTTTTCTCGATAAAATTAGGTATATTTGATGCCCTTAAATTATCGCTTAGTCATGACCAAACATACTGATGTATATAACGATATAATAAACTATTGATGCTATCTAGGGTTTTTCATCAGTGTCCCCATATTTCAGAATGTTTGATTTCTAATTGAGTCCTCAGGTTCTCATTCTGAAAACGGCATCATTAGATATTTAGCGCGAGATTTTGCAGTACTTAGTGACAATAAAGGTTGACGCTCACTTGGACGAGACGAGACGAGACGAAGCGAAGAGTTGTTTTCCGCAGGCACGATTTGCACTGAATCAAATGGGTAGACGCTCACTTGGGAGGCGCGAAGCGAAGATCAGAATCGATTGATTCAGTGCAAATCGTGCCTGCGGAAAACAACTCTTCGCTTCGTCTCGTCTCGTCTCGTCCAAGTGAGCGTCAACCTTAAGTGTATATGTTCACTTTATTTAGGATAGCGACTGAACATAATTGCGTATGTGATATTGTTAACACAGTGATTGGCATATGGTTTGAACTTAATATATTAAACTTTGAAAGTCTTAATTACACCGATTACCTAAATATTCCTTGGAACCTTCCAAACAATAGAAAACTTCTAACGAATATGAATCATAAAAAAATCGTAAATATACGCTAATGTATGTAGTCGCTAAACTCTAACATATACACTTATTGACACTACTGCAAAAGCTCACGTCAAATATCTAATGATGCCGTTTTCAGGATGAAAATCTGAGGAAATTGAACTTGACCCAAATAGAAATAAAACATTCTGGAATAGGTAGAGACAGATGAAAAAACCTTAGATAGCACCTCAGACTTTTGTCTAAGGATAGCACCAATAGTTTATTACATCGGTATATGTGCAGAAAAGTCAATCGCACTATCAGGGTGTCAACAACTGAACCTCTCACCCTATTATGATATTTGATAATTTTGATCTTCAAAATAAACGATTTCAGGGTGGAACGAAAAATAGCGAAACAAGTATTTCCAGATCCAATAAACTGTTCTTTAGACATTGCCATACAGCATTTCTTGCAAGCGGAAAAGTTCATGGGACAAAAAGCATGGAAAGAGAATAAATTGCTTATAGCTAAATGTTACATCATGAAGGAAGACTATGAACAGGCTTTGGAATGGTTGGATGAAGCCAAAAAGGCTACCGATGGCTTAGCTGTACGATGTTTTCTGTGTTTTTGAGCTCTTGTTCTACTGGGTGGTCAACTAAGGAATTCCAATTTAAAAGCGCTCTAAAATTGTTTTGAATGGAAATAGAGAAGTGGGGTTGGTCTTAAACGAAGTAGGGGTTCATGGAAATTCAGTCGCTATGGTCATAGACAAACTACTAGTAGTTTATCTATGGCCACGGTTAGCTGGACGGGTGAGGAGCGTTTGTTCTGTGTGCGCGCTTATTACCAAAATCAATTTTTTTTTATGATGGAGCTCATTTACATCTCAACGGTAATGTAAACCAACAAAATTGCCGGTAATGGTCTTCAGAAAACCCCAAAGAGAAACATGAAACTTAATTGCATAGTCGGAAGGTCACAATAGACGCACAAGGCATTATTGGCCCGTACTTTTTCGAAGACGCGGCCGAGCAGTAACAGTGGATTCTGATCGTTATGTGGACATTTTGAACTATTTTTTTGAACCAGCCCTTTCAAGACTTTGATGGATACAATCGGGAAACTTTGTTTCAGCAAGACGGGGCCACTTGTCACACTTCAAATCGGTCTCTACCTGTTATTTAGGCGCTTTTTCCTGAGAAATTGGTTTCTCGGCGGGGAGACTTTCCATGGCCCCCCAGAAGGCCGGACTTGACACTTTGCCACCTTTCCTTATGGGGAGACCTCAAAAGTGTAGTCTACCGCAACAATCCCCGCCCCGCAATCTAATAGCGTTGAAGGAAAATATCAGCTTACGCCAAGCAACAGAGCTACAAATGATTAGTTTTTTGACAAAAATACTACCTGGAAGCCACCTGTGCCATTCCGAGCAGGACAGTAGTTTATTCCCACCATGTTTTAAACACGAAAATGCCATTTTTTTATTTGTTATTAACAAAAAACAACAAAAATACGCGTTCTTTTAAGTTTTTTCGTTGCAGAATGGAAACTATTGATGCAGTGATAACGTTGCAATGGGATGAATTGTAGAGAATTACAATTTGAAGAGAATGATGGGTCAAACGGTCCGATCGAATAATTAAAACTGGAGAAAAGCGGAAAAAACCGGAAAATTGCGTGTTTTTTCTTTTAACTCATAACTCTGCCATTTTGCAATATTAAGAACTGAAACTTCACACGATAGTAGCTATTGACGTGCAATTCATGTGTGCCAAAATTGGATTCGGTCGGATAAATAGTTTTCACATAATTCCCATTTGAATTTTTTTTTGACATATTTTCGCGGAGAGCTGGATGCGTTTGAGGTCGTCCGATTGAAATTAAAAAAATTGATTTGGAAAGAAGACGTGATCAGTAACAAAACGTCTATTCTGATTTTTCAATAAAACGCGTTTAAGTGTGTTAAAAACTAGTGAGAACATGAGGGAAAACGACCGACCAAGCGAGAGTGGTCGAGTGGTGACTTGGTGAGGGAATGAGCGAATCGAGGGGAAACGCCGCGGAAGCCAACGGTCGCCGAGTATAACAATTGTTGCGCGGACAGCGCACCAAATTTTGTACACATCACGATACACAAACACCGGTATGCCAGATTCGTGGTCTAAACTCGTCCGGCGCGAGCATCTACCCATTCACGTCATTAGGAGAACAAATTCTAATCAATTCTCTCTCTCTTCTCTCTCTTTCTATCATGCAAATGCTATGGAAATGATCCCAGTGACGTCACTCTCGATGCGCGTCGGCATACCGGTGTTTGTGTATCGTGGTACACATCATAGATAACACATATGGTATATGGTACACATATACGTTTCCCCTCGATTCGCTTATTTCCTCTCCACTCGACCGCTCTCGCTCGGTCGGCCGTTTTCCCTCATGTTCTCACTAGTTTTCAACACACTTAAAGGCGTTTTATTGAAAAATCAGAATAGACGTTTTGTTACTGAACACGTCTTCTTTCCAGATCAATTTTTTTGATTTCAATCGGATGACCTCAAACGCATCCAGCTCTCCGCGAAAATATGTCCAAAAAAATTCAAATGGGAATTATGTGAAAACTATTTATCCGACCGAATCCAATTTTGGCACACATGAATTGCACGTCAATAGCTACTATCGTGTGAAGTTTCAGTTCTTAATATTGCAAAATGGCAGAGTTATGAGTTAAAAAAAAAAACACGCAATTTTCCGGTTTTTTTCCGCTTTTCTCCAGTTTCAATTATTCGATCGGATCGTTTGACCCACCATTCTCTTCACAATGTAATTCTCTACAATTCATCCCATTGCAACGTTATCACTGCATCAATAGTTTCCATTCTGCAACGAAAAAACTAAAAAGAACGCGTATTTTTGTTGTTTTTTGTTAATAACAAATAAAAAAATGGCATTTTCGTGTTTAAAACATGGTGGGAATAAACTACGGACTGTCCTGCACGGAATGGCACAGGTGGCGTTCAGGTAGTATTTTTGTCAAAAAACTAATCATTTGTAGCTCTGTTGCTTGGCGTACAAAAGTGTAGTCTACCGCAACAATCCCCGCAATCTAATAGCGTTGAAGGAAAATATCAGCTGGGAATTTCAAGCCATCGGTCCAGAAACGACGTGTTTTTCCAAATTTGGGAGTTCGACTCGAGTGCCAGCAGAAAAACGGTGGACATTTGGACAGCGTAATTTTTGAGAAACGAATTCCCAAAGAGTTGACCATTATTTGCAGAAAAAAAATTGAAATCGACTTGATAGTTTTCGTTTAATTTCTCGTTTAAATTGGAATTCTTTAGTTGACCACCCAGTTCTTAAACGAGTGCTACATGGTTTTTGATACGATGACTGATTTGTTTTCTTGCAGGGTGAAATGGTTGAGAAAGAAATAGAACAACTTCTGCAGAAATACTCGAAATACAGATGAAAGCTGCAATATCACATTTCAATTTATACTCATAGTTGAATGTTGATTATATTTACATTTGCAACAAAATTCGTTTTAATGATGAATAAAATGGGAATTGTTCATTTAATCTTCAATTAAGTTGTATTATGTAAATAATGGAACGTTAAATGTTCTTATTAACATCTAAATGTAGAATTGGTAGCATTTATTAGTTATTTAGGGGAAGGCAGCCGCCCACTTTCCTTTTTGTAGCGACGCCTATGGCTTCGGAAGTCCAAATTAATTTCTTTTCTATGTTCTTGATCATATTTTATCTATGTTCTTGATATGTCACTACTCAAACGTCATAAGTGACGTTTGATTTGACGTTTTTCTCACCTGTCTTCCGTCAACGATAAGTATGCAAACAATTTTTTATACAGGTGAAATGTGAAATCGTCGTGGAGGTTGTAGTCCAAAACACTTTTAAAATTGAATAATTGATTGGACGTGTCAAAACAAAAATTTTAAACAGAGTAATCGTCCATTGAACTTCAGATAGATAGACAGAAAACTATGGATTATGTACGTATTTTAGCGTTTAACCAAGATTGAAATTAACTTTGAAAAATATCATGTCTCCCTTGCCGCAATCCGTCACTGCTTTCGTCGGTGCTGCAGTCCTGGGTGTCGTTAGTGCTGCGGCAGTTTACGTTTACGAGCATTATCGTCAGGAAAAGAATAGACATGCTATGGCACAAGATCTTGTTCGGTTAGACACTGAACTGACCAAAGTCCGGAAGGAACTGGAAAAACTCATGCAAAAGCAGAGTGAGAGGTAAGGATCATCACGTCTAATTTTTGGTTATTATTTTATTATTGTTATTATTTATGAGTTAGGGATATAAGTGCATAATTTGGTCCATAATTTTCTGCTAAACCTAGTGGTGCTGATTTGGAACTTTGCTGTTCGCCGGCTCTCAGTTATGGGAGATTGTTGAGGTCTCACCAATGGCTTTTAGAGTCTGTAGTGCCCCATGAGGAAGTTTATGGGAAGCTTAAGCATGTTCTGAGGTTACAGTCTGTGTTTGAACTCTTTCAGTTCAAATTTTTGATTGAATGTTAGTTAGATTCCCGATCCCCGATCATTAGGGAATCACAGGAAATGAAGACGCAAATTCACTAGACACAAAGGGAGCGTGAACGCCACTTACTGGCCCAGAACTTTTCTGTGGAATAGGCAAATGCACCTATAAGAAACAGTTTCCTGAGATGGAAAAAACATAGAAGTACTCTGGAGGAACCTTTCTGGCATGAAACGTTCCAAGAAGTTCCTTTGGATCTTTAAAAATGCAAGGTCCAAAAATACTTGGATCTCAGTAAGAATACGTTACGCCTCTTTGCTGGCTCCCTAACAGGACATTGAAGAGATATGAAGAGACCTGGCCTAGCGGAAATTGACGAGTGTAGATTCTATGGTGAGGAGGAAGAAACTCTGATTCACTTAGTAAGCTGAATGCCTTGTCATGGTAAGCCTGCGCAAAGAATGTCTTAAGACTTAAACCATCTAGTGGCCTTGGAGCCCTCTCAGGTTTTAGAGTTTATTACGGCTTCGGAACTGGAGGGATAGCTGTAGACTAGAGTAACAGTTGCGAAGAACAGCTGTGACGGTTGATACAATAGATCTTAAGGTCGCAGTGTCATGCAATTCCTTTAATAATTTAACGTCTACAATCCCTAGAGCATCTGTGTGGATAACTACATGTCTGAATCGATGTTCAGATGTTAAGTTAATTGCTTCTTCAGACTGTAATGCCTTACTTAAGAAATAATAAGTTTTGCTCTGAAGGCGTTTTTGGACACTTACTCGGGTTTCGTTTACCTAACTCAAATGGCGTTTTCGGAAACCTACTCGATCACTAACTCGGGTTACAAATTGACGGATAAACAGTTCAATTGCTGTCAATTTGTAACCCGGGTTAGTGATCGAGTAGGTTTCCGAAAACGCCAAAATATGCCACCTGTGTTCGGAAAGTACAGTGCTTTCAACTCGATCACTAATTTATATTGATCTATCGTAACCCTACACAAGAGTAGGGTTTAAAAGTCACCGCATGCGCACTGCAGTTCAATTTTGTATTTGAAAAGGCGGGAATAAGTCTTCTACTCTTTTCTTACAAATTTCATATATTCTATTCCTGAAAATCATGGAAAGAGAAGAGAATTTGGCTCAGTGTAAAACTTGTGGTTCCATGAGCTGAGAAAATCATGTGAAACAACTTCTTCATAAGTTTGTATGCAGATCTTTCTGCGTTAAAGCTGAAGATGACATTGAACATGCGAGGGCTCACCAGAAATGATAAGAAATATTTTACAGAAGCCAATAAATCCAAGCAAAGCTAGAGACAATCAGTAAATAAACTGGAACTGAAAAAAAAAATCTCTACTTCTTAAACATAGGTAATCAAAAATAACATTCAACATGAAAAGGCACACCAGAAATGATAAGATATATTTTACAGAAGCCAATATATGCAAACAAAGCTAGAGACAATCCGAAAATAAACTGGGACTGAAAAAAAAATCCATAAAATACTTGGTTATGTTGTTGATACAACAACTGTCACTTCAATTCCTAAACCTGATGTGTTCGTAAACTTAGAACCCGGGTCCGTGATCCAAGTAGACCCGTCACGTTACCCAATGGATCGAGTTACTAACCCTGAGTAAGTTTCCGAAAACATCTTTTGTTTCAAATGGTCTCAAGAAAACATTAGCGATGTTCAAAACCTACAAGACGCCACCATAGTACTTCTTAATGAGTTTGGTATTGTGTGATAGGGTTTTCATAACTATGCTTTTCATATAAATCTGATTTTTCATTATCTGTCGAACCTTGCAAAATGCTTTTTCCGTCAGTAATGGTCGAAAGGAGCGTCTGAAATAAATTTTCTTCTTTCTATTTTCAATGATTCAATCTCCCTGCGATATTTCAAACATAAGCAACACTTCCTGTGTGCTTTTGTGTGTGATATCACTTGCATGAAAAGATAAATATTTTTTAGATCAAATTCTTTTAGTTTAGTTTAGTTATTGTTCACTGCGACCTTAAGGTTTATTGTGCCCCCTTACAGAGCTGTTCTGACCAAACCCTTCAAAGCTTGCCTTCCAGTTCCAGAGATCTAATGAAATCTAATAACTGTGAAGGCTAGTTCCTCACTCTTACAAGTTTCTCTCCCAAGGCATTCTTTCTTTTGGCTGGCAATGCCAAGGCATTCCGTGACTAGGTGAATGGGGGTTTCTTCCTCCTCTCCTCAGAACCTACACTCGTCAGTGTCCGATAATCCCATCCTCAACTGGTGCTTCCTGAGGCGACAATGTCCTGTAAGAAAGCCAGTGAGGAGGTGTAATTGCTTCTTACCAAGATCCAGATATCTTTTGGATTCCGCTGTCTCAAAGTTCTGAAGGAACTTAGTGTAATGATCTATCCCTGGGAGATTCCTCCAGAGTTTTTCCCTCTCGGCTTTCTTTTTCTCCAGAAACTTCTTCTTACAGGTACATTTACCTATAACACCGAAGGGTTCTGGGCCAATGAATGACATTTGTGCGCCCCCTTTGGAAAGTGTATTGGCCTCTTCGTTTCCTTTGATTCCCGAATGGCCGGTAACCCAGATTGAAAAGATATTATTTTTCTTGCCTACCTCATTGAGTTTGTTCCCGCACTCCCAGATCAGATAAATATTTTTAGATCAAATTCTTTACTACAATGTTTACAGCATGCTTTGGAATTTATAAATCCTCGAATATACAAAATAGAATTGAATCCAAGATCAGATTCATTATTTATTTCATTTTATCTTAATGTATTATTGAGATAAGGAAATAACTGAACACTTGGTGTAAAGATAGCCAGCTCCTCTATGTTAGATAACAATGTTATTACATGTCTAGGAATGGAGAAAAATTTTTCACTTGAATTCATAGCTGTTTTATGTTGCTTAATTTTTTGATAGGTATAATTAGCTAGATAGGTAGGTGAGTGGATGTGTTGAGGTTTATAAAATAATGGAAAATACGTTATTCGCCACATAATCATTTTAAATAGAAACTGCTTTGTAAATAAAACATTTAGTTCGCCTTTCTTGTGCTTAAATTGTACTCATGATACAAAGAGTTTTCTTTGTATCATGAATTGTACTCATCATTGACTATTGGCTATTTTCTTTGAATCTGTTGAGATCTCATTCCAGAGGTTACAAATCTACGCCCTTCTCTTGTTGAAATCTTCTTCGTTGATTCCTTTCATTTCTTGCCTCTTGCGATTGTGTTGCACGTAACTGCGCTATTAAAGATTAAAATGGTCGGTTTCTGAGGTTTTACTTTAACCGTCCAATAGTAAACGGTTCGATAAATATAACCAATCGATAACCTCTTGATAAAGGTAGCTGAGTTTCTGACGTCTTTTTCGGTTATGAGTTAACTATCTATTCGATAACAGCTGATTAACGGTAGTCTCGCAAGTTCCTTCCTAGATCAACAGATGTCGCGACATACAAATTGACGTTTTGATTATGAGTTTTGCAAATTTTAATTGAAACTGCACGCCTGAAACTCAAAATAATGAGATTTTCCATACGAAATATCAAATCGATTTCATTTTCATGTATATTTATGTCTTATGTATATTTAGATCATTACTAATGATGATTTGAAAAGTTCCTGTCGCATAGAACCGTAAAGATATAAGCACTTGTTGAAAGACGATTAAAGTGCAAGTCCTTTCATTGGAGCTAATACAGAATTCAATTCATTACATAAGTGTAAAACTGTTTGCTTGTTGAATCTGTACCTCATTTTAAATTAATCATCTGTATACATTTCGAGAGGTGATCTTCGAACCCGTATAAATCTGGATACAGAAATATTGCCAATGAATTCCATTGCCTCTTCATCTGATGAAGAGCTGGAACTAGAGGATAATCTTCTTGTATTATATTCCATTATTACACAACTCGTTTAATATAATATGTTAAGAATGTTGATATGAATCCAAATCCGGTACTCCGTCAAATCAAAATGAAAAAGTGAGGTTGGAGTTGACGAATCAAACGCCAATGCCCATGCGCCATTTTCGGTCGGTTAAAATAAACTGACTTTATTGGCTGGTTATCTTTCTAAGCGGTACTCAGAAACCGAAATCTACCCTTATCCATCCGTCAAATTTGACAGATAGATAAACTGCGGTTAAAACGACCTCAGAAACCGGCCATAAGAAGAGAAAGATAAGAAACGGAGCGACAACGATGATGTTAGCAGGTTAGCTCCATCTATGTGTCAGGATTAAGTACTAAAATATAGGAGAATGGGTAAAATCAAAGATTGTAGAGGCCATTCTGAGCAAAACAAGAACATTTGAAAATATTGCCATGATTGCACGTCGGTAACCTGAGTAACCTCTACGTGGCTTCATTTCAGTTGAGTTTTGTATTGTGTTTGTGTTTATCTATTTTATGTGTGCATCTTTTGAAATTCAAAATGGGTTACGGTGCAAAATAATAAAAAGATCAATCCTGAACCTGAGAAAATAGAAATGTTGGAATGAAACTCGTATCATGAATCTCTGTTTCTCATTGTCTTTTAATTTCAATGCTCTCAAATCGATTTTAGCAGCAGCAGCTGTCATTAGAATGTGCGGTGACCATTTTTCTACAGATCAAATAAAAACAGAAGGAGAAGCAGTATCCTGTTGAAATTTCCATTGTTTTTCAATTCCATCTTCAAATTGTGGTTTATTTTAAATTGTTTTGATAATTCGGTAACTGATAAGTGAAAAAATTATTGATTTGTATTCAATTTCATTTTTACATCTTTTGTGAGTTATGATTTCTAATAAAACTATAGCAATACAATATCGCATTTCATTAATATCAATTTATTTTAAACAATGTTGAGATGAAAAATAACATCCTGATCACGAAGCAAAGCTCTAGCTTTGTTTTATCGAACAGTATGTTTTTTTTGGGCTCGACGTCTGAATTTAATGTAATACGTAGGAATAATTTAATTCGAATTTGGCGCCTATTATAGCAGTTTTCTGTATAGAAAAATGTATCCTTTTCAGCGCCACCTATGTGTCAGAATTAATCCACTAACAAAAAAGCGCAGTCGGATTTTAGAACTGGAGTTGTAGGGGCGTTTCCTATCTTCCTCTCTCTAATCTTTGCGCCATGTTAACACACACATCTGCATTTTCCTGTTGGATTTGTTCGCCTGATCTTTGTGCTCTTCTACAGTGTGTTTGGTCATGACTTAGCGATAATTTAAGGTTATCAAATATACCTAATATTATCGACAAAAACACCCAAACTTGGAAGTTTACCCCCTTAGTTCTGGAGTAGCCCCCGTTTTAAATTTACTTTTTTATTTTCGTTGACCCTTCCAAATAATATCGATTTCTTTGGACATAAAGGTCCTACAGATGTGAAAAAAATGTTTTTTGAAAGATGATACTACCACCTTTCATTGAAGTATAACAATATACAAACATTCAACTTGAAAACGCCATAAAAATTATTTAAAAAAGTTCATAGTAAAAATATGTACTGATTTTTTTTAGTAAATCCGCAATAGTACAAGAACTAGCACATCGAAGTATATTTTTTTTTCAATGATTTAACACGCAAGGATATTAGCTACAAAACAGCATTCACATCATATCTGTAAGTTACATAATTTGAGAGTATTTGAGAGTTATTGCTGCTCGAACATGATCACTACGCGAACAAAAGACACAAGACCGTCATGAAGGCCTATGCCTGTCTACAGAGCAGAGGGGGCCATTTTGAGCAATTTTTAGGATTAATTTGTTTGTTTGATCATTGAAATTTATCGGAAGTACAGTACTGAGGTTTTTTTTATTTTATCAATTTTCATAAGGGACATGTTCGAACAGCTTATAATAGCAATAACTCTCAAATTATGTAACTTACAGAAATGATGTTAGTGTTGTTTTGTAGCTTATGTCCTTGCGTGTTAAATCATTGAAAAAAAATTATACTTCAATGTGCTAGTTCTTGTACCATTGCGGATTCACTGAGAAAATCAGTACTTTTTTCACTTTAAACTTTTTTAAAGAATTTTTTTATGGCGTTTTCTAGTTGAATGTTTTTATATTGTTATACTTTAATGAAAGGTGGTAGTATCATCTTTCAAAAAACATTTTTTTCACATCTGTAGGACCTTTATGTTCAAAGAAATCGATATTATTTGGGAGGGTCAACGAAAATGAAAAAGTAAATTTAAAATGGGGGCTACTCCCAAACTAAGGGGGTAAACTTCCAAGTTTGGGTGTTTTTGTCGATAATATTAGGTATATTTGATGATCTAAATTATCGCTAAGTCATGACCAAACACACTGTATAACGCAAGACTGTAGAATGGTTTGTTCTACGACTCAAATTTTCCCCTCTGCGTCTTGCTGGAATTTCGACTGTACTAATAAATCAATACTAAACTTTATCTACGACTGCTTCTATACCTAACTTTTATTCGGGAGAATTCCAAATTTCAAATTTGAGGAAATTCAAACCTTCAAAATAATTCAAGAGACATTCATCGTAGCGCACTCTATTATTGCTAACGTAGTGGTTTCTGTGGCCGAGAATACATTTTTCTCTCCTTTTTAACCTCCTCGAGACATTCACGAACATTTCAACACGAAGAAAAAAGCCGTTCTCGACAGTGGCGGCTTGTGACAGAATAAAGTGATGAGGCACATAAAAAAAAATATAAATCTTATAAACTCTTTTTTGTCAGCTGCATACTTATCATTATGAAAAAATCCTTCGGTATTAATGCTCCAATGATTCTATAGCGTTTTATTGGGTCGTAATTGCCCTGAGATAAGTTTTTCAACTCGCTTCAACCAGTTTTCCACTAAACCCTATCGGAATATGTATTATTAGCACTGCCAAAAAATAATTTGATTAGAGTTACACTGCCAGTGGGCCAGTAGTACTCTCATTTTGAAACCTCCGATTCGATTTTCCTACCGCACCGATAGTCAAGATTTGGAATAGGTTGTATAACTTCTTCAATTGTACATATTTTATACTCATAGGAATGACTCAAAAACTGTTTCTGTTTTATTGAAAACTCTGAAATATCACGAGTACTGCACAAACCCAATAAACCTAAACCAGAGTGAAATTTCACTATCTTCCGCTTCACGATTAACCCGAGTATGTGCAGTTTGCCGATGAAACGAAACAAAACGATCTCGGATCAAGGGTAGATAGTCCGGTCCCAGACCAAAAAATTTGGGTGAAGTTACATAAAATCCCAACAAGCTGAAAATCGGTAAAATTGTTCGAAACATAATAATGAATAATATATAAAAGTTCCCAATCATTCCCGTGGATGGACAAAAATTTATTCAAGTTCAAAGGTCGAAAAATGAGTTTTTCGCGATTTTCAGCAAAACGGTGAGTTTCATCAAAAAAGTATTTCAGACAAAAATGTAGATTTTAAAATTATCTTCAAAAAATGTATCAATACTTTTTTTCCTACGAGGCACCGTTTCTGAGATAGAACGCTTCAAATGTTCTTAAAGTTGTTACTGAGGCTAGCCTCAAATTAACCTTAGAAGACGCAATAGATAAACAACGAAGGGGAGGTTCATGATCTCGTCACGTCGATGTGAATAACGCGCTAGACAAGGAAGCGCGTGAGGCAAGCCTCACCTTACCGTTTACGCCTTGAAGAGGAAGTGAGATGAATGTACAAACATCGGACCTTAACGCCTGTAACATGTAACGTTACGGTCCGATTTTTGTGCATTCATCGTAACGTCAGTAACGTGTAATGTTACAGACGTCTGTAGCTGTACCCGGCTTTAGATCGAGCTCGGATATTATGGAAGACGAGTGCAGTATCGTACAAAGAATTGAGACTGAAGAACATAATGGGATGATGAAATTGATTAATAAAATATTGGATTAATTCGCTTGATATTATTTGTAATTTCCGTAATTTATTTGGTGAGGCACTGCCTCATCTGCCTCATAGTACAAGCCGCCACTGGTTCTCGAGTTTTAGCTAGACTAGCGAACAGCAATTGATTTCTATTGATAGATTACGAGAAGAAACTTTGTTTATTAATTATTTTTCAGGAATGCCCGTTCAAAACGCCTAAAGCACCCCGGAAAAGCTAATTCCGTAATTACTTCCACCACTTCTGAATTTATGAGCGCAGGAGATCTAGAAAGCTCTGATATGGAGTTCTACGATGTTAGCGACGAAGATGAGTCCAATCTATCAATGTCTAGTCCATTGGAAAAGGTGAGTTTTCCAGTTTATTCGATGATGGTTTGCATGTTTGAATTACGTTTTGAATTTGGTTGTCTTTGCGCGACAAAAAGTTTTTTTTTTAAATTTATTCATGTGTGGTTTTTTCATTGATTTAATGTGAGTGCGTTTGACACTAAAAAGAACTACATTCCATTAAAACCTTCAATGTACTTGATGATACTCTAAATATATTGAGTGAGATCATAATTGTATCAAATTTATTTTCAATTTCATTATACAGGGTGTCCCAAAAACTCGACGTCAACCCGGAACCGGGTGAAAAGGCAAGTAATGCTGGTTGTCAGAAAAATATAAAAAAAATCTAAGTTGCATGATTTTAAAATAATAGGCATTTAAAAAAACACGCAAAATTCCACACCCTGTGACAGTCTTTTCGCTCTTGTTGCCACAAATATCAACTTTTTCCAACTCTTTTTTTGCTGTGTAACCTTGAATAATGCTTGTCTAAACTGTAATCAAAATTTTGAAACTAGCTGCTCTAGGTTTCATAAAAATAGGGCTTACTTCTCAGAAAAAAAAGTTTGGCATGTTTTGTCAAAAGTTAGCGCATTTAGTAAGGATTCCAAAATGGTATAATACTTTTTAAATTGTAACTGCTTCCCAGTAAAAAAGTCCAAGGGATTCAAGTCCGGTGAACGGGCTGGCCACGAGATTGGACCAGAACGTCCGTCCGATCCATCTTCCGGGAAAAAATGTTACCAGAAAAAAAATTTTCAGAGATATTTCTCCGGAAAATTTTTTTCTGGAAAAATTATTTTCTCTGGAAATTTTTTTTCTGGTAACATTTTTTCCCGGAAGATGGATCGTTCTGGTCCAATCTCGTGGCCGGCCCGTTCACCGGACTTGAATCCATTGGACTTTTTTACTGGGAAGCAGTTTAAGAAAAAGTCTACTCAAAGGCAATCGAAAATGAATTTGAACTACGGCAGCTACAATTTAACAAGTATTATACCATTTTGGAATCCTTACTAAATGCGCTAACTTTTGACAAAATATGCCAAACTTACGTAGTACATTTTTTTTCAATACAGTCAGTTGAAACTAGGCAATTGTTTATTTTGAATTTTTTTTCTGAGAAGCAAGTCCTATTTTTATGAAACCTAGAGCAGCTGGTTTCAAAATTTTGATTACAGTTTGGACCAGCATTATTTAGGATTACACAGCAAAAAAAAAAGTTGGAAAACGTTGATATTTGTGGCAACAGGTGCGAAAAGACTGTCACAGGGTGTGGAATTTTGCGTGTTTTTTTAAATGCCCATAATTTTAAAATCATGCAACTTAGATTTTTTTTATATTTTTCTGACAACCAGCATTACTTGCCTTTTCACCCGGTTCCAGGTTGACGCCGAGTTTTGGGACACCCTGTATACTATACAGTATACAGGGTGACGGGTGTTTCTTTCAAAATTGTCCAACGTCCATACGGGGTCTTATAGTTTAACCTATTCGAAAGGCCTTAAAGTCGGTTAGGAGAATGATTTTCATTTATTTTTATGTACAGAACATGTGAATATAATCAAAATTTCAGAGTTAATTCATTTTAGCTCGATATGATTAGCTATCACTAGGCGGATACTTACTCGGGTTAACTCGATCCCTAACCTTTGCGTTCGTTTACCTAACCCGAACATCCAACATGTGTTCGGAAAGTACAGTTGATCTATCGTAACCCTACACGAGAGCAGGGTCGTAGAGTCACCACATGCGCTCTGCAGTTCAATTTTGTATATAAAACTTTATATAAAATGGAACTCCCCTATATAACGAACGTCTGTATAACGAATTTCCTACAAAACATTGCACCTTGAATCCAAATCACATGTTAAAAACGAAGTAAATTCTCTCTATAACGAAATATTCAAAGAACATTAATCTTTGGATGGGTTTTGGTAAGGTAAGAAGGTGTAAGGGTGGGTTTTTTCAGAAAAATTTTCGGACGTACGTAATAAATCCCGACCTTAAATTAAATCATTACGGAGGGCAGAGAGATCCTTCTGAAAAAGTTTTATATACACCCCTGGCTGTTTGGTTTCAATCTAACAATTACGCTTGTGTGAAAAGTTGTTCGAAAATGTCTCAAAGGAAGTGTTTAAGTTTGAATGATAAACATAAATTTATCAGTGAAATCGACCGCGACATTGCCGACTGTAGAAACAAATTCTCTGTATAACGAAATTTCTTTATAACGATTTTTTTTGCGGATTTAGCGCTTTTGTTAAGGGGAAGTTTCACTGTACTTCAATACAGGGTGTCCCATTACTCGACGTCAACCCGGAACCGGGTGAAAAGGCAAGTAATGCTGGTTGTCAGAAAAATATAAAAAAAAATCTAAGTTGCATGATTTTAAAATAATGGGCATTTAGAAAAACATGCAAAATTCCACACCCTGTGAAAGTCTTTTCGCTCCTGTTGACACAAATATCAACTTTTTCCAACTTTTTTTTGCTGTGTAACCTTGAATAATGCTTGTCTAAACTGTAATCGAAATTTCGATACCAGCTGCTCTAGGTTCCATAAAAATAGGGCCTGCTTCTCAGAAAAAAATTCAAAATAAACAATTGTCTAGTTTCAACTGACTGTATTGAAAAAAAAATGTACTATGCAAGTTTGGCATGTTTTGTCAAAAGTTGGCGCATTTAGTAAGGATTCCAAAATGGTATAATCTCTAGCTGCCGTAGTTCAAATTTATTTTCGATTGCCTTTGAATACACTTTTTCTTAAATTGCTTCCCAGTTAAGAAGTCCAATGGATTCAAGTCCGGTGAATAGGAGAAGCAAGCTCTTTTTTATGAAACCTAGAACAGCTGGTATCGAAATTTTGATTACAATTTAGACAAGCATTATTCAAGGTTACAAACAAAAAAAAAATTTGGAAAAAGTTGATATTTGTGTCAACAGGAGCGAAAAGACTGTCACAGGGTGTGGAATTTTGAGTGTTTTTTTAAATGCCCATTATTTTGAAATCATGCAACTTAGATTTTTTTTAATATTTTTCTGACAACCAGCATTACTTGCCTTTTCATCCGGTTCCGGGTTGACGTCGAGTAATGGGACACCCTGTATAAGTCAGCCTGTCATTAAAAATCGACCTGCCTGAGTGTTTTCACAAATTCCGATTCGTTGTTGAGCTATTGAGGGTGGACATTAAACGGGACACCCTGTATCTTATGTAATCAGTGTCAATTATGAAATTTGAAATGTTAAATTTGTCCGGTGTTGAAATTTGGGAGAAACTCATCTGCTTGTTCTCAGTTAATCGTGTTTTTCAGTCCAGAGTGCATCTAATGTTGATATTCTTTCGCAGAGATTTCCTTTTATGGTACCCGGAATGCATTTTCAACCGGTGAACGTTGGTTTCATCAAACCGAATATCTTAAAGAATTATAAACTTGCAACAGTAAATATCATTTTTATCGATATCTGGATTGGGAAGCATGTCACTAACACAACTTAATACTAAGTAGAAGAGCCTCAGAAGTAACAAGAATGGCAATAGTAGCTATCACCACAGTATAGACACCAACCAGTAGTTGCACTCTTGAAAAATTGAACTGAATTCTTTACTCTATCGAGAACTCGCGCACCATCTCCGTGCGCAGGCGGAAATGAAGTTATTTGAGCGGAAATTTTTGGGTTTATTTGAATTTTCATTTGTGAAGGTAAATATTGAATTCGGATATCATTATTACTATTTTCAAAATATCAATTTTTCGAATGTAATAAACAGGAGACAAAGATAGGAAGTCATAATATATTTTTTCTTACCAAGTTCAATGAATATATTCACAATATTTATAGTTTTATAAGAATCTTGCTGGTACTCTCCGGAGGAATGTTTGTAGCTTTACCATAAAAATGATTTTTAGGCAATACATTCAGAATATTGAATAAACAATAACAAATTGTGAGTGTATAGGAATGAAATGTTCAGAGATTCGCTCTAGGCAATGACCGTAGATATAAAAAAGGATCATGAACTGTAAAATTTTCTTAATTGAATGAATTTATTGAGGTCATGAACATTTCATCTTTTTGATGTCCTTTAATTCAAAATCGACCCTCAAGAGCATTTCCCAACAAATAGATATCTACGGGAGTTGAAAATTTTGTGTTACTTTTTAGTGCATTAGAAAAAATATTTTCTTTAGCTTCATAATGAACAAATAACCATTAAGAATGGGAAATTTGTGAAAAATTATTGTTGATGTACAGCTTAGAAATTAAGGGAAATATAGCAGGTGTTGTCTCTAATTTTCGTGAAACACAATCAATGTTAGTTTTCCATTATAATTAAAGTGAGAACTAATGGAAACACTATACTTTGACTGCCCTAATAATTTTTTTTTGTCTATTTATGTTATGAAGTAAGCATTCATATCTATTTATACTATGAGGTAAGCATTCAATACTGATCAAATAATAATGCAAAATAGAAAATATCATATAAAACAGTTACAATATGACCATATATTCAATAGGTATTAGATATTGGGAATAGCAGCAATATTTTAAAGTGAAACTCTCTTTTCTTTGCTCAAGCTTTTGAGATGATCCCTTCGTCAGGGAAACTGTGAAAATAGTAATGAAAATATAAATGAACTAGGTATATAAATGTATAAAGAAAAAAGAGTTTATGTTTCCATTACTTGATTACAGTTCTTGTGGCGAAGAGAAAATAAAATCTCGAAAGCTTGAGTAAAGAAAAAATAGTTTTACTATAATATTGCTACTATTCCCAATCTAAGTCTAATATCAATACAATACAGCAGAGAATAGAGGATTTCTATAATATTTATACAATCAAACAATAAAAACCATTAAAATCCATCAAATCTAAGAATTCAATAAAATTTGAGGTTATAGTTACGGAGATGGTGCCCGAGGCGAAATTGGATTAAGATAATCCACGGAGTGCAACTACTGGTTGGTGTCTATACTGTGCTATCACCTTCTAACTAGTCAGATAGCTATTTGTATTCTCTTTTTTCTTAATTCCACTCTGAACGTTTGTTATGAAAATAACAGCTAGTTGATGTTTCACTGTTTCACACTGAATAGGTTTTAGAGCAAGAGCCCGTGAACCCCAGACCTTCGTTATTTTATAAAACTGAAAACTTGTCTACGCATGCTCCCAACACAGGTAAGAACGATGGACCATTATGAAGTTTGGGTTACCCTGGCTTTGGCAGGTAAAGGGTATTAAAGGGGTGTAATATACTGATCTAAATTCGTCAAATAATAAAGTGTGATTTTTTGGTATTACCTTCAGAATATCATTAAAAATCACGTCATTAATTGCCAGACACTTAATATAGTGGCAACCCCTTGCCAGACACCCTTAATGTTCATTAAATTATATGTAATTCTACTTACGTTATAGTATAAAAGCTGATTTTTATATATAATACTTGGATAATAATTAGATAATGTTTCCTCATCAGCCAGACATTTTTGATAGTGCCAACCCTTTGCCAGACAAGCTTGTAGTTTAGCTGCAGGTGCAAGCGCGAGACAGCATATATGAGTGGGTCCATCGTTCTTACCTGTGTTGGGAGCATGCGTAGACAAGTTTTCAGCTTTTATGAAATAACGTCTGGGGTTCTCGGGCTCTTAGACTATTTTGACAAAGATCTGATTCCCTAGCGGCAAGTTTCCGAACTAACTTATGACAGATAAACATTCAAACAGCATTTCGTTTGGATTTAATTTGTTTAGAATACTTATACAGGCTGCATCAGAGAGAGAAATTTGCGATAAAGTTCAATAGTGGTATATTCAAAATATTTACGTGCTACATTTCGGACAGGAATGAATGGTCCCATGCGGATTATGCAGTTGTCTTTGTCTTATCGTTGGAAGTGGCATAAATAAACCAGTATGGTAGGTAACTTGAATTCTCGAATCGAGTATTACGCTCAGGTTGACGCATTCAGAAGGCGTTTTCGGATACTTACTCGGGTTAACTCGATCCCTAACCTTCGCGTTCGTTTACCTAACCCGAACATCCAACCCGTGTTCGGAACCCTACAAGAGAGCAGGGTTGTTGAGTCATCGCATGCAGACTGCATTTCAATTTTGTATTTGAAGAAGTCGGGGGAAGTCTTCTACTGTTTTTTTAGTAATTTCATATATTCTATTCCTAAAAATTATGGAAAGAGAAGAGAATTTGGCTCAATGTAAAATGTGTGGTTCCATGAGCCGAAAAAATAATGTGAAACAACTTCATAACTGTGTCTGCAGATCTTTCTGCGTTGAAGCTAAAGCCTCTCTACTTCTTTAACATAGGTACTCAAAGATAACATTGAACATGCAAGGGCACACCAGAAATTATAAGAAAGATTTTACAGAAGCCAATAAATGCAAGCAAAGCTAGAGACAATCAGTAAATAAACTGGAACTGGAAAATAAATTCTCTACTTTTTTAACATAGGTGCTCAAAAATAACATTAAACAAGGGAGGGCACACCAGAAATTAAAAGAAATATTTTACAAGAGCCAATAAATGCAAGCAAAACCAGGGACAATGAACTGGGACTGAACAAATAAATTCATTAAATGTTTGTTTATACGTCGGACACTTCAAATCCTAAACATGATGTGTTCGTAAACTTAGAACCCGGGTCCGTGATTCGAGTAGATCCGTCACGAGACCCAATGAATCGAGTTAGTAATCCTGAGTAAGTTTCCGAAAACGCATAAAGTGTCGGGCTGCCCGTGTTGATCGATTTGATAGGGACAACCATATTATTCGTTCACTGGACCATTCATCGCGTCAAACGAAAGCGAACATGGCACGTAAATCTGTCGAGCATACCATTGTTCAACTGGACGGCAAAATATTCTCTCTGATGCATTCAAATGATTCAAATTAAAATAGGAAAAGCTATTGTTGTGTTCCTCAGTGCAAAAATTATAACCACAGGGCTTGAGTTTTCCTACAATTCATTTCAGAAAGCTTTGGGTAAATATTTTTTAATAAGCGAGCTCTCGCCAATGTTTGTACTTGCTTTTTCAGAAAATTTTCTTTCCTTATTTTCTGGTTTTAAACTCATCTTGATATTATTCACATTTTGAGTTATCGAAACTTTTAGACTCAGATGTGATTTCAATATTCATTAAGACCTCTTAGGACCACCTTACACGGTCAATAATATTGAAGCAATAACGAATATTGATCAATATACTGAACGTATAAGGAGTGCATTGAAACAATAAATAGAATAAAATGTATTGCCGTCAATAATATTGCTTCAATAATATTGACCGTGTAAGCCAGGTTTTAAAGTTAGATGACAACTTAAGCATTGCTATACAAAGCAATAAACTTCCTCCTTAAAAACAGTTAACATTGGAGCTTCAATAATTAATTGATCTCATCATGCTGAAAAAGGAGAAATTCTTCATAAATGATGAGTATCTAGTATTCTAGTAGTACCTGAAATTGAATTTCTTTTGTGTTGTTTGGTATTAAAAGTATTATACAAACATTTACTGAAATTATACATGATGAGTATCTATAGTCAGTTCACGAAAGTTTAAGCGCATAGTAGGCGTTTGTTTATTTATCTGAAGTTGGCAGTATTTGCTGTCATAACGTAAAATAAAGTCAACGTTGCCGAATGTACCCGGCCTCGTCCGACGAGCTTTCGAGTTATCAGAGAACTCTATGTTATATTGACAACATTGCGTATCAATCTGACAAGAAAATAAACAACATAACCTAAAATTTTAATATACACTTAATATGTCGAATAGGCTACGTGCAGTTCTGACAGTTGTCTATGGTCCAGGCGAGATTGGAGGACCAACATTAACCTACATTGAACTGATTATTGCAATCTGAGTGCGATTAATTGAGGAATTTTGTGGTTTTTCGATACTTGGAACTTATTATTCATTAAATTATACTAATAAATATAATTTCACCTTAATTCTCTTAAAAAGCAGATCAAAATATCTGTTAAATATGCAATATTTCTGTGTTATAGTGGGCTGTGACACCAAAGAAGGAACTAACAACTTACAAATTCTAGTTTCTTCAGGTGAATTAAAATATGGAATTTAAATTACAACAATGAAGAATATCACTGATACGAATTTATGCAGTAGTTTTGGTATTTTCATTTCAGTACTGTATAATTGTTAGATGATCTCGACTTATTCATGTTGAAAGTGAGTAAATAATAGACTGTTATTGGATATGAAGAGAAAATCATCCTTTTTGACGCTCGTTATGAAGACTTTTCAGTGCTAAAGTATAAAACATGAAAAATGTAATGAAGAGAAATCAGGAATGAAGACATCGGATAAAGCAAGTACTTAGAAGTAGGTACTTACCTTGGACAGAGGTCTAAGGTACTTACTGTAATGCTTTCAATTTTAGGACTCAAAGTCTTCTTAACGAGACTTGAAAACGGAATATTTCCGCATAATTGGCGATGTTGTTACAAACTTTACATACATTAAGTATTCAACGTTCCAAACCATTAACAATCGTTTTCTCACGTTCAATATGAATAAGTCAAATTCAACTTCACAATTATAAAGTATTGAAATGAAAGTACCAAAACTACTGCATAAATTCGTGTCAGTTATATTCTTCATTGATGTAATCCAATTTATTCAATATAAAACATGAACGTAGGTACCTCTACTTGCAAGTATTTGCTTCATCCGATGTCTCATTCCTAAATTCATTTCATTAAAATTGTCATGTTTTATTTTCCATAGCTTCATAAGAAGCCTTAAAGAAATGTTTTCTTTTCAAATTCAATAACAGTCTATAATATATTATCTCACTTTCAACATGAAATGTCGAGTTCAACTAAACAATTATACAGTATTGAAATGAAAATACAAAAACTAACTGCATAAAATCGTGTTAGTGCTATTATTTATCGTTGTAATTCAAATTCCATATTTTAATTCACCTGAAGAAAATAAAATTTGTAGAATATTTAGTTTCTTCCTTGCTGTCACAGCCCACTAGAATACAAAAGGATGGCATATTTAACTGATATTTTGAATATTTGATCTGCATTTGACGAGAATTTAGGTGAAATTATATTCATTAGCCTAATTTAATATGAATAAATGTTCAAAGTGCCGAAAAACCACAAAATTTCTCGATAAATCGCTCTCATATCACAATAATCAGTTCATTACAGGGTAATGTTGGTCCTCCGGTCACGTCCAGCTGTCAGAACTGCTCGTAACCTATTGTCATGGCCAACCGACGGCTCAAACTTTCGTGAACGGACTATAGTAGCACCTGAATTTGATTTTTTTGTGTTGTTTGGTATTGAAAGTATTATACAAACATCAAGAATTCTTTATTCATGTTGAGAAATTTACTGAAATTATACCGAAGATACTAAATTACTGAAGTACTTCTGGGGCTATCTTGAAGCTTCTTTCTTAGAGGAATATGTTGCTGTTCAGAATAATTGTTCTTCTACATTTGCTTTAATTGGACGATTAGTCATTTAGAATGAGGTGTTTACTCTTTATTCATATCCAAACTTTCGAAATATTCTGTTTCTTCTTTAGGGCCTCAGAATTCATTGCCCTGAAGAAGAAACGGAATGTTTCGAAAGCTTGGCTATGAATAAAGAGTAAACACATACAAATTTATTAGATTAAAACATTGGAGAAGTTGTCTCAAGAAAAATTATTATTGCTTTCGTTCATCACATCTTAACTAACCATGCATGGCATTCACAAAATTATGCTGGCACTTTCATTGATTCAAAGATCTAAGATTCTGTTACTTAGAATACTGTCCTTTGAATCTATTCTTATTGTTTATATTTCCTAAGAATTATTTTATTGTGTTGTTAAATCTGTTTTTAATCGATTTCAATTTGTTCGTAGGCATTGAAGGACATCGATAGTAAACTCAATGAGAGCTTGAATTTGGACGAATGTTTGGAGAAATTACAAGATTTGTGTATTGAACATCCGGAAAATCCTGAGTTGTTATGGAGGATCGGAAAATGCCATCACAAAATCGTTGACACTTTGAAAGATGATAAAACAAAGAAAAAGGAACATATTGAAAAAGGTAAGAACTGCTTCAAAGCATGTTACAAAACATTTATTTATAGACTTTCGACAATTGTTCATAAATTTCCTTTGCTTTTAAACCAACCAAAAATAAAAGTTCAATCACTGGACCATAAGTTGATCTATATAGTGTTTCCCAATAAGGTTGTAGAACTTTGTAAGGTTTTGGCGGCCATATTTGTTTATCAATTTTGACGTTCGAAGTGTCATTTTATTCAGAAAGGTTCAAAGTTTTACCATGAAAAGTTTCACGCTCACACAACGTTTGGAAATCGTCCAAATTTATTACGCAAATTCGCGTTCGCCGGTGGCCACGCGAAGAGAGTTTCATTTCTGGCTGAACGGCTTCGTTAACAAGCAGAATTGCCGATATTGGAGCGATTCTAATCCACAAGTGGTGCAAGAAAGACCTTTGCATCCACAAAAGATCACAGTTTGGTGTGGATTGTGGAGTGGTGGCATCATCGGGCCGTATTTTTTCCGAAATTACGCCGGACAAGCCGTTACTGTGAACGGCCAGCGCTATAGCGACTTGCTGCGTGAATTTCTCTTCCCGAAATTAGATGAAATTGGTGACGACGATCTTTATTTCCAACAGGACGGCGCCCCCCACACATTTCGAACGACAACATGACTTTATTGCGCGATAAGTTCGGCGACTCATTAATTTCGAGAAACGGCCCCATCGCCTGGCCGCCAAGATCGTGTGATTTAACGCCCTTGGACTTTTTTTTTATGGGGATATGTGAGATCACAAGTGTACAGCAACTCTCCAGCGACAATTCAAGACCTTGAGGAGAACATTACGAGGTGTATCGAGGCCATACCACAGGAAATGCTAGGCCGAGTCATGGAAAATTGGGTCAAACGAATTAAGGTCTGCAAACGAGCTCGTGGAGGCCATTTGAACGATATCTTGTTTAAATCATAAACTTATACACCATATCTTTCGAATAAATGTTTGAGAACCAAAATCGGTTAATTTTTTGTTGTTTTATTCAATTTCAAAGTTCTATCAAGCTTATTGGGAGACACTGTACATTGTAAAGTTCCAATGACAAGCCTATACTAAATGGCTCTCGAACAAAGAATGAATTGACAGATTGAGATGAAACTTAACATACGTTCATATGAATAGTATACCAATATAAAATGAAAAATTAGGCTAGTAGCAACGACCTATCTTATCGAAATAAGTATTATTGAACTATCTTACAGGGTCCGACACCTGAGGTATAACCTATTCAAAAAAATATAAATATTTACTATGTGGAAGTATCTTTAGGCTTTTTCTTTTTTTTCAATCTCAACTTCTGTTATTAATTGACAATATTTTTTTCATCTGTCAATTTCTAACCTGGATTAGTGATCAATTTAGTTTCTGAAAAGATCTCACATCATTGTATCAATAAGTCGATTTTATTCTCTAACACCTATAACATTTTCTAAAATTACCACTTCTTAGGTACTAAAGAAAATATTTCTATTTTCGAGTTCGGCACTCGAAGTGTAGTATATTCAAAAGGCCCTTAATTCGCTTAGGAAAATGATTTTCATTTATTTTTATGTACAGTACATGTGAAAAGAGTCAAATTACCGAATCAATTCACTTTGGCTCGATATGACATGCTTCTGTACTCTTGTGAAGAATACTTATAATTGTTACTTATGCGTCGATTACGTTGAGATACTTTACAAGCTGCTACTGAGCGAATTTAGAAGCGTGTGAATTAGTTTGTGAGATTGTGATGATTACACACAAAACTGTCTACTCGCTGAGCAGCCAACAATCTAGCGATCCACGTGAGGTTTATGTTTGTATCGTTGTCAAGGATCTGAGATAAATGTCAAATACGTTTTCAAATTTAAGAACCAGGAACCACCGAGTAGATGAGAACCCACAGATTGTTTAGTAGCAACTGTGATTACACACGGCTTGTTTACATGCCAAAACGCCAGTCGCAGCTTCTTTACAATAAGATTGTTGGCTTGTGAACACGATTATACTGAGCGAATTTACAATCAGCTACTAAATTCGCTCAGTAGCAGCTTGTAAAGTAAAAAGTTTACCAATAATAGGTGTTATTTTGATATTAAAAAAATGCAATTTTTCAATATAAATGATCGGATGTTTATTTCATTATAAAGAAGAAGCTATGCCGTTAATAGTGGAAAACAATATCAGGCAAATGACCACCACGACCACGCTCACAGGACCATATCCTTTTAATGAAATCTTCCATAACCAAATTGCAACGTGGCTGCCCTATGTCCTCGAAAGCCTCACGAATTTCATCTTTGAGGTCTTGAATCGACGCTGGCGTAGACCATCTCTTTCACGTGGTGCCAAAGAAAGAAGTAGCAAGGTGTTAAATCACAAGATCTCGGTGGCCAATTGTGATCACCTCTTCGAGAAATAACACGGTCCGGAAACTTTTCCCGCAAAAATCATTGGTTTCGTTGCTTGTGTGGCACGTAGCCCGGTCTTGTTGAAAGTTTGTGGAATGCCTGATTCCAAAGAACGACGAGGAATGGACAAACCTGGGTTTTCTTCAACACTTTCGGCTACAGCAGCAATATTCTCGGCTGTTCTTGAGCGACTTGCACAGCTTTTATTCTTTACATCACTAACTTGTCTCAACAGCTCGAATTTTTTCACCAATTTCTTTATTGCGGCCCGACAAGGTGCTTCACGACGACCCAAAAATGTTCAAGTTTCACGAACCGTCTCTGCCAAATTTTCACCATTTTTATAGAGAATTTTAATAATTTCAATGCGTTCTTGTAGCATGTATCGTCCTATTTTTATTGATGACTTAGTTTCTACTTGTCAAATGTCAAAAAATGACAGCTTCAAAAGTGATATCTACCGAAATAGCGGGCTATTCGAAATAACACCTCTCGTTGGAAAACCCTTTATCTCAATGTAATCGACCCATTAGCAAATTTCTGAACTGCTGATGTCACTGTAACAGGTACGTCAAAGGTTTAAAACTGGTTACATTTCGATTGACGGACCCGGTATACATTGAATATCTGAAAAATTATTTGTTTTTCTAGGACTCGAAGCGTGCAGGGCTGCACTTAAGCTTGACGGAAAAATAGCTGATGCTCACAAATGGATGGCCATTTTGGTGGGCGCCAGAAGCGACTTCCAACCTATAAAAGAACGTATACAAGACGGTCAACTGTTCAAACATCATGTCGATATCGCTATCTCCATCGACCCAGCGGATTCGTCGTTGCACCACATGGTGGGAAGGTTTTGTTACGAAGTAGCAGGATTGAAATGGTTCGTATAATACTAACTGACAAAGAAACTGAAACATCCAGAAGGAGAAAAAAACGAAGGGTTTACAATTTTTTTCATATAAATCTGTTAATAATACAAAATGAAAATTCATGCGTTTAAAAGTAACGCAGGTATAATATAAACAATGAAAGCGGAGAATAATATTTGCCGGGGATACTCTGGCCAGCACATTTACATATGTTGCGACAGCCAGGGAACTCTGAAATCTCTATCTGATGTTAGAGTTGATTCTCTTTTGGTAGAAGAATGCAGGAACGCTCTGCGTAGGCTGGGCTCTGATAACTTTTTGAAAGTAATCTGGTGTCCGGCTCACGCGGATATACCTGGTAACGTTAAGGCAGATGAACTGGCTAGGCGGGGAGCCGGATTAGCATTTATTGGTCCGAAGCCTTCGCTGCCAATCTGTCGCACATCTGTCAGAAGTTTCTTCAGGAACTGGCTGAACAGGGAATTTTCCTCGGAATGGAGCGCAGGGGTGGGCCTGAGGTGGTCGAGGATTCTCATTGAGAGTCCGTCCTCGCGATCTGAGGTCAATAGGCTTCTGTTGCTGGAGAGGAAACAACTCGGTCTGGTGACTGGTGCATTGACTGGTCACCTGTTTAACAAGCATTTGAAGATAATGGGATTGACGAGCTGCTCCCTATGCCGGTGGTGCAGGAGTACTGATGAAACGGTTGAGCATATTTTGTTCAACTGTGGGAACCTTAATGAGTTAAGGTCAACACACCTAGGAAATCCAACACCTTCTATCCCTATGGTGAGAGGGACCACTCCTGGCAGGCTCGCGACATTTCTGTCTTCGTTTCTGAGGAGCTGAGTCTCTATAGAACGATGCGGGTGAACAATGGGCCACTAGGCCTCAGTTCGTCCGGAAAGGCACCGCACAGAGAAGAAGAAGAAGAACTGACAAAGAAACTGTAACATCCAGAAGGAGAAAAAAACGAAGGGTTTACAATTTTTTCCATATAAATCAATCAAAATAAATCAAAATGAAAATTCATGCGTTTAAAAGTAACGCAGGTATAATATGAACAATGAAAGCGGAGAATAATATTAATTGATTTAAAATCAACCAATATAAAACCCATACTTCGAAACTAATCCCGTCAACGCACAAAGAACATGCATAAGTGGTAATATCAAACAGAGCATCCATCATAGATAGCTATTTCACCCTATTTGGGGCTCTTCAGTATGGAGGAGTTTCGTCAGAAATGTCACCTAGCTCTGAGAATAACAGAACCAAAACGCCATCTCCTGGGATCCTTAAGAAACACGTGCCTCCGATGCATGAACCTTGAACGAAGTGAGAGATGTTTATCCGTTTTTCATACAAACTGGTGGTGGTCCAACTATGTGGATTCAACCTTCAGTCGATGAAGTGGAAACGCTCTTTCAATCGTCATTAATATTATTCTCCGCTTTCATTGTTTATGTTTGTTAATAATGTGTTTTCTCGCCGTGATTTCCATACACACCCACTACGTTTTCGCATTGATGCCATAAGTTGGTCTATTTCTTCTGGTATTATCACAAACTACCTGTAGTTCAAGTCTCAGAACCGCTAAAGTTCGTGGGGGCTGTGGTAAATTTCCAATTTCTACCCATGATGTCCCAAACAAGCGCTATGGGCGAGAGATCAGGCGATCTGGGCGGCCATGGCAAAAGATTTACATAGGTATAGTCCGTTCACGAAAGGTTGAGCACATAGTAGGCGTTTCTTTATTCATCTGAAGTTGGCAGTATTTGCTGTCTTAACATAAAATAAATCAACGTTGCCGAATGTACCCGGCCTCGTCCGACGAGCTTGCTAGTTATCAGACAACTCTATGCAATATTGACAACCTTGCGTATCAAACTGACAAGAAAATAAAGAACATAACCTAAAATTTCAATATACACAGTGGAATATGCCAAATTTCCATGGCCAACCGACGGCTCAACCTTTCGTGAATGGACTATAGCTTCAAAACCGTTTAAACTAACTCTGGCAACATGAGTTTGAGCATTATCTTGCTGAAATTATTGGATTCTCGATCTGGTTAAGCTAACATTATGTCTCCACTATTTCTTGAAGGTAACGCAGCGCTGTCATGTTACCTCGAGTCAGTGGCGCAGCCAGGATTTTGTTTTGGGGGGGCTGAACTGAAAATTTTTTGATGATACAACAAATAACGAAAGTTGAAAAAAAATAATGAAGAAACAAATAACGAAGAAATTAATCTTTGGGGGGGGCTGCAGCCCCAAAGCCCCCCCCCCCCTGGCTGCGCCAGTGCCTCGAGTAAAGACTAATATTGGTATTCTGCTTTTCATCTGTAAGTTACGATACTGTAGCGTACGATTGATCTGTAATTGGCCGACTTACAGATTCGTAAATAATGCAATTCTGGAATGGTTCCTGTAACTTTCTTATTTACGGTGTCACTTTTGAACTACTCATCGAAAAACATAACCTTCAATCTTAAGATTTTATCATGGAACTTTATGTATTATGAGTGAATGGTTTTGATTTGAATTTGAAAATACATTTATCTGAATGTAGTTTGCGTTTGTTTCTTTCATCTAATAAATTGAAAACAGGAAAAAAAAATTTCTTGGTTAAAATTGCTGTAGAGCATTTATTAAGTTTATAGTACACTGGTTCTTCAATCTGAACATGTTCACAAACTGGACATGTGGCATTTCTTCAATCTGAACATTTTCTGGGCATCCGGCATTTCAAATGGATTCATTTGATCACGCAACCTTTTCCTTCCAATTCTCATAAAGTTCCTACTTTAGAAAAGAATTTTTTTCAGGTCATGTATATAATTAAACAATGTTTCACCTGTTATGAGTTTTTTCCGATAACAATCCAATAAACAAACCGATAATATTTTCATTCATCATGAATTTCTTATATTAAAACGTTGGTGTTCGTCCTGAAATAAACAAACCATTCAACGTAACCTCGCAATATGCCATTCGATAATGCTTCCGATCACCCGTCGAGTATTCGTAAATATTTAACGATTTCTGTAAGCTACAGATACTTTAAAGAGGTCCAGAATTACACTTATCCTGTGGGCTTATGAGAAGTTACAGATTGGCTTACAGTTGAAAACAGAATACTATAAAGGTGACCTACTTGCATGAGCTATAGCACCCCATTCTATAAGGCATGAAGCTTTATATCAAACTGAGGCTCTCGTCTTTCTCCTCGGCGTCGTCTAACCCATCTTCGGCCATCGTGTGCACCCAAGGAGAATGGAGATTCATCAGAAAAGACGACCTGATGCCATTCCACATTTACGCCAAGCAACAGAGCTACAAATGATTAGTTTTTTGACAAAAATACTACCTGGACGCCACCTGTGCCATTCCGTGCAGAACAGTCCGTAGTTTATTCCCACCATGTTTTCAACACGAAAATGCCACTTTTTTATTTGTTATTAACAAAAAACAACAAAAATACGCGTTCTTTTTAGTTTTTTCATTGCAAAATGGAAACTATTGATGCAGTGATAACGTTGCAATGGGATGAATTGTAGATAATTACATTGTGAGATGAGAGATGAGAGAATGATGGGTCAAACGATCCGATCGAATAATCAAAACTGGAGAAAAGCGGAAAAAACCGGAAAATTGCGTGTTTTTTCTTTTAACTCATAACTCTGCCATTTTGCAATATTAAGAACTGAAACTTCACACGATAGTAGCTATTGACGTGCAATTCATGTGTGCCAAAATTGGATTCGGTCGGATAAATAGTTTTCACATAATTCCCATTTAAATTTTTTTAGGACACATTTTCGCGGAGAGCTGGATGCGTTTGAGGTCGTCCGATTGAAATTAAAAAAATTGATTTGGAAAGAAGACGTGATCAGTAACGAAACGTCTATTCTGATTTTTCAATAAAACTCGTTTAAGTGTGTTAAAAACTAGTGAGAACATGAGGGAAAACGGCCGACCGAGCGAGAGCGGTCAAGTGGAGAGGAAATAAGCGAATCGAGGGGAAACGTATATGTGTACAAAATTTGGTGCGCTGTCCGCGCAACAATTGTTATACTCGGCGACCGTTGGCTTCCGCTCATTCCCTCACCACTCGACCACTCTCGCTTGGTCGGTCGTTTTCCCTCATGTTCTCACTAGTTTTTAACACACTTAAACGCGTTTTATTAAAAAATCAGAATAGACGTTTTATTACTGATCACGTCTTCTTTCCAAATAATTTTTTTTAATTTCAATCGGACGACCTCAAACGCATCCAGCTCTCCGCGAAAATATGCCCAAAAAAAATTCAAATGGGAATTATGTGAAAACCACAGGGTCTCTATAAATGATTGTAACAGAGGCAGTTGGCTTTGGATTATGCAAACCACAGAATTATGTGATCATGCTATGCTCTGATTGGTTAGAGATTGGTATTCTGCAATCCAAAGCCAACTGCGCTGTTACAATCATTTATAAAGACCCTGTATTTATCCGACCGAATCCAATTTTGGCACACATGAATTGCACGTCAATAGCTACTATCGTATGAAGTTTCAGTTCTTAATATTGCAAAATGGCGGAGTTATGAGTAAAAAGAAAAAACACGCAATTTTCCGGTTTTTTCCGCTTTTCTCCAGTTTTAATTATTCGATCGGATCGTTTGACCCATCATTCTCTTCACAATGTAATTATCTACAATTCATTCCATTGCAAAGTTATCACTGCATCAATAGTTTCCATTTTGCAACGAAAAAACTAAAAAGAACGCGTATTTTTGTTGTTTTTTCTTAATAACAAATAAAAAAATGGCATTTTAGTGTTGAAAACATGGTGGGAATAAACTACGGACTGTCCTGCTCGGAATGGCACAGGTGGCTTCCAGGTAGTATTTTTGTCAAGGAAATATCTCTATTGCTTGGCCTAATTCCAATTTTGACGTTCTCTGTACCACTGTAATTGTTGCCGTCGATGCTCAACCATTAGAGGTAACATAAGAAGGGATCGATAATGCTACAGTAAAAAAAACCTTATGCGACGGTAAACCGTTCGGACATTAACAGGATTGCTTTTTTCTCTCTTTTTTTCTTCTACTCATCAGCCAAAGATCGAGTTTTCGTAAATCGGTCTCTAATAGCCATAAGTCTTAGACGTGGATCTTGAACTTCATTTGAGCCCCTCCGACGACCGGTGCCTACTCTTTTTCGATTTTGGCGATTCGACCTCTTTCGAATTCACTTAGGTGACGATAAATTCCGCGTACGCGTGCTAAAGGCATTTCAACAACAACTAAGCATCTACTCTGAATCTCCTCGAACAGCTGGTTTGTTGTAAAATTTAAGAAACAACTAAAATATTCAAGCAACAAGAAATGTTTACATGAAAAACCCTTCACGATTTTTTGCTTTAAATTTCAATCATTTACTCCTTGTTATACTATGTTTTACAAAAAAAAAATTAAATTTAAACATCTCCTTCTGGGTGTTGCAGTTTCTCTGTCACTCAGCATATATTTTCTTTTCGGTATCGAACTAAGTTTTAACTGCCTCTCCTCTTAGGTATGAACGTAAAGTGGCTGCAGCTTTGTTTGCCGATCCACCGAAGGCAACTTACCAAGAGGCTTTGGATCATTTCTTAGAGGCTGATAAAATTGCAGATCACGAGTGGAAAGAGAATAAATTGTGTATTGCTAGGTGCTATATGGCCTTGAGTAAATATAAGGAGGCTTTGGAATGGTTGGATAAAGCCTCTAATATTAAGAAGAGTGATACACCAGCGGTAAGTTTTTTCAATTCTTAAGTCTTTGAGAGTTGTATAGATTTTTATTTTCAAACGTACAATTATAACGTCATTTTTCGACTGACAGGATCATCGAAAATTTCTATTTCTCCGCCAAGGAGGAAAAGTGTTGCTAAGTAACACTTTTCCGTCCGGCGGCAGGAAAAGTGTTACTATGAAAAAGATTAATAAGAATCGGTAATAACCATGATCTAACTTTTTAAACAGATCAATAAATGCAAATTTCAAGTACCTACTGTTATTCATATCGGTAACATTCAAGTTCCTTCAATCACTGACAGGACATGTCAATAACAATCATCACTTCAAAACTATTTAAACAGTTATGAAAATCGTGGAAGGATCTATATAAAGCACCAATACATACTGACTTTATAATAAAATTCAATTGTAACAATAAATACATTATTTATTTTCATCAAATTCCTCTGTGATAGGTCTTCAGTTATCCACAAATGAACTTCGTTCTTTCTCGTAATTTCAATATTCCTTAAACGAATATTTTAATCAATAAACGTAATAGAACTATTCAAAAAGGATATTCGTACCTTGATTTATTCGTATCTATTTATTTTCCTTCAAAAATGAGTATTTTCCCGATAGACTTCCTCCTCTTAAACACACATATGACAGTTGTCAGAATTTTCCGACTGACTGAGAACCTCTGTTATGTATTGGGATAATGCATGGCACTTTTTCCCCTCGTCCTGTATGTTTTTTTTTTCTATGTTTTTAAATGTGGCGTTCTTCTTTGTGACGCTTCAAGAACCGGTTTCAAATCTGGCTACCAGTTGAGATAAGAGACATTCGCGGTCTCTTTATTGTTGTTGGGTCATCTGGATGATATTGCATTACTTCTGTGATAGTTGGATTGGTATGGTTTTCGGCTTTTTCTATTATTTTTCTGTTTCGAAATCGGATTTGATTGATTATCTTGCTAATCTGAAGATCATTCCTGATATTTCTATTCCTGATAAACCAAGGGGAGTCTGTTATTTGACGTAGGATCTTGCTTTGAATTACTTCCAAAGTATTTAGGTGGGTCGCTGCAGCTTGTCCCCAGACTGATGAGCAATACAACATCACTGGCAGTATGGCGCTTTTATAAAGTCGGAGCTTGTTGTCAAGGCTCAAGTAACTATTTCTCGCCATGAGGGAATACATTTGATATCTTCTTATGTTCACTTTATGTTTGATATTCTCAATGTGGTATTTCCATGTAATTTTTTTATCAAATATTATTCCCAGATATTTTATCTGATTTTTCCAGGGAATATTTTCGCCGTTGACTTTCAATTCATCGGTTGGCAGTGTTCTTTTTCGACTAAAGACAATAGCTTGGGTCTTCTGAGGATTAACTTTGATCTTCCATCTTGACATCCATTCTATCACTGTGTCCGTTGCTCTTTGTAGATAGCGCAAACCAAGGTTGAGGTTCCTAGAGTGCGCTAGAATTCCCGTGTCATCTGCAAACATAAACATCTTGGTGTCATTGGCGAGATTAGTTGGAACGTCAGCTGTGTATATGTTGTAAAGTTTCGGGGACAAAACTCCACCTTGTGGTACTCCGGCTGTGATGGACTTCTTGAGAGAAAGACAAGATCCTATCTTCACTTGGAATGTTCTTCCTGATAGGTAGCTTCCTACTAGCTGTATGATGGGAAGGGTTATGCCTGCTTGGTTCATCTTGAATACTAGCCCTCCATGCCACATCTTGTCGAAGGCTTTGGATACATCAAAAAATGCAGCAGTGTTGACATGTTTTCTATTTATGTTGTTAATAAGGTGTTCTGTTAATCTCAACGCCTGTAGCTCAGTCGAATGATCAGCCTTGAAACCATATTGCTCGTTTGGAATTATTTCTTTTTCGTCAAGTTCATCTTGAAGTCGCCAGAGGATGATCTTCTCCACTAACTTGCCTAAATTGCAGAGTAGGCTAATTGGTCGATGATTCTGGGGAAGCAATAGGTTCTCTCCTTTCTTCGGAATCATAATCACAATAGCATTTTTCCAAGCCTCTGGGAAGTATGACGTTCTCAGTATGCCATTGATTAAATTTGTCAGTCTCTCAATGTAGTAGTCCGGTAGTTGACTTATGTGTCTGTTGCTGATCCCATCCTCACCAGGAGCCGACTTTTTCTTAAGCATTTTGATGACTTCTCTCAGCTCATCCAAGGTGGTCTGTCGAATGGTCTCTTCGGTTTCTTGTAGTAGAACAGTCCTGGCTCTGTGCTCGATCATCTCTTCGAATTCAATATCGTCCTCAGGCATGACATTAGGGGAAAATTGTTGCTCTAGATTCTCAGCAAAGCAGTCTGCCTTCCCTTGATCAGTGTACACCAGTCCATCTAGTCCATTAATTGGAGGGGAACGATTACCTTTTCTCTTTAAATGTTTGTTGAGACGCCATAGCGGTTTGTAGTGTGCTTCATGTTCACTGCACTCTTCGTTGATCGATTCTAAGAATGTTTCCCACTTCTCGTTGCGATAATTCTTCATTACCTCTTTCACTCTATTCCCAAGTCGGTTTGCCTCACGCTTATCATCTGGGTGGAGGGTTCTTTGTGCAGTTCTTCTCGCGCTATTCTTTCTTCTGATCAATGATCGAATTTCTTCTGGTAGTTTGTATCTATTAGTAGCCGGTCTTGGAACTATGGTTGTAGCTCTTGATATTGCTCTCTGAATGTCTTGAGTTATTTTCCCTACTTCATTGTCTATGTCTGACCTGGTGTTTAACTGGCTGAGGGGTTCTTCATTGCTTTGGAGGGTTTCCTTGTATATCTCCCAATTGAATTTCATCTCAGTTGAATTTCCTGGTACGTCATGCCACTCATTTAATTGGAGGATGATCGGGTTATGGTCAGAGCTAAGAACTGCCTCAGTGTATATGTCGTAGAATTTTCCGATGTCATAAATAAATCAATTTTAAGAAATGTCAAAAAATCAAAATTATAACGATCGTAAATGGATAGAATCATGTGCGTATAGGTAAATCAATCCGAAGATGGATATTCAGATTTTCATGAATTTCAAAACGTTTGAAAATAAAATAACATATGTATTTCATTCGGATGAGAAGTGACTTTTCATGGCTCGTTTCAATTGCCAGCCTCACTGCGTTCGGCAGTCAAACTCAAGCTCGCCATGAAAAGTGACACTTCTCCTCCTTATAAAATAATATACTATTGTTGAGAGAAAACCATAGTTTGTTCAAAGTTAAAAATAAACCTATAATGCCTTAACGCATTTGTTGACGCAGCCATGTAGAATCTCTTTATAAACGCGAACAATATTCGGCGTTGCGAACTTGTGCCGTATCTTTATTCCGTATTGGGATAATTGGTCTACTATTCCCTTGATAGTTGATAGTTGATAGTTTACAGAGGGGTTACAGTCCACTGCGACCTTAAGGTCTATTGTGCCCCCTTACAGAGCTGTTCTGGCCAAAAACCTTCACAGCTCGCCTTCCAGTTCCAGAGATCTAATGAAATCTAGTAACTGTGAAGACTTCAACGAGGCTAGTTCCTCACTCTTACAAGTTTCTTGCCCAAGGCATTTCCTCCTCAGGCTCGTAATGCCGAGACATTCCGTGACTAGGTGAAAGGGGGTTTCTTCCTCCTCCCCACAGAACCTACACTCGTACTATTCCCTTACTATGGTACTAAAAGCTAGAGTCCGCTATAGTCAATTCTGTCAGTTTGGCAACATCGTTCTGTTGCTGTTTAGTTGTTCGAAGAGTCGTGTTTACATTTTCGTTTCGATTTGACGTTCGTTAACTGATTTATTTTACTGATTTGGTGGCAGTTTATTGTTGCTTAAGAGTATTCCGGTAATTATAGCTATTGCAAAATGACGTAAATGTTGTATTATATTCAGAAATTGTAGAAATGAAAACTCAACCTATTGTTTACTTCACCCCAGTTCTGCAGTAAAGTGCTTTCCATCTCACTCTAGAGCTTGGTTGATTACAAAGCAGTACTTTCCACGCTTAAGGGAATCTCCATAGGCGTTTTCGGAAACTCACTCAGGGTTATTAACTCGATCCATTGGGTCACGTGACGGATCTACTCGGATCACGGACTCAGGTTCTAAGTTTACGAACTCATCAGGTTTAGGATTTGAAGTGACAGTCGTATCAATAACATAACCAAATATTTTATGGATTTATTTTTTCAGTCCCAGTTTATTTTCGGATTGTCTCTAGCTTTGCTTGCATTTATTGGCTTTTGTGAAATATTTCTTATAATTTCTGTTGTGCCCTTCCATGTTTAATGTTATTTTTGAGTACCTATGTTGAAGAAGTAGAGAATTTATTTTTCCAGTTCCAGTTTATTTACTGATTGTCTCTAGCTTTGCTTGGATTTATTGGCTTCTGTAAAATCTTTCTTATAATTTCTGGTGTGATTAATGAAAAAAACCTATCATCTGATTTTCTCGAGCGCGTCAGATTAAGGTGGGTGGGTTAGTTACATGCTCAAACTTCTATATTCCACTAATCTGACAATTTGAGAGTGACGAAAAAAAGTGAGAGGTCTAGAAAAATGTAAAAAAGAAACGTCATCTGTAAGTTTGGCACTACAGGACGAGAAACTTGTAAGAGTGAGGAACTAGCCTCGTTGAAGCCTTCACAGTAAATAGATTTCATTAGATCTCTGGAACTGGAAGGCGAGCTGTGAAGGTTTGTTTTGGGCCAGAACAGCTCTGTAAAGGATAGCGTCCACCTATCGGCAGCGGACGAAGCGGATTTTAAAATTTTTTTCCATTAGTTTCTATACAAAGCATTCTAAAATCCGCTTCGTCCGCTTCGTTCGCTACCGATAGGTGGACGCTTTCCTTAAGGGGGCACAATAGGTCGCAGTGAACTGTAACCTCTCTTTAAACTATCAACTATCAAGTTTGGCACTACCGCAGATTCTATCGCCCTAATATGATACGATGCCTTCCTGTAATCCAGCCATCATTCGATATGTCATTCGCCGACAGACGAAGCAGTGATGCCAAACTCACTATGAAGTAGGGGGGGGTTTCTTTTCCCTTTAATCGTCAGATTAGGCGAATTCTTCCAGATTATCGTCAGGTTAAGAGACAGCATGTCTAGGCCATACAGATGAATCACATATATCTTAATTTGACGCTCTCGAGTATTTCAAAATAGCGAATTTCTCTTGCACATTCTAATGATGTTCGTTTTTAACATTTTTGAAGATCTATAGCCGCTTACCCCACCGATGAAAAGGTATAGTCCGTTCACGAAACTTTGAGCCGTCGGTTGGCCATGACAATTTGGCATATTCCATTGTGATTTTAAGATAAAGAAAAAATGACAAACAAAAAATTCTTTGCCTTCAAGGAGGCTAACCTAACAATTTTTTGAAACATAGATAAATTGAAAATAGTAATCATCATTGACAACATCTTGAATAAATCATCCCAGTCCGCATGAAGAAGGTTCTGTGAGCCTATAAATTGAAAATGTATTCATTTCGATGATTACTATTTTCAATTTATCTATGTTTCATATTCCATTGTGTATGTATATTAAAATTTAAGGTTATGTTGTCTATTTTCTTGTCAGATTGATACGCAATGTTGTCAATATTGCATAGAGTTCTCTGATAACTCGCAAGCTCGTCGGACAAGGCCGGGTACATTCGGCAACGTTTACTCTATTTTACGTTATGACAGCAAATACTGCCAACTTCAAATAAATGAACAAACGCCTACTATGCGCTGAAACTTTCGTGAACGGACTATACTCCGTTCATGAAAGGTTGAGCACATAGTAGGCTTTTCTTAATTTATCTGAAGTTGATAATATTTGCTGTCATAACGTAAAGTTCAATGTTGCCGAATGTACCCAGCCTCGTCCGACGAGCTTGCGAGTTATCAGACGACTCTGTGCAATATTGACAACATTGCGTATCAATCTGACAAGAAAATAAACATCATAACCTAAAATTTTAATATACACAGTGGAATATGTCAAATTTCCATGGCCAACCGACGGCTCAACCTTTCGTGAACGGACTATATATACATTATATGACATTTTTTCTTCTTATAATCTGAGCTTCGCAACCCAATTGGTCCCTATGACGCTGGAGTAAATCCCGATTTAGCTACGTGGGCTCCCCTACTATAATGTCTAAAATAAAAGTAAAACAGTGAATTAACCAGTTCTTTTAATCATGTTATGGCCGGTTTCTGAGGTTTTACTTTAACCGTCCAATAGTAAACGGTTCGATAAATATAACCAATCGATAACCTCTCGATAAAGGTAGCTGAGTTTCTGACGTCTTTTTCGGTTGTCAGTTAACTATCTATTCGATAACAGCTGATTAACGGTAGTCTCGCAAGTTCCTTCCTAGAGTCGCGAGATACAAATTGACGTTTTGATTATGAGTTTTGCAAATTTTAATTGAAACTTCACGCCTGAAACTCAAAATAATGAGATTTTCCATACGAAATATCAAATCGATTTCATTTTCATGTATATTTATGTCTTATGTATATTTAGATCATTACCAATGATGATTTGAAAAGTTCCTGTCGCATAGAACCGTAAAGATATAAGCACTTGTTGAAGGACGGTTAAAGTGCAATTCCTTTCAGATATTGGAGCTAATACAGAATTCAATTCATTACATAAGTGTAAAACTGTTTGCTTGTTGAATCTGTACCTCATTTTGAATTAATCATCTGTATACATTTCGAGAGGTGATCTACGAACCCGTATAAATCTGGATACAGAAATATTGCCAATGAATTTCATTGCCTCTTCATCTGATGAAGAGCTGAAGAATAATCTTCTTGTATTATATTCTATTATTACACAACTCGTTTAATATAATATGTTGAGAATGTTGATATGAATCCAAATCCGGTACTCCGTAAAATCAAAATGAAAAAAGTGAGGTTGGAGTTGACAAAACAAACGCCAATGCCCATGCGCCATTCACTAAATCTACAGATCACCGCCCATTTTCGGTCGGTTAAATTAACCTGACTTTATCGACTGGTTATCTTTCTAAGCGGTACTCAGAAACCGAAATCTACGCTTATCCATCCGTCAAATTTGACAGATAGATAAACTGCGGTTAAAACGACCTCAGAAACCGGCCATTAGTCGCTTCACTGTCATTAAAGAGAGGCCATGTTCCAAAGTCTGCTTTAAATATAAGATACTTCACTTGGTTCAAAATTGGAAAATAACCGACATTTTTCAGGATGAGAAAATTGATGATGAAATCAAGAGCCTCCTCACCAAATATTCCAGCTATAGATAGGTAGGTTAACCAATTTTTAATTATTTTTGTGTTCATATATACAACATGTTTCAATGTTCTCTGTTTCGAGGTAAATAGGGTTTTATTTTTAATAGCTAAACAGAAAATTCTAAAGATTTTAAGCATAGGTAATGGAATTTTAGACATGTAAATTACAAATAGGAGTTTTTATTGAATTGTGTATTTGTCTTAATTTATTTTGTCTTGTTAACTCTTCCTAACTTATTATTGAAATCGAAAAATATATAAATCTGTTTGATGTTTTTTTAATTGTTCTTTGAAATATTCTGTAATGTTGAATTGTACAACTTTTTAGCTCAATCTGTTGATTCTTGTTATGTAATGTTAATACATTCCACAAAATGATAGATAGTCTAAATAAAAATAATCTATTTTAAACAATGTTTATTTCATTTCAATTTGCTTGAAACATATAGTTTTTAGATTTAGAAACTAAATAACATAACAGATTTACAAATATTTCTCCGGTAAATGGTCTTAAAAATATGCTTTGTCGGTTCGCAAACATACTACCACCTATTTTTTCTAAACGTTGAGTTGTATTTATTTGTGGCAATTCATTCCGCTCAAAGCTATAAGGTACTTCTCACTACTGTTTCTTAATAATATGAATGCAATTAGTTTTTTACAATTAATGCTTAATTTCAACTATCGTGATTCAACTGTTGGAAGGTGGGAAGAAATACAAGTCAATTGAAACTAAATATGGTAATTTTTTCGATGTCTAATTTCTCAGGTCAAATTCAAGGACTTCCAATTTAACATATCCTAAAAATATATTGTGAAGTACCCTATCATCTTTATTACAATTCCATGAATGAAAACCGTCGTCTCTATAAGAACTTATAAAAAGCGTTTCCATTTGAAATCTATAAATTACAGACTAGTACATACTGGTAAAAATGTTCACAATAATTTACAATCAACGTTACATTTTTTTTCAATTACATATTACACTCAAATCAATCTAAAATTTACAAAGCATTCGAAAACGGATAGTATGTATTAATACAAACAGTTTTAAATCTAAAAAATGCATAGTGGCAATGTGTCGACAAACATGAACTGTATCAAATCAACATCAAGCAAAGTGGTGGGAAGTTTCTTTGTTTTTCAATCCAGGATTTCTTAGGTATTCATGAAGATTTCAATTTGGAAGCACACTTTAAAATATACTTTGTGATATTTCGAGATGTTCAATATTTGCTCAATGCCATCCATTCAGACTTTTCATACAATGTTTTCATTCCAGTCAGTCGAAATGCACATTTTCATTTTTCACCGTATCTTGCACTTTTTCGTAGCAATTTTTCAAGTGAGCATAAAATTGCCAAGGATTGTACAGAATGCTCCAACGGCTTCATCCAATTGGATACATGAGGATGGAATGGATTAAATTTTTTTATAGTTATTTTATCCCTACAAACTCCCTAATGATTTGGACAGAACCAATTGGGGCATTCTGTATAACATTTCTGAAAGACTCGTTTAATCCAAATAAATTATATAAATATATTCTTCTCAAAATGCCTTGGAGACAATATAAATAATTTAATAACTTACAATTCTATCAATTAAAACTTAAATACATAAATAAATATCTAAACTTTGTTTCATACTTTGGAAGAAAGTAATGATATACAATTCAAATAAAACATTATTCCCATATAAGATAGTATTCTTTTGGAAATTGTCCTCGGGTTTTTGGGGTATTCCAAAAGAACATCAACGATTTCAGGAGACTATTATATTGAGTATAATATCAATGAAAATATTTAGACCTTTTTTTATTTTTTTGTGTCAACTTTTATCCCCATTAGAATGCTAGTGAGCCCTCAACAGTAAAACCATTTACTATGAATTAATAACACCCTTAGTGTGCTCTATTTAATATCCTGTACCTTTATTATTGATTATTATTTGTATATGTTTAATGCTGGAAATAAGCCTCAATAGCCTCTTGATTTTTTGCTCGGTTTCTTTCGAAATATCCTTCGTACCACTCTTTGAAATGGATGGTTCAACATTGACTATTTCTTATATGGCTTAATTCATCTTATTCAAACTGTATACATTTATTATTATCTGGATGACGAAATTGAGGAATCCACATACAAATTGAATTTTACTATATAAAATTAACGTTCATGTAACGAAATTAACAAAAAAGAATATCAAAATTTCTAACGAACAGAGTACTCGTTTCACTTGTAAAAAAAACCTAAAGGAATCAACAACTTAATCTGGCAGTTGTAAAAATTCTAGCGCAAAAAATTCCAAGAACCCTATGGTACAGCTTCACCTAGGTGAGAGAAAACTGATCCGTTTTTTCCTATTTACTTGCCAAGCTTGATGAGGCTACTCGTGGAGTCAAGAGAACCCGACTCTCTTCAAAGATGAATAATTTACTTTCTCCAATTCAAACACCACTTAGTAAGGCTATGGATTAGACAGATGGCAGCAACCTGGCAAGATGAACGAGAAGATGCAACGCTTTGGTCCACATTTGTCGCAAGGGGGCGTAACGTATCGTCAGGAAACGCCACATCAACATAACCGATAGGAGTTGGATACACCTGTACGTCCAATAGAGACGCATCACGTTTTTCCTTGCCTGTGGAATCGACTCTACGTCCTCTTTGAAGATGAATCTGTAACAAAAATACGATATTAGGACCTTTATACAGGACTATATTCCGCATTAGTGGTGACGTCACACGTCAAATACAGGGCTCCAAAAAAACCTCTTATACACTAAAATTTGAACTAGCCATTGTTCTATGTACCATTTCGTCGTGTTGAAGACGTTTTTAACTTAAAAATAAGCTTATTTTAGGAATCATATAATTGCAATTAAAAAGAGGAAAATAAAGTCAAGTTGAGGTTAGTTAGTTAGTTAGTTAGTTTAAAGAGCGGTTACAGTTCACTGCGACCTTAAGGTTTATTGTGCCCCCTTACAGAGCTGTTCTGGCCAAACCATTCACAGCTCGCCTTCCAGTTCCAGAGATCTAATGAAATCTAATAACTGTGAAGGCTTCAACGAGGCTAGTTCTCTACTTGAGCTAGCAATGCCAAGGCATTCCGTGACTAGGTGAATGGTGCTTCCTGAGGCGACAGTATCCTGTAAGAAAGCCAGTAAGGAGGTGTAATTGTTTCTTACTAAGATTCAGATTTCTTTTGGATCCCGCTGTCTCAAAGTTCCGAAAGAACTCAGTGGAACGATCCATCCCTGGGAGATTCCGCCAGAGTTTTTCCCTCTCGGCTTTCTCCTTCTCCAGAAACTCCTTCTTATAGGTATACCATATACCACAGAAGAGTTCTGGGCCAATGAGTGACAATCGTGCGCCCTCTTTGGCAAGTGTATTGTCCTCTTCGTTTCCTTTGATTCCCGAGTGGCCGGGAACACAGATTAAAAAGACGTCATTTTTCTTGCCTACCTCATTGGGTTTCTTCCAGCACTCCCAGATCATTATAGAGTCGATGACGTAGGAGCTAAGTGCTAGAGAGTTGAAGTGCTACCAAGGACGTAGACGTAAACGTTACAATTGACATGTGCTCATGTGCACTCGTCAGTTTCTTACGTTCACGCTTGGGCCGGCTTTACGTGCGACGTAAACTAGCGTCCTGTTACGTACGTAGGTGGTACGTATAGTCCGTTCACGAAAGGTTGAGCACATAGTAGGCGTTTCTTTATTTATCTGAAGTTGCCAGTATTTACTGTCATAACGTAAAATAAAGTCAACGTTGCCGAATGTACCCGGCCTCGTCCGACGAGCTTTCGAGTTGTCAGACAACTCTAAGCATTATTGACAACATTGCGTATCAATCTGACAAGAAAATAAAGAACGTAACCTAAAATTTTAATATACACAGTGGAATATGCCAAATTTCCATGGCCAACCGACGGCTCAACCTTTCGTGAATGGACTATACGTACGTAACCGAAAGTTGAACGAATCCGACCGATGAAGGGCGAATGCTGGAATTTTGAAATGAATTGCTTCTAACCTTAAAAATTTAAAAATAATCTAGTAGCTGAAACTTTGTTTTGAGAACACGATTAATTAACTTTTTACTTAATATCTTCCTATTATTTATAAACTGTGATTTTTCATTTTTCTGAGAAGTGTTGAGTTTTTTTCAATGCAATGCTTCTGTTACGAGATTGCATATAAATACCAAGACTGATATATTATTTCGATAAGTTACAAATGTGGGATTTTCCTTTCAAATGATAGTGATATTTACATACAAGCAACTCATTTGTGATGATTTCCTCTAAAATTCCTGCTTTCGGCATGAACTCAAGTTATAAAAAAATTATTTTTATTATTATTCATTTTGAAATTCGACTGTAATGAAGGAATCCTACAAATATATGTTCACTTCATGAATTTGTTTATAGGAAACAGACAATCTGAATCGCTAATATCAGAAACTTTCTGTCAGAATACAACAAAAAGAAATAATAGGTTAGCTTTGGTCTGCCGTACGTATGGCTCTATTTTTACTTCAAGACGTAAACGTTATACATATTTGACTGTTTTTCTCACGTCTACGTCCACGTTCGGGCTTACGTGCTGCGCGCACTTCAACTCTCTGCTATAATAGCAGCTTGACTATCTGAGTGTATGGCTATATCACACTTCTGATAGTTATATTTCTAGATTTATATCTAGACATCTCTCAATAGCTAAGATTTCCGCTTGAAAGACGCTCATACAGGAGCCTAGCGACAGTGCACACTTGGTACTTGGCCCGTATATCCCAGCGCCTGCTCCTGGTGAGGTTTTGGAACCATCTTTATACCATTTCACGGTATTTGAGGTTATAGTCGGTGTATTCCCGTTTCCAATCATCTCTTTTACTTAGTAATGTCATGAAGTTTTTCTCAGTGATTACTTCCTTGATCATTACATCACTATGTAGGGAGGTTCGAAAATGCGATGTAGTTGTTCAGAGATAACCAGACTCCCTGATATGTTGAGGTTATTTGATTATTTTTATATTTTTACGTTGATTTTATAGTTTTTACGAACCCATAATCCACGAAATAAGCCTTTTTTCATCTCAAGAACGTTTTCAACACGTCAAAATAGTACATAGTACAATCGGTAGTTCAAATTCCAATGTTTGTTTGGAACCCAGTGATAGCTCATGACGTCACACTAATCCGGCGTATTGTACAATTCACCCATTGTATGTCTGTTTTCTCGGCCATAATAGGCCCTTTCTATTTGACGCTGCGTCACTTCCAAAGTGATGCAAAATCAGTTGATACGCGTTCTATTTGACAATGTTGTGATTTTGAATTGATGCGCATCACTTCCAACTGATGTTGGTTTCTGACAAAATCAGTTCAGTCCATCATAACATTAACATAACCTAATATTTAGGTAAAAGTTTACAATTTACTTCTGAACATAACAGAAAGTGAATTATTATACTCGGTTTTCATTGCGTTAATAATAACTCGTAATACTTTTGAAATTTCCTTCCGAACAATCGTCGATATTCTGATTTGGTACTCTGATTTCAAACCTTTTTGTTTCGTTGATTGTCATCCGAAAGAGTTATGTTCAATTTGTCAAAATCACTTCATTTCCTACTGAAGTGATCTGGGAAATAGAAAGCTAGGAATAATACCCATTGAGCACAAGTGAATAATGAGTTATTATTCACTGCTACCAGATGCTTCATAGATTTAGCTCTAAAATTTTATTCTTTAAATTGATATTTCTTCAGTATTCTTAAGTACTCTAACTAACAAATATGGGTATATCTTGGCAATCGAGGATCTAATCTGCTTTTATCCACGACCATTGTATAATTTACGCATTATGCGTCTGTTTGCTCGTCCATAATAATGCACATTAATCACAAGTGAATAATGAGATATTATTCACTGTTGTTTGATGCTTCATAGATTTAGCTTCAATATTAAAAATTTTATATTCTCGAATTTGATATTTCTTCAGTATTTCAAAGTACTCCAACTAACAATTATGGATTAAATCGATTAAAGCAATTTTTATTACAAAATATACAATGACAAGTTCTCCGAGAATTTCTCATGTGTCAACTTGACTTTTTCCACATCTATAATAGAAGGGTCTTGTCACGGTCGCAAAATGTTAAAATCTTCAAGAAATATATTCAGTGGATGAAGTATAGTATGCTACTCGCGTATAATGGCTTTTAATTACTCGGCGATTTGGGCCTAAATACTATACTTTATTATTATTTAGTGATTTTCATTCATTTTCTTTTGTCAAGTCATAAATTGAACTATTTGAGGTTATGTTTTGGCGCCTGCGCAGTGAATTCATAGTCATTTTACCCCATGATCGCTGCTTCAATTTGTAATAAAGAAATGGATTCATGTTAGCGGTATAGAAGTTTATATAGTCCGTTCACGAACGTTTGAGCACATAGTAGGCGTTTGTTCATTTATCTGAAGTTGGCAGTATTTACTGTCATAACATAAAATAAAGTCAACGTTGCCGAATGCACCCGGCTTCGTCCGACGAACTTGCTAGTTATCAGAGAACTCTATGCAATATTGACATCATTGCGTATCAATCTGACAATAAAATAAACAAGATAACCTAAAATTTTAATATACACAGTGGAATATGCCAAACTTCCATGGCCAACTGACGGCTCAAACTTTCGTGAAAGGACTATAAGTATATGGTCTATATGGAATAAACATGGAGGCTACTCACTTCCTAATTCCTAATACATAGTTTTCTATGTATTTCTGCCAGTCAATTTTGGCAACGTTGAAGTTGAATTCTCTTCGATCAGACTCGCAGAGGGCTCTATTGAGGTATCGGACATTTTCATCATCGAATTTCCATTCATTGGTTGTGAAGTATTCCAAGCATACTGCTGCCTTACTCAGCTTGTCTTGAATCCTCAACATGCTGAAAATAAATAAAAAAAAGTTACACATTACTCTAACTATTAGGTTTGTTCCAACTCAAGATTTGACCGTACAATGATCGTCAGGATTCTGCGCAATAGATAAAAATGTGTTCCAACTGAAAATGTATCGTTTGAGAACGGTTTCGTTTTTGTTCCATCCTGCTTCGGGACCGTGAGTGGAACGGTTTTGTGATCGTCATTTCGATCCCTGGTCTAGAGCAAGTACTGTTTGGACGGTTCTTGTACGGTCAAAGTTTAGACGTGCGCATAAGATCGATTACTAACAGTTTCGTGACCGTCAAATTACCGTACAAAAGTCGGCTGTTGGAACAAACCTATTAACTAACTCAGAGAGTCTGGTCCTCTGGTCCTCTCTGAACAACTACATCTCATATGCGAACCTCCCTTGTGATGTAATGATCAAGAAAGTAAGCACTGAGAAAAACTTCAGGACATTGCTAAGTAAAAGAGAGAAATGGGAACGGGAATACACCGACTATAACCTCAAAGAAAATACCGTAAAATGGTATACAGATGGTTCCAAAACCTCTACAAGAGCTGGCGCTGGGATATACGGGCCAAGTACCAAGTGTGCACTGTCGCTAGGCTTCTGTATGAGCGGCTTTCAGCGGAAATCGTAGCTATAGAAAGATTTCCAGATATAAATCTAGAAAGAGACTATTGAAAGTGCGATATAGCCATACACTCAGATAGTCAAGCTGCTATTAAAGCACTGAGCTCATACGTCATCGACTCAAAAATGATCTGGGAGTTCCGGAACAAACTCAATGAGGTAGGCAAGAAAAATGAGGTCTTTTTAATCTTGGTTTCTGGCCATTCTGGAATCAAAAGAAACGAAGAGGCCAATACACTTTCAAAAGAGGGCTCACGAATGGTACTCGTTGGCCCAGAACCCTTCTGTGGTATAGGTAAATGTACCAATAAGAAGGAGTTTCTGGAGCAGGAGAAAGCCAAGAGGAAACAACTCTGGCGGAATCTCCCAGGTATGGATAATTCCACTAAGTTCCTTCGGAACTTTGAAACAGCAAGGTCCAAAAGATATCTGGATCTTAGTAAGAAACAATTACACCTCCTCACTGGATTTTTTACAGGACACTGTCGCCACAGGAAGCACCTGTTGAGGATGGGATTATCGGACACTGACGAGTGTGGGTTTTGTGTGGAGGAGGAAGAAACCCCCATTCACCTATTCACGGAATGCTTTGGCATTGCGAGCCTAAGGAGAGAATCCCTTGGGCGAGAAGAGTGAGGAACTAGCCTTGTTGAAGCCTTCACAGATATTGGATTTTATCAGGGGCCTATTGCACCAAAATACTTTGCAACTTTTCACTTTGCATTTTGCATTCTGACAAATTTCAAAAGTGAAAATTAATTATATTGTACAACATTTCTCCCAATATTTAATTTCTGCGAAGTGATTCTCACTTTGTACTTGACTTTTCACATTGCACTTTTCAATTATGAATGCGTTTCGTGCAATGTAATTCATTTGAAAAGTGAAAAGTTGCAAAGTATTTGGTGCAATAGGCCCCAGATCTCTAGAACTGGAAGGCGAGCTGTGAAGGGTGTGGTCAGAACAGCTCTGTTAGGGGGCACAATAGACCTTGAGGTCGCAGTGAACTATAAGCTCTTTTTAAACTAGACTAACTAAACTAAACAATTAACTACTTAGATAATTATCCCAGATCAATAGAGAAACATAGATAGGCTCCAAGCGAGATGTCATTGGAATGAATTTGAGGAAGATATACGAAGCAAATGTTTGTTTTTGTTTTGGAATTTGACAGTTTAAATGCGGAGTCGTGCTTTTTGAAAGGGTACTGAAACGAAATAAATAAAACTTCTTCATGAACTGAGATCAATAGAAATTATTTCAAGAAATAAGTCGCATCAAACTTATGGTTAACAGCGATGGTACATTATCTTACTAATTTTAGGTTTACAGGTAAAGAGAAACATTATTAAATCAATACTTTCTACCCATAGTCAACCCATGCTAATGTATACTGAATGTTGCTGTTTGTATTCAACAGGGATTTATGGCAACTTACTCGATCACTAAACCGAGTAAAATATTGACAGATAAACAGTTCATTTGCTGTCTAAATTCAACCCGAGTAAGTGATCGAGTAGTTTGTTGGTCCGGAGCCTTCGCTGCCAATCTGTCGCACATCTGTCAGAAGTTTCTTCAGGAACTGGCTGAACAGGGAATTTTCCTCGGAATGGAGCGCAGGGGTGGGCCTGAGGTGGTCGAGGATTCTCATTGAGAGACCGTCCTCGCGATCTGAGGTCAATAGGCTTCTGTTGCTGGAGAGGAAACAACTCGGTCTGGTGACTGGTGCATTGACTGGTCACCTGTTTAACAAGCATTTGAAGAGAATGGGATTGACAAGCTGCTCCCTATGCCGGTGGTGCAGGAGTACTGATGAAACGGTTGAGCATATTTTGTTCAACTGTGGAAACCTTACTGAGTTAAGGTCAACACACCTAGGAAATCCAACACCTTCTATTCCTATGGTGAGAGGGACCACTCCTGGCAGGCTCGCGACATTTCTCTCTTCGTGTCTGAGGAGCTGAGTCTCTATAGAACGATGCGGGTGAACAATGGGCCACTAGGCCTCAGTTCGGCCGGTAAGGCACCGCACAGAGAAGAAGTGATCGAGTAAGTTTCCGAAAACCCCTTATGATATGTTTCACATAATATCTTGAAAATGATACAGCATTCCTGCATTTTTCTGAAGTGGATGAATTTCAATAACACAGCAAAGCATATTAATGAAGAATTTCGCAAACTGGCGCAAATATCTTGATCATGAGAAAATCCAAACTTAGCTGAATGTTTATAAACAGTAGGAGGGAAATATGAAATAGAGATCTTCTCCTCATTTTTACCTCTTTTTTCATCTGTTTCTTTATTGATCTGAGATTTACTCATTTATGAAATCAAGTGGGCCTTTGTTCAAAAGACTCATTCTTTTCTTTGGAGAGTTGTTGACACAACAAAAGCAGTCTGGATGAGTATTGATGTGAACACTTACATAGGTTTTCCTCCAGTTAAATTCAAAGCGTAATCCATAACATACGCAGGTGCCCAATGAAGAAGGTACTGGTTAACAACGTTCAACATTCTTGAGGATGTTACTGTACCATCAGGATACCACGAGACCTCCGTGAAAGGGTATTGCCTCATGTAAATGAAACAGGAATTGATGAAACTTTTCCATGTTATGGGGTTCTGCTGGCCTGTAATCAAGAAATATTTATCATTGAATCTAGCCAGTTAAATGTTGAAAATAATATTATTATCACAATATAAGAGAAGAGGCATTGCCTGTTAAGTTCTCAATGCAACATTACGTAAAAAGAAGCTACAATTAAATCAATATCATAAATCAAATTCAACTATGATTGGTGAAAGTACGAAAAAACACAAAAAGAATAAAAGAAAATCATCACTGAGTCCCATCATAAAGATTCTTGAAACAGTTAACACTTGTGGTCGACAACACCCGAGGGTATTGGTAGTTTTGTTCTATCTGTTTTGGAAACACAAAAATGGCTTGGTAGTAAAAACTAACCACCAAACTACAAGAAGATTAGCCAATGACGTTAACAGTTCAAATAATAATACTAAAAGATAATACTACTATAACTCTCGTCAAAAATATTGGGTGTGTAGTTGGAGCCGTCTGTTGGCCATGACAATTTGGCATATTTCACTATGTATGTGGAAATTTCAGGTTATGTTGTTTATTTTCTTTTCAGATTGATACGCAATGTTGTTAATATGCATAGAGTTCTCTGATAACTCTCAAGCTTGTCGGACGAGGCCTAGTTGACTTTATTTTACGTTATGACAGCCAATACTGTCAACTTCAAATAAATAAACGAACGCCTACTATGCGCTCAAACTTTCGTGAACGGACTATAGGGTCTAGATTGTTCATCAATGCTGTTTTCGCAAATGCTTCAATGAATTCCAGTATCTGAAAGGGCTTCAAGGAGGCTTAATAGGCGTTTCAATCGAAATGAAATGTTGCGGCCAATTGCAAGATGCTCATAATAAACCTCATGCAAATTTTTGTGGTCATAGTCATAGACAAACTAAAAAATTAGATGAGCCACTCGTATATTTCGCGCCATCTGTCGGAGGAGGAGACTAATACACGAAAAAATTATTTTCAATTTGATAGTTAGATGTCGTTGCATTCATGGAAATCCTATCGAGAAAATAGTAAGTATGTAAAATCATTATTATCAAAAAACCTTTGAATTATTGTCAACTACTGACACAAGGAGTGGTTTGACACTTTCTTTTTTAAATATAATAAATTTCGATATGCCTGCAAGAGCGAAGACCTGCTGTGTTATTGGATGTGAAAATCGAGATGCAAGAAGGTAATTATAAAATTTATATGTATATTCTGTTACCTATAAGAATTAAGATACTCGTAGTTTTCAAAAAAGTTTTTCATGTATTGAATAAGTTTAGTCGGTAAATACTCATATTTTGTATTATTGAATTCATTATTGTTAGTTTTTGAAAATGTTTTCAATGCAATTATTAGTTTATTGATTAGATATTTATGAAATAAATCTGTATTTTCAATTGGTGATACCTATTTCAGTAAATAAATTTTTATTCTATCCAGAATTTGATTATTGATCCTCATTTCTCGATTCCAAAAGAAAATCAGATGAAAGTTCGTTGCAGGTATTATTTTCATGAAAATAAATTTCCTCACTCATCGATAACTTGCACGAATCCATTTCTGATTTCCTTTTGGAAATTGAATTTCAAAAAACTTTTTGCCTCTTGTATATGGGTGTACCTACACCTACCTATTCAAAAGGTGCACTACAGAATTCTTTTTGAGGCAACTTTACGATACAGATTCCTTTTTCAATTGAGCTTTTTTCACGAATTAGTAATGTTGTACAAAAACAGATGGCGTTGAAGCTTGTTCTACTAGTGTCTCATCTTTTCTCCGTTTAGTTAGTCTATGGTCATAGTGTGAACAGAACAATAAAAATTTCAATTCGAATATTGAAAAAAGAATCTTTATATTTCTATAACAGGATATCCGATTCGAGTAAAATTCATTTTGTGAATGGAGATCGATATACTGAATATGAATCCAAAATTTCGCGGCCATAGTGTTTACAGAACCATGAAAAATTCAATTGGAATATTCAAAATAAGAATCTTTATATTTCCATAACAAGATATCCGATTCGAGTGAAATTTCTCTGAATATTGAAAAAAAGAATCTTTATTTATCCATAACAGAATATCCGATTTGAGTGAAAGTTATTTTGTGAATAAAAAGGGATATACTGAATGTTCATGCAAAATTTCAAGAGGATTTTTTAATTATTTATTTTTTACATATTTCATTATCTGAATAATTTCCATTATATAATTCCGATTGTGCTGAGATTCTGCATTTATATGTTTGGTATCAATCTCAAGTCCCATATAAAATTTTGAGGTAATAATCTTATTGCTCCACCAAAGAACGAGCGCTCAAAAGCTCCTGTTCAGAGCTTTCCTTAAATATTTTGAACTGCTTTCGTCATTATCTATTTCTGTAAACGAAATTCCGGCAATTGAATAGAATATTCTTTTTACCTGTGGAACAATGGTAAATCTGAAGCTCCCTGTTTTTCGTAGTCCCAATCCTCCATGCGGCTGCCAACATGAGGTTTATGACCATATCGACCGGTATTAGATCTGCGGTTTTATTGGGATCGCAAAGCATTGTTCGGAAAATGCCTTTACCAGCTGCTGCTATGATACCTGCAACAAAAACAGATAATATAAAACTACCGAATTCACACTGAACACCATTACGGATGAAATTGCCGACCCTTCTGGCAGGAAATATCGTTGAATTTGTTTTGATGTAAACAGATCAGAACACTTTTCCTATTTTCAGTTTTGTGTTTGAGCTACTAGGAGCTATTAGGATTACGCGATCCTTTTAGTTTTTCCAGCATTTCCTTCACCTTCTAGATAGGTGATTTTTTTCTGCATAACAGAACTGGAAGGATCAAAGTCACCTCTGTAATGAAGTTCAATTTCGTAACCGGGAAATTGATCTTCATTTTAAAATATTTTATCCGACTTTTCATTTTAAATTCGTGAATTTTCATTCCGTTCAGAATTAATTCACAACCACCGAAAAAACCGAACATTTTGCGATTGATTTTGTTTTTCATACAGAAAACATAGTAGAACCGTCCGCAAGAACAACGCCGATCGCAGATAACGCCGTTTATTTGCATATACGTACGATAAGCCAGTTTGAAGATGTTTTTACCGAGGTACTCTCCTGAAATTTTTAACGTTTCTGCGCCTACCTTTTCCACCCCCCTCCGGAAGATTATAAAAGGCGGGGTTTCCCTCCATCGGCAATTATTTCCGAATTAGTTCTGCTTTAGATGTATACCTTTTTAATTAGTTCCGAATTAGTTCTGTTTTAGACGTATACCTTTTTAATTAGTTCCGAATTATTTCTGCTCTAGACGTACGCTTTTCAAAGTTTTCTAAATTTTTCTAAGCGACCGTGCTGTAGCTATCAAATTTTCTGCTTTTTATTACCTTGTTGTGAGTGCTAGTGCAATCGAATTGTAAGTACCGAGCCGATTCACTACAGTCCTATTTTTTTAAATCCTCGTTGAGTCTACCTAAAATAGCTGTTCCGTCAGATTTCGTAACATACCTTTCCTAATTTGTCCAGGTGCCCGTAGTTAGTCTGTCTTTCTTGGTGTGTATACCCATGGTCAGACCGGAAGGCCCAAACGAACCACTGCTATAGTACGTTTGTCCGTACAACCGGTGCCTGTAGTTAGTCTGTCCTTCATGGCGTGTATACCCATGGTCAGACCGGAAGGCTGATTCAAACCAATGCTATAGTACGTTCAACCGAATAACAATCCTGCTCTGTCCCGCTCCTTAGTGCCTGTAGTTAGTCTGTCCTTCATGGCGTGTATACCCATGGTCAGACCGGAAGGCATAACCGAACCAATGCTGTAGCACGTTCGACATATCCTGTTCAACCCTCTAATTTCACCTGGCCAAACCCAACCTGTTTAGACGTGAAACAAGCAAAGTGGTAGACAACGTGGTGAATTCTGGGACTGAAAGAATATCGGCCAAAGATACTGTTGTGCACTCTTATACTGACCCCTTTTATCCCTGTTTTACCTGGTATTATCATATATTTGAATTCACCGTTTAAATTTAACCCACCTTCTATTCTGGCTGACTCGCACCGGGGAAGTATTTGTTTCTTATGTAAGTGCTCGAGGTCAGACAAAACTGACCAATCTTATATTTTGTATTCATTTCATATAACGCCTTATATCACTGTGTGTTTGTATAACTATTTTCGCTATTTGAATAAATTGTGTAAATTACTCTATTTCTGATTTTCTCTGTTATCGCTTATATCTTAGATAACAAAGAACTCTGTCTCTGACTAGCAGCTGCCCTGGTAGGTTTGCTATACTCCCTTATAAGAAAAAAGAATAGCTGGCGCTCGAGGTAAGTTTCGCCGAGAAAACCACGTTGCACCTCTTTTGAATACACCCCGCAGGCATGCGTACTCGTATGCATGTGAGAATACAAACTCGAGAACGAATATTGCCAAATTATACGGTGTCTATACTCCGTTCACATATTATTGAGCACAAAGTAGGCATTGGTTTCATTATCTTAGGTTGGTAGTTTTGGGAATAATTTGCCGCTTTCAATGCAACGTTGCCAGGCCTACATTAACGTAGCCCGTAGCCAATTAAACTAACGTTTAGTTTTAGTCTGAGAGCCCGTGAACCCCAGACCTTCGTTATTTCATAAAAGCTGAAAACTTGTCTACGCATGCTCCCAACACAGGTGAGAACGATGGACCATTATGAAGTTTGGGTTACCCTGGCTTTGGCAGGTAAACGGTATTAAAGGGGTGTAAAATACTGATCTAAATTCGTTAGATGATAAAGTGTGATTTTTTAATATTGCCTTCAGAATATCATTAAAAATCACGTCATTAATTGCCAGACACTTACTATAGTGGCAACCCCTTGCCAGACTTAATGTTCATTAAATTATATGTAATTCTACTTACGTTATAGTATAAAAGCTGATTTTTATATATAATACTTGGGTAATAATTAGATAATGTTTCCTCATTAGCCAGACATTTTCGATAGTGCCAAAACTTTGCCAGAAAAGCTTGTAGTTTAGCTGCAGGTGCGAGCGCGAGACAGTATAAATGAGTGAGTGCGAGTGAGACGGCATGATTATAATGACTTATGCAAATAAATTTTTTGGTACAGATTTATATAACTAACCATTCAAGTGAATCTCAAAAACATCTGAAGAAAAGACATTCGATGCTACAACTGAATTAAATTGTTAATAGAATTTAACAATTCTATTTAGTTGTAGTTCGATGCTACAACTGAATTAAATTGTTAATAGAATTTAACAATTTTATTTAGTTGTAGCATCGAATGTCTTTTCTTCAGATACTACAACTAAATTAAATTGTTAATAGAATAAATTAAAATTTTCAACAATTTTCTTTAGTTGTAGCATCGAATGTCTTTACTTCAGATGTTTTTGAGATTCACTTAAATGATTAGTTATATAAATCTGTACCAAAAAATTTATTTGCATAAGTCATTATAATCATGCCGTCTCACTCGCACCCACTCATTTATATTGTCTCGCGCTCGCACCTGCAGCTAAACTATTTACAAGCTTGTCTGACAAAGGTTTGGCACTATCAAAAATGTCTGGCTAATGAGGAAACATTATCTTATTATTATTATATTATTATATATAAAAATCAGCTTCTATACTATAAAGTTAGTAGAATTACCTACATATAATTTAATGAACATTAATGCCCGATTGCACCGTTCGTCTAAGCAACGTTTAAGCCCTTAAGTGACGTTTATTCCATTGATGAAACGTCATTTCAGGGCTTAAACGTTGCTTAGACGAACGGTGCAATCGGGCATCAGAGTGTCTGGCAAGGGGTTGCCACAATAGTAAGTGTCTGGCAATTAATGACGTGATTTTTAATGATATTCTGTAGTCAATATTAAAAAATCACACTTTATCATTTGACGAAATTAGATCAGTATAGTACACCCCTTTAATACCGTTTACCTGCCAAAGCCAGGGTAACCCACACTTCATAATGGTCCATCGTTCTTACCTGTATTGGGAGCAGGCGTAGACAAGTTTTCAGCTTTTATAAAATAACGAAGGTCTGGGGTTCACGGGCTCTTGCTCTATTTACGATGGCTACGCGTAGCCTTGCCGTTCGACGCGTTTTCGAGTCGAGACTCCGAGAGAGAGGTTATCTTGTTTACAATTCACGATAATCATAACACTTTTTATCTATCGAGTATAACGTGCAAGTAACTGTAGGTAAAGTAGAGCACTAGAAAGATAGGTATGCCAGACAGGCTGACTGGGTCCAACCATAGACTCGAAAATTACAGATGGTAATGTCAATTTCTCAGTTATTGTGCTCTATTGTTAGTTGCGTGCTTTTTTTGAAGAATAGTTAATAGAAAGTATTGATTTTTTATTCAAAACAATAAAGTTGGAGACTAGACAGGTAAGCATAAGCATTTATTCGATTACAGATTTCATTTCATTCGAATTGTTCTGTAATTTTCGAGTCAGTGGTTGGACCCAGCATGGCTGTCTGGTATACTCCCCTTTTCAGAGCCTTAGGTAAAGGTGCTTCCATAAGTTCAAATCAGGATATTTTGGAACCGACGATTCATTAGAATTATCTTATGGAGAAATCGATTCATTTAATGAAAGATGACAAATGTTTCAAAGGAAACTTCAAACTCTCTATGTGAAATACGAAATGCATGTGAGCAACGAGTATTTTTATTTAGCGATCGAAATATTGTCAATATTTACTCATTATCAACAACCAAAATAAAAACTGATTTTTATATGTGGAAATTACACTGCTTTTGAACCATAGCATAGCATCTACTAGGTAGGTATGTATGCGCAAGAATGTATAAAAAGCTATTCCAAGAAGATTTCATGGAGTTGTGAATGTAAATCTATTCAGGTTATGCATCCACCATTTATTACTCCAGATATACAGGGTGTTTCATCATAAACTGGACAAACATATATTTTCGTGTAGAGGACATCGGGAGAATCATTTTTGCCTTATACAATATATCCCGTTTTCGAAGCATAAGCGAGATACAGGGTGTAAAACGTCATTTTTGAGCAAGATTATTATGAGTGTGGTCAGTTATGTATAACACTTGGTGTAACGGTTTTTGGTCAAATCTCAGTATTTTTGGGTCCCCTATCCAGAAAAGTTGACGAACTCCGAAAAAAAATTTACAAAATGGCGGAAAACCTGCAATGTTCCAAATTTTTTTTTGCGGTTGTCAAATTGACTTTTGTTTTCTGAATGAACACAATTTTCTAAGACTTTCTGTGAAAAAATGTTTTCAAAAATCGAACACAAATTTTTTTTTACATGTCTACAGCGATGAAAAAATTTCACTCGAAATGGATGAAATTTTGTACAATTGTACTTCTTGAATTATCAATCACGAATATGAAAACAGAATCGTAAAATATCGAACGGTTTCGTTACTACAGTCATTCAAATGTTTCGTTCGGACCTCTGAAATATTGAAAATAAAATTGTTTTGGGTTCTAGAATCAAAATGATTGAATTATTGGCATGTCTAAACATTTTAGATGGATTTAAACGAAAAAAATCACTGAAACTTAGTTGGGACTCGAAACGACGTAGGTATTAAATAGGGAAATGGCACTGTTCTAAGGATATTAATATTCGTTGCCAGGCAACAGTAGTTCGTAGTTCATAGAGTTGGACTGGTATTTTAATTTCAGTGAATATAATTTAGCCAGTAGTCAAACTCTATGAACTACGAACTACCGTTGCCTGGCAACGAATATTAATATCCTTAGAACAGTGCCATTTCCCTATTTAATACCTACGTCGTTTCGAGTCCCAACTAAGTTTCACTGATTTTTTTCGTTTAAATTCATCTAAAATGTTTAGACATGCCAATAATTCAATCATTTTGATTCTAGAACCCAAAACAATTTTATTTTCAATATTTCAGAGGTCCGAACGAAACATTTGAATGACTGTAGTAACGAAACCGTTCGATATTTTACGATTCTGTTTTCTTATTCGCGATTGATAATTCAAGAAGTACAATTGTACAAAATTTCATCCATTTCGAGTGAAATTTTTTCGTCGCTGTAGACATGTAAAAAAAATTTGTGTTCGATTTTTGAAAAAATTTTTTCAGAGAAAATCTTAGAAAATTGTGTTCATTCAGGAAACAAAAGTCAATTTGACAACCGCAAAAAAAAATTTGGAACATTGCAGGTTTTCCGCCATTTTGTAAATTTTTTTTCGGAGTTCGTCAACTTTTCTGGATAGAGGACCCAAAAATACTGAGATTTGACCAAAAACCGTTACACCAAGTGTTATACATAACTGACCACACTTATAAGAATCTTGCTCAAAAATGACGTTTGACACCCTGTATCTCGCTTATGTTTCGAAAACGGGATATATTGTATAAGGCAAAAATGATTCTCCCGATGTCCTCTACACGAAAATATATGTTTGTCCAGTTTATGATGAAACACCCTGTATCTTGATTTTCTTGAGCATACAATGTTTGCTTCAGAACTTTTTCTTCATTTGACTCCCCTACTATAACGCTTCCGTCTTATTTATAGCAAAAAGTCAGCTCCTCATCATAAAAATAAAAACCTGGAAGAGTCAACTTTTATAATCTTGAATTACTCACCAGTGGGCCCGTTCCAATTGTCCACCCATCCTACCAGAGGCCCATCGATACTGCTCAGGACTATGCTGGGCCTTACAATAACTAAAGGTAGGTCTCCTTTGTTCTCCCTCAGCCAATTTTCTGCCAACGCTTTTGTGAAAGTATAAGTGTTTGGACGGTCACCTATGAGTTTGTCGGTCAGAGTATCTACGAGGTCCTCATCCAGACAATCCACTAGGGCGGTTACTTGATCTGGACCAAGAGGTGGTGTGTATACTTCCTCTTTCACCTCCGTCCTGTTGCAATTACAGTACGCTGTAGATACGTGGATCTGAAACAGATGATAAAAAAAATTACACATGAAAACCAGAGGTTCATTATAGTCCGTTCACGAAACTTTGAGCTGTCGTATAGCCATGACAATTCACGAAAGTTTCAGTGCCTAGTAGGCGTTTGTTTATTTATCTTAAGTTGGCAATATTTGCTGTCATAACGTAAAATAAAGTCAACGTTGCTGAATGTACCCGGCCTCGTCCGACGAGCTTGCTAGTTATAAGAGAACTCTATGCAATTTTGCAATATTGCAATAAAAATAAAAATAAAGTCGAGTTGAGGTTATGTGATTATGTTTATATTTTTATGTTGATTTTGCAGTTTTAATGAATCGATAATCCATAAAATAAGCATTTTTTTCATCTCAAGAACGTTTTCCACACGACAAAATCGTACATAATACAATCGGTAGTTTAAATTCCAATGTTTGTTGGGAACCCCAGTGTCAGCTTAAAATTTTAGGTTATGTTGTTCATTTTCTTGTCAGATTGATACGCAATGTTGTCAATATTGCATAGATTTCTCTAATTACTCGCAAGCTCGTCGGACGAGGCCAGGTACATTCGGCAACGTTGACTTTATTTTACGTTATGATAGTAAATACTGCCAACTTCAGATAAATAAACAAACGCCTACTATGCGCTCAAACTTTCGTGAACCGACTATACAGAGTCTTGCCTGTGTGTGCATGACTTATGAGAACGTGCCCAACTAGGGCACTTGAGGTCATTACTGCATTTGCGAACCTCCGCTCCGTAGTGATGTAAAAATCAAGAAAGTCAGCACTGAGAAAAACTTCAGGACATTGCTAAGTGAAAGAGAGGAATGGGAACGGAAACATACCGACTATAACCTCAAAGAAAATACCGTAAAATGGTATACAATTGATTCCAAAACCTCTACAGAAGCTCGCGCTGGGATAGACGGGCTAAGTACCAAGTGTGCACTGTTGCCAGGCTCCGGTATGAGCGTCTTCCAAGCGGAAATCTTAGCTATTGAAAAATGTCTAGATATAAATCTGGAAAGAAACTATCAGAAGTGCGATATAGCTATACACTCAGATAGTCAAGCTGGTATTAAAGTACTGAGCTCCTACGTCATCGACTCTAAGATGATCTGGGAGTGCCGGAACGAACTTAATCAGGTAGGCAAGAAAATTAGAGTCTTTTAACCTGGGTTCCCGGCCATTCGGGAATCAAAGGAAACGAAGAGGCCAATACACTTGCCAAAGAGGGCGCACGACTGTTACTCATTGGCCCAGAACCCTTCTGTGGTATAGGTATTAGAATTAGAAGGTATTAGAAGGAGTTTCTGGAGAAGGAGAAAGCCGAGAGGGAAAAACTCTGGCGGAATCTCACAGGGATGGACTATTCCACTAAGTTCCTTCGGAACTTTGAAACAGTAAGATCCAAAAGATATCTGGATCTTAGTAAGAAACAATTACACCTCCTCACTGGCTTTCTTACAGGACACTGTCGCTTCAGGAAGTACCTGTTGGGGATGGCATTGTCGGACACTGACGAATGTAGGTTTTGTGGGGAGGAGGAAGAAACCTCCATTCACCTAGTCAATCATTTAAAAGGTCATAAATTCGTTTAGGAAAATGATTTTATTTTCAAACGTACAATTATAACGTCATTTTTCTCCGCCAAGGAGGAAAAGTGTTGCTAAGTAACACTTTTCCGTCCGGCGGCAGGAAAAGTGTTACTATGCAAAAGATTAATAAGAATCGGTAATAACCATGATCTAACTTTTTAAACAGATCAATAAATGCAAATTTCAAGTACCTACTGTTATTCATATCGGTAACATTCAAGTTCCTTCAATCACTGACAGGACATGTCAATAACAATCATCACTTCAAAACTATTTAAACAGTTATGAAAATCGTGGAAGGATCTATATAAAGCACCAATACATAGGTACTGACTTTATAATAAAATTCAATTGTAACAATAAATACATTATTTATTTTCATCAAATTCCTCTGTGATAGGTCTTCAGTTATCCACAAATGAACTTCGTTCTTTCTCGTAATTTCAATATTCGTTAAACGAATATTTTAATCAATAAACGTAATAGAACTATTCAAAAAGGATATTCGTACCTTGTTTTATTCGTATCTATTTATTTTCCTTCAAAAATGAGTATTTTCCCGATAGACTTCCTCCTCTTAAACACACATATGACAGTTGTCAGAATTTTCCGATGTCATAAATAAATCAATTTTAAGAAGTGTCAAAAAATCAAAATTATAACGATCGTAAATGGATAGAATCATGTGCGTATAGGTAAATCAATCCGAAGATGGATATTCAGATTTTCATGAATTTCAAAACGTTTGAAAATAAAATAACATATTTCATTCGGATGAGAAGTGACTTTTCATGGCTCGTTTCAATTGCCAGCCGAACGCAGTGAGGCTGTCAAACTCAAGCTCGCCATGAAAAGTGACACTTCTCCTCCTTATAAAATAATATACTATTTATTTATTATCTACAGAACATGTGAAGATAATCAAAATTTCAGAATCCATTAACTTTGGCTAGATATGACCACCTTTCACTGTGACTATTGCCTTGAGACGGTCAAAAACCGAATGGCCAGTTGCCCGAACGTAAATTGCCGGTATTTTAGCCCACTCACGGACTTTTAGTTCATATCTTACATTTCAAAATGGCTCAGAATGAATAATCCATTGGATTCACGTGTCTGGTCGAATCTCAATTACCTTGCCGGAATTTTAGACCACTTACGGACAATGGCTTTCTTCAACGTCTAGGGGCTGGTATATTTTTTAGTTCGGACCATTCTCATAGAGAATAATCCATTGAATTCACGTCTGGTCAATTTGCGACCCACTGTGTAGTCGAAAGGACCCACTGATGATACTCTTTCTTTGGCGTAAGCGACATTTGGAGAAATATAGGAAAATTTGATTAAGATGACTTACCAAGGCTTCAAGATTGTCCATTTTCTTGCAAAGCTCCACGAGTCTCTGGGTGCCAAGGACATTGATGGTAACAGATAATTTGAGCTTTTCGTCGAATTTTACTGTTGCCGCGCTGTGAAAAACAATATTTACTGTCCTAGCAAGCATGTTTCTATCGTTTGCGCTTATAGCTAACTCCGGTTGGGTGATGTCGCCCTCTATTGGCAGCACCTTGTGTAGATCTAGAGGCCTTTCTCTTCGTATGGCGTTGAATAGCTGAAAATAACAATTTCGATATGAGTTTACGTTGGTATCATGATGAACAATGAAAATTATTTTTGTTTGTATAATACGAAGAATTGAAGAATTGAATTGAAGTATTTTTCCTTTTCAATGTAGGTAATCACCCTTTTTTTGTTCACATTTGTTGAATCTATGAATTGATATTTTCAAAAGCTTGTGAAAGGATTTCTGATTTTTTCCTCAAACTCAGCTGGAATTGCCTTGATTTCGTTTTTTTCAGAATTGGAAGACAAAAAAATCACTTGAGGCAAGGTCTGGACTGTAGGGAGGGGAAGAATAGCCATTGTAACTCTTCTCTTGTCTTGAGCGATTGTTCCTTGAAGAGTCCGTGATCAATGAAAATTAAAAAAATTGAATTCTATGGTTCTGATGATGCGAGTCTCTTGAACATTCAGCATATCAATCCTCACACACTTTCTTTTTTTCAATATTCCAATTGAATTTTCTGTGGTTCTGTTTACACCGGGCCATAAATTTTCCGTAAGGCATGTTATCAGCATCTTGCATTTGGCCGTTACATTTCATTCCGATTGGTTCAGTATTTTCTGAGATATTGGGGAACAAAAGTTTTGAATGGCCCTATTTTATGGAACACCCTGTACGATTTGGCTGGTTAACGAACTTAACCGCAGCATTTTGGAACTGAACGCCACCCTGAAAATCTCAAGTCTCTTGTAGGACAATTCTTCGAAAGTTGTCGTTGCTAAAAGATCCAATTTTACTGTTATTTAATATGTAATTTTTTGATAATGCCTATTCGCAAGGTTATGAAGCCCTCAAATCTTTCCCGAAGTTCCCTGAATTTTTGAATTTTTTGTGGTTCTGTTTACATGATGGCCACAAATTTTGCATGAGGCTTATTTTGAGCCGCAAAATTTCATTCCAATTGGTTTCGTTTTGTCTGAGATGAACAAAAATTTTAAATATCCATATTTTATGGAAAACCCTATACGATTTGGCTGGTTAACGAACTTAACCGAGGTATTTGTGACCGAGCTCACCCTGAAAATTTCAAGTCTCTAGTAGGAGAATCCCTTCGAAAGTAATCGTGCTAAGAGATCCAATTTCACTGTTATTCAATCTGTAATTTTTTTATAATTCCTATTCGCTAGGTCATGAAGCTCTTGAATCTTCCTCTTCTCTGTGAAGATGTCCAGGAAGATTTTCCTTTGTCGGAAATTAAATTTAAAGAAACGAGCTCCGAGTTAATTGGGAAGACAAGCTCCTCCTCTCTCCGAATGAAGTCCCATTGTTTGAAGGTTAACAGCTTATTTTGCGACAACTTGAGCTTTTTCATTCAACTCTTATTTATTTTTCCGCAAAACCGAAAAAAACGGGATAGGGAAATTCAGAAACGAAATAACGCCAGATGTCGAATAAATGAAAGGATCTGAATGATTCGAAAAAGTCTGTTACCTGTTCAGTTTTCCGGTCATAGTTTTTTATTCAAGAAGGAATCATTGACGTATGTACCTTTTTGAAAAGCTGATGAAACAGAGAAGTTTTTCCTTACATTTGTGCACAAAGTTCATAATATTTCTTTCGAGGAATCGTCAATTCTTCCATGAAGATTTTATAAGGAAATCAGGTGCAGCTTTTTATGACCCTGTATATCACAGTTTGAAATGAGGTGTATCCTATGACTCAATAAAGAAAAAAAAATAAATTCTATGGTTTCGATGATGCAATATACTTTTGAAATTTCGTACGAACATTCAGTATCGATTCACAAAAAAAATTTCACTCGAATCGGATATCTTGTTATGAAATTAACGTGCGTTCAAAAAAATTCGTGGTCAAGTAAGCTGTGGACTCTATTTTTCCCCTCATAGACTCTTAGGAAAAATAGAATCCACAGCTTACTTGACCACGAATTTTTTTTAACGCACGATATAAAGATTCTTTTCAATATTCCAATTGAATTTTCTATGGTTCTGTTCACACTATGGTCACACAATTTTGCATGAAGCTTATTATGACCGCCTTGAATATGGCCGCAACATTTCATTTCGATGGGTTTCGTTTTGTCTGAGATATGGAGGAACAAAAATTTTGAAAGAGCCATATTTCGTTTCACGAAACCGTGCCATTCAAAATTTTTGTTCCTCAATATCTGAGACAAAACCAATCGAAATGAAATGTTGCAGGCAAATGCAAGATGCTCATAATAAGCCTTATGCAAAATTGTGTGACCATACTGTGAACAGAACCATAGAAAATTCAATTGGAATATTGGAAAGAAGAATCTTTATATTTCCATAACAAGATATCCGATTCGAGTGAAATTTATTTTATGAATCGAAACTGATATACTGCATATTCAGCATTATTTTAAGAGGATCGCATCATCGGAACCATGAAATTCAATTTTTTTTCATTTATTGAGTCATAGAAAAACCTCATTTTCAATTATGATATGAGCCAGAACGGGTTGTCGCAGAACAAGCTGTAGTAGTACAATTTGTAGGAAATTTTATGTACTTTTATTTTGTATGGAAAGGCTTTTCACGAAAATTTGATAGCTTCCGAGTAATAAGCAAAAAACTGACCAAGAAGGAATTTTCTATCCTTTTTTTGTATTTTTTATGTTCCGTCCCGAAATTTTGTTAGCAAACCTTAAATTCGGATTCAGCACCCCAAAAAACATTAAAAATGAAAGAAGTCAAAACTATCCCAAAACTTTCCTGCTAAAAGCACAATTCGACTGGATTAAATGATGGCAACTGTATACTATAGGCGTTTTCGGAAACTTACTCAGGGTTACTAACTCGATCCATGGGGTCACGTGACGGATCTACTCGGATCACGGACCCGGGTTCTAAGTTTACGAACACATCAGGTTTAGGATTTGAAGTGACAGTAGTATCAATAACATAACCAAATAATTTATGAATTAATTTTTTCTATCACAGTCTATTCTCTCCTGTTGAATGTTTCTTATAATTTCTCGTGTGCCCTTCCATGTTTAATGTTATTTTCGAGCACCTATGTTAAAGAAGTAGAGAATTTATTTTTTCAGTTCCAGTTTATTTATTGATTGTCTCTAGCTTTGCTTGGATTTATGGGCTTCTGTAAAATCTTTCTTATAATTTCTGGTGTGCCTTCACATGTTCAATGTTATCTTTGAGTACCTATATTGAAGAAGAAAAGAAGGCTTTAGCTTTAACGCAGAAAGATCTGCATACAAAGTTATAAAGAAGTTGTTTCACATTATTTTCTCGGCTCAAGGAACCACACATTTTACAACGAGCCAAATTCTATTCTCTCATAATTTTCAGGAATAGTAGAAGACTTATTCCCAACTTTTATAAATACAAAATTGAACTTCAGTGCGCATTAGGTGACTCTACGACCCTGCTCTCGAGTAGGGTTACGATAGATCAACCTGAGTCAGTGACGAGTTAATAGCACCGTACTTTCCGAACACTGGTTGGATATTCGGCTTAGGTAAACGAACGCGAAGGTTAGGTATCGAGTTATCCCGAGTAAGTATCTGAAAACGCCTTATCTCTATGACACCGTCAAACTTACCGGCGAACACAGCAGCTGCGACAACCGTTCGTGCGCGTTCTGTCCCTTCTTCGGCCTGATGAGCAGGTAGATCTTGGACACTCCTGGACAGCTCCTGAGCAGCTTCTCCAACAGCACCTTGCCCATGAAGCCGGTGCCGCCGGTGATGAAGACCGTCTTACCGGCGAAGAAGTCCGCTATCGTCATTGACGCTAGGGCCGGTTGCATTGAAGCCATTGGTGAGTCGATGCGAAAATCCAACGAAGGCATAAATGTGGAAATCTGTCTGTGGTTCGTCTCTTTTCACCTATTTTCTATCGACGTGTCTTGACTGGAACATTTATCACAATTTAAGGAAACGGCTCGTGACTTGTCTGTTGCGCTTGACGTGTTTGTTTCTAATGGGAAGAATTATGGAAGTTGTTTAGTCTTCGGCCAGGACTAGTTTTTCGACTTCATTTTCCTGGGTGTGTGGCGATGATGTTATCTGGAAGAGATAAAATATGTTGTGAGAATCCTTATGACGTGATAAAGTATTAATTTCTATCGAATTATATATTTTTTATTCAAATGTTTCTGTGTCTAGTAATAAGCAGTGACTATAAACATAGATTATACAGATGAGACACTTGGTGACCTTGGAAAATTAAGATTTGCCAGTATTGTGGAATTATAATAATAGCGTTGTTCAACTGACGAAAAGAACTTCTCCCTTTTTCTCTTTCTCAAGAAACTAAGCAATCAACTTATACAGGGTCTCCAGGCGATTGACGTCAATAAATTATTTTTAGATTGCTCAGACCTGTGGCTATGCAAAAATACCCCATGTATGCAATGCGATTTTTCGTAGTTCTCCAGTTATGATTTTTTGAATGATTTTCAAGTATTTTGCCAGCTAAGTTTGAAAAATTCATATCTTCCTATGCAGTTAGTATTTTGCAGTTTTTATTTTTTAACATGAATGTTGTTTAAAAAAAAATTCAGCTTCCTGAAATCACTGTAAGCTACCTAAAAAAGGCTTGAAAGCTATAACTTCAATTGTCAGTAGGATGTACTCAAACATTAATTTTCGATTCAGGAATGGAAGAAGGTGTTTTTTAGCTTTTAGCTTAGTTTAAAAACTTTGCGGAGTCCTAAGCTACGGTCATAGGAAAAAAATGGTACTTGATCGGACTTTTTTTGTTGTAATCAGCCTTGGAAGACGGATAGGCTGTAAATCATTGAATCTCGATAAAATTTGTTTCTCTTTTTTTTCTACTTTCATGGTAAATTAAACTTAAAATGGGATTTTAAATTGATTTCAATTGAAATTCCTGTGAAACAAATGTAGCTCGCGAACGCGCAGGCAATTTTATTTCGAAGATCTAAGAAGTTTCGTGTCCAAAAATCAGTCGGAAAAGTTCTGGCTTCAATTTTTTTGGGATTGCTATGGAGTAATCATAATTAATTCTTTGGATAATGGTAAAACGATAGATTAGATTAGATAGTGGTCGATCGGCACGTTGATTACCCTTCTGCACTGCGACCAATAAGGTCTTTTGTGCGTTACCATACTAAAGCTACGTTTTTCCCAGGAATCTAACCTCCTTAGCAAAGCTTGTTACTTCCTTGGGAGACTTCGCTCTTATGTCGGCTGGCGTTAATAATGCGCCACCTAGTAGAGTAAGTCTGGTTTGCGCCAGCGCAGTGCATTGGCATAGTATGTGCTCGGTGGTTTCAGTGGCCGATTCACATAACCTACAAATGTCGGAGTTTTCTTTACCGATCTTGTGTAGGTGATATCTCACGGGACAATGCCCTGTGAGAAGGCCGATTAGCAGCCTTAACTCGTTTTTTGACAACGATAGAGCTTGTTGAGCCTTCTCTTTGGAAGGTTCGATTAGTCTCTTTGCTTGTCTTTGACCGGATGTGTTTATCCAGTAAGAGTGTTTCTCCCTTTTTTCCCAAACACCGACCTCTGCTCTAATCAGTGTAGGTGATACCCAACAGGAAGGCATGTGTCCGGTGAAGGGTGTGTTTGCTCCTCTTTTTGCAAGGGCATCAGCTCTTTCATTTCCCTCAATGTTCTGGTGGGCAGGTACCCAAGCTAAAACTAGCTTGTTGTACTTCGCCAGTGTTTTGAGGGACTGTTTGCAGCTCCAAATGGTCCTTGATCTACAATCAACGGCCATAAGCTGCCTCAGTGCCATCTGACTATCAGAGGCAATGCAAATTCTGGCTTCCTTGTACTGTCTGGACAGACAGACTTGGGCGCATCTTTCTATGGCCAGAATTTCAGTTTGAAGCGTTGTTATTGGCTTTCCCAAAGGCTCCGATTCCCTGTATTTGGGACCGTATATGCCTATGCCTGCTTCTCGTTCCCTTAGGGACCCATCTGTGTACCAGATGAGATGGTTATGGTCATAGACTAACTAAACGGAGAATAGATGAGACACTAGTGGAACAAGCTTCAACGCCATCTTTTTTTATACAACATTACTAATTCGTGAAAAAAGCTCAATTGAAAAAGGAATCTGTATCGTAAAGCTGCCTCAAAAAGAATTCTGTAGTGAACTTTTTTAATAGGTAGGTACACCCATATAAAAGAGGCAAAAAGTATTTTGAAATTCAATTTCCAAAAGGAAATCAGAAATGGATTCGTGCAAGTTATCGATGAGTGAGGAATTAATTTTTATGAAAATAATACCTGTAACGAACTTTCATCTGATTTTCTTTTGGAATCGAGAAATGAGGAATTGGACCTCGATTGACAAGGTATACCCATAATTATTAGTTGAAGTACTTTAGAATACCGAAGAAATACCAATTAAAAAAATATTATATCAAAGCTAAAGTTATGAAGCATCTGACAGCAGTGAATTATAATCTCATAATTCCCTTGTGATTTATGGGGATCATTAAGGCCGAGCACAGAGACGTACAATGGATGGATTTTACAATAGACGTGGATAAACTATTGAATCCAACAGATGCATACTTTCAATTTTTGATATATTAAATTTGGATCTCTAAGGGTTGAATCATTCGGTTCAAGCTCAAGACCTCACCTACCTCAATATCGACCATTTTTCTTCGCATACAGTAATAAAACCGAACACATTCAAACAAATGAATCATATCTCGAAAGCCAGACATGTTATTCATCAATGCAGAACTCACCCTACAATCTATCTAAAAAAAAACAAAGTTTGAAGCGATTGGAGAGGGTCAGCGACTCAGATAGAAAGCGGACGCTATCTTTTCAACATCCTTAAACAATTTACACTGACTGACGGACGACCATGTGAACAGTCCCATTACCAATGTAATTTGTGCCAATCTATTCCGAGACCTAAGAAGTTTCGTGTCCAAAAATCAGCTGGAAAAGCTCTTGCTTCAATTCTCTGAGATTGCTATGGAGTAATCATAATTAATTTTTTTGATAAAGGTAGAACTGGTGATTACTATTCGACATTACTGACGAGAAAAGTCGCAGAAAACTATCCAAAGGTGTTTTGTTTTTGCAGGACAAAGCCCCAGGACACAAATCTCATATTGCCATGCAAAAAATTCGTGATTTAGGGTTAGAATTACTGGAACATCCTCTTTATTCACCAGATTTGGTTCCGTCCGAATATCATATCTTTCCTCATCTAAAAAAATTTGAAGAGTCTTAATTTTTCTTCTAACGAGAAGGCAATAAAAGCTATGGAGGTCTGGTTTGCAGAGCAAGAAGAAACATTTTTTTGTAAGTTCTAGAGATGCCGCAGGTTCGCGTAATGAATCTATTCAATTAAGAGGAGAATATGTTGAGTAGTAATAGTATATTATGCAACGAGCGTGTAATGATAGTTATTATTCACGAGGTGAAGTTTAGGCTACTCGCCTACGGCTCTGGCCTAAATCATCGAGTGAATAACAGACATTATACGCAAGTAGCATACTTTACTTTATCCACGACTACTGAATATATTTCTTGAAGATTTTAACATTTGGCAACCCTAACAAGACCCTTCCATGACAAGCGTGAAAAAAGTCAAGTTGACATATGAGAAATTTTTGGAGAACTGGTCATTGTATATTTTGTATTAAAAAATGCTTCAATTTGTTAGTTGGAGTACTTTACACTACCGAAGAAATACCAATTTAAAGAATTTGAAGAATTATATCAAAACTTAATCTATGAAGCATCTGACAGCAGTGAGTTATAATTTCATAATTCCCTTGTGATTTATGGGTATTATTAAGGCCGAACACAAAGACGTACAATGGACGGATTTTACTATAGACGTGGATAAACTAATTAAATTTAGAACTCTAAGGGTTGAATCATTTGGTTCAAACTCAAGAGCTCACCCCTATATTAACTACTCGACAATTTTTTTTCGCATACCGTAATAAAACCGAACACATTCAAACAATTGAATCATATCTCGAACTAGCGACCCGCCCCGGCTTCGCACGGTACGACATCACATTAGAAACCTCAAAAATAACAGTACTTCTCCACTATTTAAAGGATGTTGTTATACATATAAACCTTCCTCTTGAATCACTCTATCTATTAAAAAAAACGCATCAAAATCCGTTGCGTAGTTTCAAAGATTTAAGCATACAAAGGGACATGGGACAGAGAAAGCGACTTTGTTTTATACTATGTAGTGAAGCCAGACATGTCATTCACGAATGCAGAACTCACCCCACAATCAATTTAAAAAAATCACAATGTTTGAAGCGATTGGAGAGGGTCAGCGACCCAGAAAGAAAGCGGACGCTATCTTTTCAACATCCTTAAACAATTTACACTGACTGACGAACGACCATGTGAACAGTCCCATTACCAATGTAATTTGTGCCAATCTATTCCGACGCGCGGTATTATGTTTAATTTTATTAAGTGGTGCAAGGCAGGATAGTAAACAGATCGTCAGTTATTCCGGATGATGATGAATCACTCGCTCGAAACGGGGAGTTCATTTTGCAGATTGTAATAGGTGTAGAGCACGAGTTTGTATTATTCACCGTTAATCGCATCAAACAGGTCTCTTCCAGGATTCTGGAAATTTGAACTGGGAAAATCTGGAATGATGATGATATTGGCATCCATACTAATATTAGGTATAAATGCGAAAGTAACTCTGTCTGTCTGTTACTCTTTCACGCCTAAACGGCTGAACGGATTTTGATGAAATTTAGTATGGTGATAGATGATAACCTAGAAATGGTCATAGGCTAAAAATAATCACGCCATCGTTCTTAGGGGGTAGGCAGTAGGCATATAACTAAATTGAGTCAGTGATTTTTAGTCGTTTTTGTTGGGACTTTTGCTCTTTCACGTCTAAACGGCTGAACAGATTTTGATGAAATTTAGTAAGGTAATAGATGGTTACCTAAAAAAGGATATAAGATCAAAATGATCACGTCATCGTTCTTAGGGGGTGGGAAGTAGGCAGAAAACTGAATTGAGTTAGTGATTTTTTTATGGTTTTTGCTGGGAGTTTTGCTCTATCATGCCTAAAGGCTAAACGGATTTTGATGAAATTTAGTTAGGTGATAGATAGTAACCTAGAAAATGATATGGGCTATTAATATTCATGCTATCGTACTTAAGGCGTAGGCAGTAGGCAAAAAACTAATTAAGTTAGTGATTTTTAATCGTTTGTTTCAAAAGTTTACGTCATTCACGCCTTAAAGTCTGAACGGATTTTTATAAGACTTGGTTAATATAAAGATTGGATCCTAGACACGGACACAGGCTACTTTTTACGGCGGGAAAATACCTCATTCCCGCGGAAATCTAGCGTGATCGTGTCAAGAAGCGCATGGCGCCATTGCTACTGAAATTATTTTGATGTTAGTTAGTTAGTTAGTATTTGATCACTTTTCTAACTTAGAGGGTCGGTAGGCGCCATAATTTAGGGAATTTATGATAAAATTTTGATGCAACTGTCTTTATTTAACAGTTTTACTTGGATCGAAACTTAGCGACATTCCATCACACTACTTAACTTATAGGGCAGGAAGGTACCAAAATTCAGACTTCTTTTTACTTCGGGAAAATATCTCATTCCCACAGGAACCTATACACAGCTACCTATCTACAACATTGAAACTCTGTCTGGAATCACATTACGCCAAAACTATTGATCTGATTTGTATACGATTTTTTATTCAACTGACTGCTACATTACATACAGATAAAATCTAATTACCTACACCACAGAATTACTATTGTACTACATAACTAGCTACGCTTATGCGGACGAAGTCGCGGGTAAAAGCTAGTCTTTTATATGGAAAGACCTAAAAGTAAGTCTTAAACATAGAAAAACCTCTACACGTGAATAGTACTGCATTGTAATCAACCAAGCTATAGAGTGAGATGGAAAGGGTTTCACTGCCGCACTGGGATGAAGTAAAAAATGGGTTAGACTTTCATTTCTACAATTTATGAATATGATACAACATTTTCGTAATTTTAATAATAATTATAATACTGGAGAACGATCCTTACAGGCTATACTGGAACCGCACAGTACTAACAAACTTAACAGTTGCTTATAACAGGCCAGATATAATTCTAGTGAAGAAAAAAGGGATGAGAGCAAACCTTATAGACGTAGCTATTCAACAATCAAAAATACGCTGAAAAATATCGAAGTATCGGGATCTGGAAAGGAGATCAAAAGGCAGTGGGGAATGTCCAGTACAAAAACAAATCTTATTTTCATACCAACAATCTGCATAGGAATTATCTCTTAGCATCTCAAGTCCAACCTCAAGGAGCTAGATTTGGATGAAAACCTTTACAAATTAATGCAAAAAGCATTGCTCCTCGGTACCGTTAGAACGGTAAGGAAGTTTTTAGGTCACGACGGACACCAGGAACAACCATGGAGGGAAACATTGCAAAACCAACTACCACCGAAGACCTCAATTCCCCTGATACTTGCTATCCGGGATGAGTGAATATTCCCCTTAGTTGGTAGTGTGATAGCCGATCGCTAGGGGGTGGGAGAAATCATACCCTCTCTACGCTTATAGGCTCAAGTCGATAATAATAATGAATTCATTTCAGATAACATCCATACAATACTCAGAGATAAATGAACACCCTCACACCCTGAGGATGTTAAATGAAACTACGTCAAAACAAAAAAAACTACTTTCAAACTACCTCTCAAAGAACTCTTTCAAGATTTATGAAAAAAAACTTGATTTTCTTCTTGAACAATTTTGAACTACTTATGCCTTTAATTTCATTTGGTAATCTGTTGAAAACCGTGATGCAGCTGTATGTTGGATGCTTTGCTCTTGAAATTAATCTGTGTATTGGAAAATTTATGTTCATTATCTTGTGTTATAGACAAAATTGCTACTATTTCTTGTGAATTTTTCTTCGTGCCACATACTGTGACCCATTACCATTACCATGACCCATGACCATTACTCTTGAATGAACCTCGACATGATTCTTTGTATTTTAAGTTGAACATAAATCTTATATCTCTAGATCCCCCAAAACACAATCCCCTATATAGTCCGTTCACGAAAGGTTGAGCACATAGTAGGCGTTTTTTTATTTATCTGAAGTTGGCAGTATTTGCTGTCATAACGTAAAATAAGGTCAACGTTGCCGAATGTACCCGGCCCCTCCCGACAAGCTTGCGAGTTATCCACGATTTCTATGCAATATTGACAACATTGCGTATCAGTCTGACAAGAAAATAAAGAACATAACCTAAATTTTCAATATACACAGTGGAATATGCTAAATTTCCATGGCCAACCAACGGCTCAACCTTTCGTGAATGAATTAAATCTCATCATGGATTCAAAATTTGCATGGGACAGCACTCTCAATGTTATGCCATAGCTATTATTACCGGAATACTCTGAAGCAACAAAAAACTGCCACCAAATCAGTAAAATAATTCAGTTTATAAACGTCAAATTCGAAATAAACGACACATCGAATAACTGAACAATGTTGCCAAACTGACAAAATTGTGTAGCAGACTCTAACTGTTTTTATCATTTCATGGGAGCTGTAGAACAATTATCCTAATGCGGAATAAGAATCAGGCACAAGTTCGCAACGCCGCACTCTCAATGTCATGCCATGGCTATTATTACCGGAATACTCTCGAGCAACAATAAACTGCCATTAAATCAGTAAAATAATTCAGTTCATGAACGTCAAATCGAAACAAAAATGTAAACACTACGCTTCAAACAACTAAACAGCAACAGAACGATGTTGCCAAACTGATAGAATCGTCTCTAGCAGACTCTAGCTGTTAGTACCATAGTAGGGGGGCCGTAGACCAATGATCCCAATACGGAATAAAGATACGGTACAAGTTCGCAACGCCGAAATGTTGTTCGCGTTCATAAACAGATTTTACTTAGCTGCAAGAAAAATAAGGTCTTTTCAATTTGGGTTCCCGGCCATTCGGGAATCAAAGGAAAGGCCAATGCACTTACCACAGAGGGCACACGAATGTCACTCATTGGCCCAGAACCCTTCTATGGTATGGGTAAATGTACCTATAAAAAGGAGTTTCTGGAGAAGGAGACTGCCGAGAAAGAAAACTCCGGTGAAATCTCCCAGAGATATATGATTCCACTAAGTTCCTTCGGATCCAAAAGAAATCTGAATCTTGGTAAGATACAATTACACTTCCTGGCTTACAGGACACTGTCGCCTCAGGAAGTACCTGTTGAGGATGGGATTGTAGGACACTGACGAGTGATGGTTCTGTGGAGAGGATGAAGAAACACTCATTCACCTAGTCACGAAATGCTTTGGTATTGCGAGCCTAAGGAGAGAATGCCTTGGTCGAGAAACTTGTAAAAGTGAAGAACTAGCCTCGTTGAAGCCTTCACAGATATTGGATGTTGAACCAATGCCCACAGAGAGACTCAGGTCCACCAGGGGTTAACCTTGATTCATTGACTCCCTCAACACCACAATGCCCTGGTACCCATAGTAGAGTCAGTTTATTGCCTCTTGCCAGTTCTTTTATGATGTTTCGGACTCCCAGGTCATCAGAGACCCCTGGCAGTGCGATTCCAGGGATCTCGGCCTTCCAATGGGAAGTAATAGTTTAAATCATGAAAATTATTCAAAATAGAAATTAATATAGATGGGAATATACTCCCTACACTCACCAGTTTCATTCAAAACATTTTATGGAGTTATTAATCATAATTATATAACTTATTATATTTTATAACCGTATATTCTGACATAGATTGGCAGACGTCAGTGTCAAACGTAACATCATTGATCATGCATGTGGTTTTGTGGTTCGTGGATATTGAAAATATTTTGTGAGTACGTTATACAATCGGTTTTGAGTTTGGTGAAGAGCTGATAGCTATCTAGAAGACGGTTTGGATGCTTATATAACTTATAACTAATTTCTGAATCTGATCTGAAAACTACACTTGGTATGAAATTATTCTCTGATTTTTATTGCATGGAATGCAGTTATTAATAATTTCTTTCCATAAATACAGTTATTCAAATGTAGGTATCTATATTTTCAGCTCATCAAGACAGTAAATACTTGGCGACGCTTCCTATGGTGAGTTTTCAGTGGAAATTTCTTTGTATTCAGACTTGTTTTCTAGGAACACTGAAAAACACTGTTTTTCAACTCAACAAAAAATTCTAAATTTTCGTTCAGTAATTTTACATTGCAGTAGATAGTTCTACGTTGGTTTTTACTGAGATGTCTTACATCCTAGTAAGCAAACGGATGACGATCTTTTCGCTCGGTGTATTTCGATCGATCAAAGCAATTTCATCCATAGAGTTTACGCCTTTTTATGTTTTTTTATATATTTTTGTGTGTTTTATGTTGAGATTCCTCATTCGACAACCGATAGATTGAAAAATTCTAATACTTATCAACACTTTTATTTTTCTGTTTTCATTTATCCATTAATAACCTAATTAACTCTAGTATTTGTGAACGGACCGAAGGAGATATTGCTTTCCCGTTTCTTTTGTTTGTAATTAATGAATTAATTAGAATTTTTCGGTACAACTATCGCCGTAGTGACATTGCATTCCTCATTTCCTTTGCAATCAGTGCCTTTGCACATAATTATTTAATCAAGATTATCCGGTAAAACTACGAAAAGGGTGGAAGTATCTTTAAAAGATGAGCATATTTCTCAAAAAAGTGATCTTTGAAATCTAATAATCTTTGAAACTAGAACATATCAGTATCTTCTGTGGCATATGCTCTTTTCCGTCATAGATTTATAATACTTACAAGAGCAAGAGCTCGTGAACCCCAGACCTTCGTTATTTTATAAAAGCTGAAAACTTGTCTACGCATGCTCCAAACACAGCTCAGAACGATGGACCATTATGAAGTTTGGGTTACCCTGGCTTTGGCAGGTTAACGGTATTAAAGGGGTGTAAAATACTGATCTAATTTCGTCAAATTATAAAGTGTGATTTTTTGATATTACCTTCAGAATATCATTAAAAATCACGTCATTAACTGACAGACACTTAGTATAGTGGCAACCCCTTGCCAGACACCCTTAATGTTCATTAAATTATATGTAATTCTACTTACGTTATAGTATAAAAGCTGATTTTTATATATAATACTTGGGTAATAATTAGATAATGTTTCCTCATTAGCCAGACATTTTTGATAGTGCCAACCCTTTGCCAGACAAGCATGTAGTTTAGCTGCAGGTGCGAGCGCGAGACAGTATATATGAGTGGGTGCGATTGAGACGGCATGATTATAATGATTTATGCAAAGAGATTTTTTGGTACAGATTCATATAACTGATCATTTAGGTGAATCTCAAAAACATCTGAAGAAAAGACATTCGATGCTACAACTACATTAAATTGTTAATAAAATAAATTTAAATTTTTAACCATTTTATTTAGTTGTAGCATCGAATGTCTTTTCTACAGATGTTTTGAGATTCACTTAAATGATTAGTTATATAAATCTGTACCAAAAAATTTATTTGTATAAGTCATTATAATCATGCCGTCTCTCTCACACCCACTCATATATAGTGTCTCGCGCTCGCACCAGCAGCTAAGCTACAAGCTTGTCTGGCAAAGGGTTGGCACTATCAAAAATGTCTGGCTAATGAGGAAACATCATCTTATTATTACCCAAGTATTATATATAAAAATCAGCTTTTTTACTATAATGTAAGTAGAATTACATATAATTTAATGAACATTAAGGGTGTCTGGCAAGGGGTTGCCACTATAGTAAGTGTCTGGCGATTAATGACGTGATTTTTAATGATATTCTGAAGGTAATATCAAAAAATCACACTTTATAATTTGACGAAATTAGATCAGTATTTTACACCCCTTTAATACCGTTTAGCTGCCAAACCCAGGGCAACCCAAACTTCATAATGGTCCATCGTTCTTACCTGTGTTGGGAGCATGCGTAGACAAATTTTCAGCTTTTATAAAATAACGAAGGTCTGGGGTTCACGGGCTCTTAGACTATTAGTATTATAGGTCCATGTGTTCCGTTCGTTTATTCACAGATATTGCAGATGAATTTGTACGATATGTGGTCACGTGACTAAAAAACTATGAAAACTATGGTTTTCATACATTGAAAAAAGTGTTCCAAGACCTTCCAGTTTAAGTATCTTTCAACCTCCTGGGTTTTTGAGGAGTTTGTCGTTTTTCGAGAAATATTTCCAATAACTAGGAATAAGAACTATATGAGGTGGTTTATCTGAGATGGAAAACCCTGTGTACATATATGCAACTCCACAATCTTGTGCTTTGATTTTTAATTCATTAATTTTCAAAATTTTGCTCCCTACTGAATATGGAAGAACATTTCCAAGTTATATTCGAGATATTGTCCACAAGGTTGAGTTATTCGAAAATCACGCGTCAACATATCATAATTGGATATTGTACGCATTGAATCTACGAACAATGTAACGCGTGAAAATATATGGTCAAATTATACATCATTATCTCGACCCAAAAATAAAAAAAGGGGAGCGTAATCACTATACGCAAATAACTCAATTAAGCAACCAAACAACTCTTCTGGGATTCGTTTAGAGTAGAGATAAATATAGGGGAGAAATTCTAACGTGACACAGCATCAATATAGAAATTTAACAAAAAAAGTGCTTTTGGTGGTTTCTTGGAAAATCTACCGCTGGATCGAAAATGTTGAGGAAACCAATAATGTTAAGTGTGACTTTCACAGTTCAATATGTTGATAAAAACCTTACGAAGAGCTAACTCAATCCAGCAAGCCATTTTTTTGTTTGACTCGATTAAATTTTTGAAAGAAATAAGGATCACGTTTTTTGCTCTGAGAAGCTCATAATCTTTAAAAAAGGCAAAAAAGAATTTTCTCGAGCTTTTTCCACATTTTGATTGCAGATAGTACATAAATTTCGAAAAAAGAAAAATAAAATAAACTAACAAATTAAATTTTTATTAATTTAATAAAAAAATCAATAATCAAAGACAAATGGATCCCTTTCCATTTGAAGACCGATATCTCGGCGAGAAGTGGACGTATTGAGGTCAATAAAGAAATAAATTGAAGCTGAATTAACAAAGTATCCCATCATCATAACGATTATGCAAAAATAAAATTTCCACGCTCGTAGACAAGAAAAAAAAAGTGGTAAAATTTTGAGAATTTTTTTGTTGGTCATTTGTCTATCATCACTCGAAAACCACTGAAACTTTAAATTTTTGAAGTTGTTATCCAAAAACCAGACACTTGGAGCTACAATTTCACATTTTTAAATTCCTTGTACGACCATTCCTCTCAAAGTTACGGCATGTTGAAAATTGCCGAAATTTTTTTTGATCCTTTAATTTTTTCCAGTAGTGTATATCTAAAAATCTTGAGTTAACTCTACCGTTTGAGGGTTACAGGATAAAGGTTATGGTCTTTACAAGGGGATTTGGGGATGACTATTCAAAACAGAGTCGCCAGTTGGTATCGTTGTGAACTGTGATTCAATATTCAACCAATGATGTGAATGCTAACGTGTACAGGGTGACCAGAATTGGTGCTCCCTGAACTACAACTTTTTAACCCAATGAAATAGAGAATAATGAATGTCACATTGCGGTCATCTTTTTTCGAGAAATTCAATTTGTCGTCAACCGCATAGCTTTATATAGTCTTTCTTTTAACACTGGATAGTGAACTTCTGTAGAATAAGATAAGATAAGATAAGATAATGTTTATTAACCAGTAAATACAAGGAAAAATAACAAAAGAAAATTTCGGCAATAACATAACGTTAACAAACATTTAAACACCACAAAAGTGCCAGGCACTTGTCCGTGGTAAGAATTTCCGTTAACCATATAAACTTAAACATAGGTACACACATTTATTATGCATGATGGTGAGTGATCAGCATTTTAAGCACCAGCAAACAAAAACAAAAATATCCACAACAATCAAACAAAATTATTTCTATTCCAGAAAGTTATCCAAAAATTCCAGTGTTGGCGTTCTATCCAGTGTCTTATCTGTCTGTTGTAGCCAGAATGAGACTGAATGTCCTTTAGATGCTCCGGAAGGCTGTTATAGAGCAGTGGGGCACTGGGGCGAGGTATTTAAAAGTTCTAAGATTACTGGTTTTATTTAATTTAGGCAGTTTTATGTGATTGTTTCTCAATTTTATGGTCTTCTCGGGAACAGGTGTAATAGTATTATGTTGGTACATAAGGAGAGCTCTTGCATATAGCTGTCTTGTGGTGAGCACTTTTGCAGTTCTGAATAAATCTTCCGTTGATACTTCTACTTGCAGAGCTAAAAGGGCTCTGATGGCGTGCAGACAGCTAAAAGGCAAAAATTGGGGTTGTAACCCAAAAATACAGCGATGGATGTACGTCATAATTGTGAGACCTATAATCACATATGGGGCAGTAGCCTGGTTTGCCAAGGCAAGTCAGGTAAGTACGAGGAAAAGGTTCGATGAAGTACAGAGGCTTGCCTTTGTTGTATCACTGGAGCTATGAGAACGTACCCAACTAGGGCACTCGAGGTCACTACGGATCTCACACCTCTACATCTAGTGATTGATAGAGCCCAATGAGGGTATCCTCAGAATATCTCAGGAAGGTACAGGTAATGAAAGAATAAAGAACCAGAGAGTCTGGTCCTGTCTGAACAACAACATCTCATCTGCGAACCTCCCTAGTGATGTAATGATCAAGAAAGTAAGCACTGAGGAAAACTTCAGGACATTGCTAAGTAAAAGAGAGGAATGGGAACGGAAGACACCGACTATAGCCTCAAAGAAAATTCCGTAAAATGGCGTACAGATAGTTTCCCAAACCGCTTCGGGAGCTGGCCCTGGGATATACGGGCTAAGTACCAAGTGTGCACTGTCGCTAGGCTCCTGTATGAGCGTCTTTCAAGCGGAAATCTTAGCTTTTGAAAGATGTCTAGATATAAATCTGGAAGGAAACTATCAGAAGTGCGGTATAGCCATACACTCGGATAGTCAAGCTGCTATTGAAACACTGAGCTCCTACGTCATCGAGTAAAGATGATCTGGGAGTGCTGGAACAAACTCAATGAGGTAGGCAAGAAAAATAAGGTCTTTTTAATCTGGGTTCCCGGTCATTCGGGAATCAAGGAAACGAAGAGGCCAATTTACTTGCTAAAGTGGGCGCACGAATGTCACCCATTGGACCAGAACTCTATTGTGGTCTTAGGAAATGTGAAACACTTTTATTTTAACCCAAGCTTTCGGTAAATTTTATTACCTTTTTCAAGGATAAATATTGTGATAAAACTCCTCAATACAGTTATAATTTTAAAGGACATGCAATTAAAATAGTTTTCACACTCCAGAAGTGATTCTTCTAAAGATATTCTACATATAGTCCATTCACGAAAGATTGAGCCGTCGGTTGGCCATGGAAATTTGGCATATTCCACTGTGTATATTAAAATTCTAGGTTATGTTCTTTATTTTTATGTCAGATTGATACGCAATGTTGTCAATATTGCATAGAGTTCTCTGAAAACTTGCAAGCTCGTCGGACGAGGCCGAGTACATTCGGCAACGTTGACTTAAGTTTACTTTATGACAGTAGATACTGCCAACTTCAGATAAATAAAGAAACGCCTACTATGTGCTCAACCTTTCGTGAACGGACTATAAATCAAATTTGACAAAGCTTCTACCAAATATTCATTCACGGTCAAGAAATACCTCACTTGTATAGATCATGAAATTTTCATATTTCTTAAAGTGACGTAAATCTGGGGTAACTGGAATCTTAAACTACAATTAAAATAGATTAAAATTCCCAAATGTCGAATAATTTTTAATAGAGTGATGACTCGTGAGCAACAAATTATGAGTTAACGGTTGTAAATATGGTGGTTTCTTCAAAAACTTATGTTTTCGTTGAGTATATTGATGATTACCGTGAACGTTACACCCCAAAGCTATTTGGCATCCAGGTAATCAAATGTCCGAATTTGATAAATTATGCGATGAAAATGATGCCAAATTTCAATATCTCGGAAAATTTCCACTCGATGCAGCTGCTTCTCTACAGATTTCATAAACACCATTCACGGATGGAGTATTAATGAAATATGATACGTAAAATCTGTTAAAAAAATTCCTTCCATAAAATGAAGCTTCTCGATGGTTCTACAGTAAAATTTTCATGTTTTCTCTTAATATCATTCCTGAATTCTGAATCAAAAAGCGGGTGTTTTTTGAGCGCACGTTCTACTTAAACGAGTGCTATATCGTTTTGCCCAAATGTCTTTAATTTTCGAATTTTGAGTCGAAAATGGTCTCAAACGATACGGTTCGACTCCCTGATGAAGAATCTGAGGTCAAACTCAATTCTTTTCGTGGGGCCGGCGGTCCGGCCTTCCGTTAGCACGATAACTATCGAAGAGATTGTCCTTGAGACTTGAGATTCTCTGGGTGAGTTCGGTTTCCAAATGCCGCGGTTGAACTCAACCAGACAAATCGTACAGGGTGTTCCATAAAACATAGCCATTCAAAATTTTTTTTCCTCAATATCTGAGACAAAACGAAACCAAACGAAATGAAATGTTGCGGTCACATGCAAGATGCTCATAATAAGCCTTCTGAAACATTTTGTAGCCATAACCACAGTAAGAAGAAAACTATTCCTAGAGCTAAACACTTCAAATACCTCACCTACAAAAATGACGGAATTTTGTGGCCAGAGTGTAAGCAGAACCACAGCAAAGTCAATTGGAATAATGGAATGAACTAGAAGAGGAAACTTCGAAGGCTATAGCCGGGTTTCAATGGTAAATCTGCCCCGCGGCCTTTTCGATTCATATTGAGGCATTGATTGAAAATAATTCAGCCAACTTTTCAGCTTTTTATATCTAATGGGAAAAGGCCGCGGGGGCAGATTTACCATTGAAACCCGGCTATACCCTTTCCATAAGAAGATATTCCATTCAAATAAATGTTTTCATAACAAGATATTTTCAATATTCCAATAGAATTTTCTATGGTTCTGTTGATACTATGACCACGAAATTTTGGATGAACATTCGGAATATCAATCTCCATTAACAAAATAAATTTCACTCGAATCGGATATCTTTTTATGGAAATATGAAGTTTCTTCTTTTCAGTATTCCAATTAAATTTTCTATGGTTCTGTTCATACTATGGCCACAAAATTTTGCATGAGGCTTATTATGAACATCTTGCATTTTGCTGCAACATTTCATTTAGATTGGTTGTTCTGTCTGAGATATTGAGGAACAAAAATTTTTAATAGGGCTTTCCTTTCTAAATTGTCGAATTTGGCCTACCCTGTATATTGATAAGATATCAACAATTTGAATCGAACGATACAAAAAATATTGACAAATTATTATCACCAAAATTCAGTCCACCAAATAACATCTGCAATTGGAACTACGTCATACATATTCCACAAGAACTTTGTCGCTCTATTTTTTATAACAGATATTCATAACCGCTCTAATAACTACTATGATGTCCGTTTGCAAACATTAATAAAATATAACTCGTTATTCATTATGCTATTTGGATAATTAATAGTGCATGATATATAAAACGAATGGAGTATGAATAAAATATTATAAATTATTAAAATTTATCGTTAGTTGCAAAAATATACTTATAAGATTAGCGGCATACATATTTTATGAATCGAATTTTTGAGCGCTCATTTTACTCAAACGAGTGTTATATCGTATCGAGTAAACGATAGGTTTCTACTCCTAGATGACGAATTCGTGGTCAAATTCAATTCTGTCCGTGGGCCGTCCGCTCGTTAGTACGATAACTTTAGAAGGGATTGTCCTAGAGACTCGATATTTTCAAGGTGAGTTCGGTTCCAAAATGCAGCAGCTTGATTTGTTTACCAGCCAAGTCGTACAGGGTGTTCCATTAAAATATGGTCATTCAGAATTTCTGTTCCTCAATATTTCAGACAAATCGAAACGAATCTGAATATAATTTAGCGTGAAAAATACAAAATTGTGTGGCTATTGTGTCAACAAAACCATAGAAAATTCAAGTGGAAAATTGAAAAGAAGAATCTTTATATTTCCATAACAAGATATCCGATTCGAGTAAATTTTATTTTGTGAATGAAGCTTGATATACTGAATATTCATGCAATGTCCACCAATGAACGGACACTCAAAAGCACCTGCTCAGGGCTTCTCCTAAATTTTTGAGCGATTCTGTCCGTGAGGCCGTCCGTTAGCACAATAACGTTCGAAGGGATTGTCCTAGAGACTTGAAATTTTCAGGATGAGTTCATGTCCCAAATGGCTCGGTTGAGTTGGTTAACCAGCCAAATCGTTCAGGGTGTTCCATAAAATTTGGCCATTCAAAATTTTTGTTCCTCAATATCTCAGAAAATACCAAAACCAATCGGAAAGAAATGTTACGACCAAATGCAAGATGCTGATAACAAGCCTCATGCAAAATTGTGTGGCCATAGTGTGAACAGAACCATAGAAATAACAATTGGAATATTGAAAAAAAGAAACTTCATATTTCCATAACAGGATATCCGATTCGAGTGAATTCTTTTTTGTGAATAAAGATTGATATACTGAATCTTCATGCGAAATGTTGTGGCCATAGTGTTAACAGAACCATCGAAAATTCAATTGGAATTTTGTCATTATTTATTTTTTACATATTATTTCTTGAATAAGTTTCAGAAAATAATTTCGATTGTGCTGAGATCCTGCATTTATATATTCGGTATCAATCTCAAATCTCATATAAAATTCTGAGGTAATAGTCTTATTGCTCCCCCAAAGAACGAGCTCTCAAAAGCTTCAGCTCAGGGCTTTTCTAATTTTTTTTAATCTTATTGTAGCAACGTCAAGGGAAGGTAGAAGTTATAGTGAATAACCTGGTACGACTGGTACATTGACTAATGAATAAGCAAGAAGAAGCTTCTGACCTTGTTGTCTCAGAGCTTGAACATTTTTCATCAATTCTCTCCACTGCTATTCTAATTTTGGATGGATCTATCATATGCATCAATACACTGATAATAATAATAATAAAGTTTATTTGGATAAATAAACATGTTGTATCACAGGGATATACAGGGTGTCCCGAAAACAATGGATAAGCCTGCAACTATAGATAGACACTGTCGTGGTCTAACTTATTCCAAATTTTGACCTTAATGAAAATTCCACGGTTTCGGAGATATTCATGGTTTTCGTATTTTTAGAAAATTTCCAAGTGCGATTAGTTTTTCTAGTGCCATTTCTATAAACGGAGAGGTATTTCGATATTGTTTTTTTTAATTTCACATGAAATAGTTCAGCTATCGGAAACAAAGACTTAAATTCATCAAACTAGTGTAAAAAGTTAGAAACTCGTGATTTACAAAGAAAAATTCAAAACTAATTGAAATTTCTTTCCAGTTTGATGAGCTACTGCTACAATGTAAAAAAAATGTAGGACGCCATTGGTAGACATCATCCTAAAAACTTGCTCAGTTATTGCAAATTCCAAAAAGGTATCATAAGCCTAGGCATTCTGTAGTTTTTCATTCTCGTAACTACTTGATTACCAAATAGTCGAAAAATTTCGAAAAACTGTTTTTGTTGTAATCGTTATCTCATGTGCTCATGTGTTAAAGTCAGGAGGCCATTTTTGTTGGAATCTAGTGGAAAATTACGAAAATTATTTTTATTTTGAAAAAAGCAGTAGCGTATCGTTTCTCTGGTTGAATAGAAATATGGCATCATTTGCATCTCGAAAACCTTACCGGACCTAATTGTATTTGACAAAATTTCTTATTTTCTCACATTCTGTACAGTGTTAAAAGAAAATTATCACCTTAAAAAATACCCTGTGTTGCTACAATAGAGGTATGTGGAATATTCATTACAAATAAAATAAAACGAATTATTACCAAATTACTATTCGATGGAAAAAATAAAACGAATTAGTACCAATTACTTATTCATTGAAAATGAATAAAGATTTCGAAATCAAACAATGAGTTCAGTCATTCATAGCTTAAATTTATTCATAAAAAATGAAACTCTGCTTGCATAGAACAATAATAACACAGCTCATTACGCAGTAAGAGAGACTAGAGAGAGAAATCACCTGAATGCAAAATACCCTCAAAGGTGGATAGGCCGGCTTGGCCCTATTTCATGGCCCCCGAGATCACCGGACTTAAACTCAATGGATTTTTTTTATTGAGGGTGCCTAAAAGATCTAGTCTACTCCAAGCCAATCTTCGATTGGAGTTACGGGCTCGTATCCAAAATTAATACGTCGCATTAAAAGTGTGTTCATTAAAAGGTGTAGAGTGTATGAAAATTCATGCGTTTAACAGTAACGCAGCCATAATATAAATAATGAAAGCGGAGAATAATATTAATCGATATAAAATCAACCAATATTAAACCCACACTTCGGAACTAATCCCGTCAACGAGCAAAGAACATGCATAGTGGTAATATCAAACAGAGCATCCATAGATAGCTATTTCGCCCTATTTGGGGCTCTTCAGTATGGAGGAGCTCTGTCTGAAAGGCATTCTAGGTTCCCTTACTTGAAGAAATGTCGCCCAGCTCTGAGAATAACAGAAACAAGACGCCATCTCTTGGGATCCTTACGAACACCTACCTCCAATGCATGAACGTTGAACGAAGTCGCGAGATGTTTATCCGTTTTTCATACGAACTGGTGGCAGTCCAACTTTGTGGATTTTTACCTTCAGTCGATGAAGTGGAAACGCTCGTTTCTTCGTCGTAAACCAGACGTGGTGATAATAATAATGAATGAAAATTCATGCGTTTAACAGTAACGCAGCCATAATATAAATAATGAAAGCGGAGAATAATATTAATCGATATAAAATCAACCAATATTAAACCCACACTTCGGAACTAATCCCGTCAACGAGCAAAGAACATGCATAGTGGTAATATCAAACAAACTGTTATTCTCAGAGCTGGGCGACATTTCTTCAAGTAAGGGAACCTAGAATGCCTTTCAGACGGAGCTCCTCCATACTGAAGAGCCCCAAATAGGGCGAAATAGCTATCTATGGATGCTCTGTTTGATATTACCACTATGCATGTTCTTTGCTCGTTGACGGGATTAGTTCCGAAGTGTGGGTTTAATATTGGTTGATTTTATATCGATTAATATTATTCTCCGCTTTCATTATTTATATTATGGCTGCGTTACTGTTAAACGCATGAATTTTCATTCATTATTATTATCACCACGTCTGGTTTACGACGAAGAAACGAGCGTTTCCACTTCATCGACTGAAGGTAAAAATCCACAAAGTTGGACTGCCACCAGTTCGTATGAAAAACGGATAAACATCTCGCGACTTCGTTCAACGTTCATGCATTGGAGGTAGGTGTTCGTAAGGATCCCAAGAGATGGCGTCTTGTTTCTGTTATTCTCAGAGCTGGGCGACATTTCTTCAAGTAAGGGAACCTAGAATGCCTTTCAGACGGAGCTCCTCCATACTGAAGAGCCCCAAATAGGGCGAAATAGCTATCTATGGATGCTCTGTTTGATATTACCACTATGCATGTTCTTTGCTCGTTGACGGGATTAGTTCCGAAGTGTGGGTTTAATATTGGTTGATTTTATATCGATTAATATTATTCTCCGCTTTCATTATTTATATTATGGCTGCGTTACTGTTAAACGCATGAATTTTCATTCATTATTATTATCACCACGTCTGGTTTACGACGAAGAAACGAGCGTTTCCACTTCATCGACTGAAGGTAAAAATCCACAAAGTTGGACTGCCACCAGTTCGTATGAAAAACGGATAAACATCTCGCGACTTCGTTCAACGTTCATGCATTGGAGGTAGGTGTTCGTAAGGATCCCAAGAGATGGCGTCTTGTTTCTGTTATTCTCAGAGCTGGGCGACATTTATTCAAATAAGGGAACCTAGAATGCCTTTCAGACGGAGCTCCTCCATACTGAAGAGCCCCAAATAGGGCGAAATAGCTATCTATGGATGCTCTGTTTGATATTACCACTATGCATGTTCTTTGCTCGTTGACGGGATTAGTTCCGAAGTGTGGGTTTAATATTGGTTGATTTTATATCGATCAATATTATTCTCCGCTTTCATTATTTATATTATGGCTGCGTTACTGTTAAACGCATGAATTTTCATTCATTATTATTATCACCACGTCTGGTTTACGACGAAGAAACGAGCGTTTCCACTTCATCGACTGAAGGTAAAAATCCACAAAGTTGGACTGCCACCAGTTCGTATGAAAAACGGATAAACATCTCGCGACTTCGTTCAACGTTCATGCATTGGAGGTAGGTGTTCGTAAGGATCCCAAGAGATGGCGTCTTGTTTCTGTTATTCTCAGAGCTGGGCGACATTTCTTCAAGTAAGGGAACCTAGAATGCCTTTCAGACGGAGCTCCTCCATACTGAAGAGCCCCAAATAGGGCGAAATAGCTATCTATGGATGCTCTGTTTGATATTACCACTATGCATGTTCTTTGCTCGTTGACGGGATTAGTTCCGAAGTGTGGGTTTAATATTGGTTGATTTTATATCGATTAATATTATTCTCCGCTTTCATTATTTATAGGTGTAGAGTGTGTATTAGGGCGCAAGGACGTCAATTTGAACATTTATTATGAATAAACGTTCGATATGAATAATGAACTTATTGTTTCATTTTGCATTCTTCATTCATTTCCAAATAGTATTTTGGTAATAGTATTAAAGTTCCTTGAAAGATTCATACTTTTGCTATTGAACAATAACCATAAGGTTTAACAAATCAGAATAGCTAGGTATAATCATACATTTACATTAACACATGAGCTCAGAATAACGATTACAACAAAAACAGTTTTTCGAAATTTTTCGACTATTTGGTAATCAAGTAGTTACGAGAAAGAAAAACAACAGAATGCCTAGGCTTGTGATACCTTTTTGGGATCTGCAATAACTGAGCAAGTTTTTAAGATGATGTCTACCAGGAGCGTCCTACAATTTTTTCACACTGTAGCTCATCAAACTTGAAAGAAATTTCAATTAGTTTTCAATTTTTCTTTGTAAATCACGAGTTTCTAACTTTTTACACTAGTTTGATGAATTTAAGTCTTTGTTTCCGATAGCTGAACTACCTCATGTTAAATTAAAAAAACAATATCGAAATACCTCTTCATTTGTATAAATGGCACTAGAAAAACTAATCGCACTTGGAAATTTTCTAAAGATACGAAAACCATGAATATCTCGGAAACCGTGGAATTTTCATTAAGGTCAAAATTTGGAATAAGTTAGACCAGGACAGTGTCTATCTATAGTTGCAGGCTTATCCATTGTTTTCGGGACACGCTGTATAAAGGTATTATAATCTGTTCGTGATATTGAAACTAAAAATATTCTAAAATTGTCCCAGGAAGAAAGAAAAAAAAAGAAACCTCAAACAAGCAGCACACTCAGGTAATAGGACAGTGAGATTAAATAACATGTTATTGAAGGACCGCCATTCATTGTCTATTAAAAATAAATTGCTTTCTGCTAGAGAATTTCAGTAAAACGCTTCTAACTTGTAGCAAAAGAAAAGAATTGGGTCGCATGTCTAGCTTACGTTCTCAAAATTAACAATTCCCGGTACAAAAAACATTAATATAACTGTATTCATACACTTTGCATGTTTAGAAATGACCAATGATGTTGAAGGATTAACAAACTCTGTATCCGGAACACTGAATGATTCACGATCTCCAATACTAATTAATTACATGAAATGAAAAAGTCAATTATCATGTATGTAATATGAAAAAATAATAAAAGAGTTACGTTCTCTTTGGAGTTATCGATTTCTTTATATAATTTGATTAATTGCTGCACCATTTGATCGAATCAACCTTGACATTGGAGACACCTCAACTCACTTTCATAATAATAATAAATTGCCTTCATTTTCCTCTCTCAAAATAGTATACAAAAATATGGTGGTGCAATGAGACTATTACCTGAAAATTTGTATGTGATTTGAGATTGATACCAAACATATGAATGCAGAAACTCAGCACAATCGGAATTATATTCTTCAAATCATTCAAAAAATGAGAAATGTAAAATACGAGGTAAAATATAAATATGTAATTCAAAAAATTAAATTCTATGGTTCTGATGAAGCGATCTTCTTGAAATTGTGCATGAACATGCAGTGTATCAGTCTCGATTCATAAAATAAATTTCACTCGAATCAGATATCTTGTTATGGAAATATAGAGATTCTTCTTTTCCATATTCCAATTGAATTTTCTATGGTTCTGTCAACACTATGGCCACAAAATTCTGCATGAACATTCAGTGTATCAATCTTTAATTATAAAATAAATTTCATTCGAATCGGATATTTTTTATGGAAATATGAAGTTTCTTCTTTTCAATATTCCAATTGAATTTTTTATGGTTCTGTTTACACTATGGCCAAAAAATTTTGCATGAGGCTTATTATGAGCATCTTGCAATATTTCATTTAGATGGGTTTCGTTTTGTCTGATATATTGAGGAACAAAAATTTCGGATGGCCATATTTTATGGAACACCCTGTACGATTTGGCTGGTTAACGAACTCAACCGAGCCATTTGGGAACCGAACTCACCCTGAAAATTTCAAGTCTCTAGGACAATCCCTTCGAAAGTTATTGTGCTAACGGACGGCCCCATGGACAGAATTGAATTTGACCACGAATTCGTCATCAGGAAGTCTAACCCTATCGTTTGAGACCATTCACGGCTGAAAATTCGAAAATTACAGACATTTGAACAAAACGGTATAGCACTCGTTTAAGGAGAACGATCGCTCAAAAATATGCAAACTTTTGACAACTAATTTCATATGAACCGTCAGCCGTTATTTCTTTGCTATGGTAATGATCAACAGCATTTATCTAAATCATATTCACTTCCTATACCATGCCATGAAATGCTACTTTCTCAAAGAAAAAGCGATGGAAAGTATAGTCCGTTCACGAAAGGTTGAGCCGTCGGTTGGCCATGATAATTTGACATATTCCACTGTGTATATTAAAATTTTAGGTTATGATGTTTATTTTCTTGTCAGATTGATACGCAATGTTGTCAATATTGCATATAAATAGTCGTCTGATAACTCGCAAGTTCGTCGGACGAGGCTGGGTACATTCGGCAACATTGAATTTATTTTACGTTATGACAGCAAATACTGCCAACTTCAGATACATAAAGAAAAGCCTACTATGTGCTCAACCTTTCGTGAACGGAGTATACCTACTTCTCGTACGGTTTCCGAAAAAAATCTTCTAACTATACCCTAAGAGCTGATTCATGAATCGAATTTTTTTTTGAAGCCTTGAACTCACCTCAAAGTTTCAAGGGTAGGTTGAATATTCGAATGAAAAAGTTGAATTTACGATTGAATAGAATGTTCAAATTCAAACAACTGTTTCTCAAAAAAAAATGCATTTCTCACTTCACGTCAGTTCTTTTCAAAAACTTTTTTTGTACAGATGCTGGTTGTTGTCCAACATCACAGAAAACCGCGAGAAATCATCATTTTAATCCATCTACCATTAGAATTCCATTGTCGAGAAACCGTAAAGAATTGAGGTCACACCAAAATCACCCACAAAACTGTACTTTTCACTGTCTCCAATCTTTAGAAAGAAATATAACCCGAAATTTACACGAAAAAAATAAATAAATCACAATTCAGCACGTCGGAAAACTTTTATCCAAACTCTTCTTTCGAGTTTGATCGCTGTCTGTTCTTGTACCGTACAACTAACTGCGGCTCCTTGGTTCATATGGATCAGGTGTGCACAAATTCTGATCTCAAGCTTCTTGTTCGAGAGAAACAAAATTCTGCGGTGTTCCCGGTTATACAGGGTGTTTCATTGGGAAAGGGAAATACTTCACAGGTGCATAGGTGGCACCAAGACGGTTCTAGAGATACCCCATTTATTGGGTCTCACTGTCTTCATAGCCGAGATACAGGGTGTTTTATGAATTTTGCCCGTTTCTTCCTGAGGCCGTACCAGACGAACCACCCGGTATATTTTCTTCATATTTGGCAAATATGTTCCTAATTGAGAGCCCAAATATATCATGCAATAACCGCCTCGAAAATCCAGGTCCGGGTTAACAAAAAATTATGAATCGTTTGAATCCTCGAAACAACACCCTGTACATCGGAATTTTAAAAATCTGTTTTAATATTCGAAAACACCACTAAAAACTAAACTGAGACGTATACTTCAAATTTTCGCGCAGAAAGTTTTACTGCACAAATTTTCAAGGTAAAAGTGAAGTTTTTAGGAACTTGGGTACCCGAAAGTGTTTTGAAGTGACTTTAACAATGAATTATCAACAATATTGAATCCATAATTATTTCAACATTACTTTGTAATTCATTTCCACATTGGTTTTCCTTTTTATAGCCGTATACTTGAAAATCCAAGTCCGGGTTAACGAAAATTATGAATGGTTTGAATCCTCGAAACAACACCCTGTACATCGGAATTTTGAAAATCTGTTTTAAAATTCGAAAATACCTCTAAAAACTGAACTGAGACGTACACTTCAAATTTTCGCGCAGATAGTTTCAATGCACAAATTTTCAACGTAAAAGTGAAGTTTTTAAGAACTAAGATACCTGAAAGTGGTTTGAAGTGACTTTTAACAATGAATAACTTTCGAAGGGATTGTCCTAGAGACTTGAAATTTTCAGGGTGAGTTCGGATCCCAAATGCCTCGGTTAAGTTCGTTAAGCAGCCAAATCGTACAGGGTATTCCATACAATATGACCATTCAAATTCTTGTTTCTCAAAATCTCAGACGAAACGAAATCAATCGAAATTCAATTGCGGCCACATGCAAGATGCTCATTATACGCCTCATGCAAAATGTTGTGGCCGTAGTGTGAACATAATCATAGAAAATTCAATTGGAATATTGAAAAGAAGAAACTTCATATTTCCATAAAAGAACTATCCGAATCGAATGCAACTTATTTTATAAATAAAAATTGATACACTGAATGTTCATGAAGAATTTTGTGGCCATAGTGTTAACAGAACCATAGAAAATTCAATCAGAATATTGAAAAGGAAAATTTTTATATTTCGATAACAAGATATCCGACTCGAGTGAAATTTATTTTGTGAATGAAGATTGATATACTGAATGTTCAAGAAGATCGTATCATCTGAACCATAGATATCATTCACCTACCATTAGAATTCCATTGTCGAGAAACCGTAAAAATTGGGGTCACACCAATATCACCCACAAAACTATACTTTTTACAGTCACCGATCTCTCGAATTTCCACGGAAAACTTCAAGAATCACAATTCAGCATAGACCGACCAGAATGTCGGAAAACTTTTATCAAAACTTTGGCTCGGTGTCCGTTCTTGTACCGTGCAACTGACTGCGGCTCCGCGGTCATGAAAACATCTCCGTAGGGACAACCAACGGCATTTCTTCGTGACGAGAAGAAAAGTCCGGGTCAGTGGGGTAAACAACTGGGTCACAAAAATGATTCACAGATACTCTCAGGTGGAAAGAGAGATGGGAGTCTGCGTTTCGGAACATATGGAAGGTTTGGCTGCGATGCGAGGTCTTCTCTGATCTTCGATTCCGTTACAAATGAATGGGCCACTTCAAATTTTCAATTTAAAAATGCAGTGAAACAAGAAATCGTTTGAAATATCGGTTGATTAATTTTATCCGCGACTATTTATGTAAAATTTGTCCATTGTACCGGGTTTTTCACTATAACTTGACCCCCTCTTTAACTTTGTCACTGAAGGAGATACAAAAAATGGTTCGTATAAAAGTTTCACGAAATCAACTGAGGTTTTTTGATATTAGTCCAGAAACTGAAATATATACAGGGTGACCAACATATTGATGGCAACTTCATTTTTTCAAATGGAACACCCTGTATATGTTTGGCTAGCTCTTTTTCCTCTTATTTCGAATATGTAACATATGTTGGTCTATCTTTCTTATTCTGAGCACCACAGAGTTTCAAATTTCAATAACCTCTGGCATAGCGTTTTGGAAGTTCGTGAATATTTAAGTGGCCAATTTGATCTTTGGATTGGTAATGGCTCTCCAATTTTATGGCCACCAAATAGTCCCGATTTAACACCGTTGGACACGTTTTTATAGCCGTTCCTGAAGAAAAAATTTACTTCAGCAATAATATATTATGACAATCAATGGAAGCGGAGAATAATAGTAATAATATGAAATCAACCAATATTAAACCCATAATTCAGAACTAATCCCGTCAACGCACAAAGAATAATGATAATATTGTAATGTTTAGAAACAAATTTTGAAGCTTTAATTTCTGACTTGAATCAGAGCCATAATAATGCTATCAAAAATAGTCTAAACAACTTGAGAAAACTATATGAACTATGTGTATTAATTGAAGGTGGTCATGTTGAGCAATTTCTTTAGTTGATGTTATTCTTACCATACTACCATAGTTTATCATTTTTCATTGGTTAAATAATTGTTAAGTATTCATTCTAAAATAACACTTTGAGTAGATTGTATGGATATAAAGAATTTCGTAGGTATTTCACATGTTTTTTTATTCGGTGTCATCATTTCAAAACTTTGAAACTCTGAAAATTGAAGAGACACATTCACATACGCATTTATATTCGAGATCAGGAGGAAATAGCCTATCAAAAAAAGGAAGAATATACAGGACAGGGTTTCTCTTTTGAAAAAATATAGTTGTATTCAATGTTGTTCACCCTCTATATCTTCCCATTGACGTTATTATAACTCCAAAAATGACCATTTTCAGTAAACGCACTTGTAAAATGATTACAGATCTTGGCAGGTGGTTCTTGAATTTGAAACTATGTGGTTCTCAGAATAAAAGAGATAGACCAACATATGTTACATATTCGAAATCAGGGGAAAAGAGCAAGCCAAACATGGAAAAATATACAGGGTGTTCCATTTGAAAAAATGAAGTTGCCATCAATGTGTTGACCACCCTGTATATATTTCAGTTTCTGGACTCATATCAAAAAAACCTCAGTTGATTACGTGAAAATTTTATACGAAACATTTTTTGTATCTCCTTCAGTAACAATGTTAAAGGGGGGTCAACTTATAGTGAAAAACCCGCTACGTCTCACAAGGGAATAATGAGATTATAATTCACTGCTGTCAGATGTTAGCTTTGATATAATATTCTTTAAATTGATATTTCTTCAGTACTCTAAAATACTACAACTAACAAATATGGCCATATCTATTTTCATTATACCAATTAAAGCTTTTTCTATTACAAAATATACAATGACTACTTCTCCAAAAATTTCCCATGTGTTAACTTGACTTTTTCCACGCTTGTCATATGAGGGTCTTATCGCGGTCGCCAAATGTTAAAATCTCTAAGAAATATATTCAGTAGTGGTGGATAAAATATAGTATGCTACTCGCGTATAATGGCTGTTATTCACCTCGCGAATAATATCTGTCATTATACGCTCGTTGCATAATATACTATTTCTGACAACTTACGGGGTCGGGGTAGTACCCACTTCCAGAAGCTTTTTCTTTGGGAAAGTAGCATTTCCTGGCCAAGTCAGAATGCGCGTCAAAATTATTGAACAAATTCATTTTCTCAGAAGAAAAATATTTGGCAACAAAATCCTGAAACAGGTCAATTTTGGTTTCACTTTTACTAAATTTTTATGCATTTCGAAGGATTTTTGTTGCTCCTGTAACATCCCCATCAACCCTCTGAATTTTTCGTCATGGCTCATCTACTTTGAGATGATGGCACTCATTGCATGTCCTGAATCTTAACCAGAATCCACAGGGTTTATTCCATTTCAGAGCCATGTCTCCTTTTTCCCTCTCAAACTTTTTTACGGTACGCCTCTGGTTAGCGTTAAATTTTGATATCTTCGTTCAATTCAACAACTTTTTTGACTCCTGTTATTTTTTCGTATCCCTAACCGTTTTCGAGTAAAAAATTATCGAACGATTTTATGCATTCGCATAATAAGCTCAAGTCTCAGAAAGAAGAGCTTCAAAATAGGACAAATGTTAGCCATGATTTTATAGCGGAGAATGAGCAGCTAGCACAAAAGTTACTATGTCATTCGAATGTACACTAATCGAGGTTTTTTACTGGAGAGGAAGCGTGTGGATAATTAATATTTCATCAAAAAAACCATTGTGAAAATAGGACCAAATTTGTTAACTTCAAAATCCTGATACTCTTCTCCTTACCACTCCTGCAAATCTGCAATAAGAGTGTTTTCTGCATATAGACTCTTTCATCTTGTAGCAAATTTATTGCCCTTTCCAAATATGTGGTCAAATTCGATGAGACTACAAGGAAAATTTAATAATAATCTTTTTAGAGAAAAAAACTTGAAATTTTTCGTGAAATCAAGAAATGTTGAATTGAAGAATAACTGTCATGAGTTTTATGACATTTTTTGTTGAAAATCACTTGTATAATCACCTCTCGAAGTTCCACTTTAAAAGTAGACACCCTGTATAATACTGAACACACTGTGCACCTATCGAACTGTAACCGCTAATGTCCTAGTTGTCGAAGCGGCAATAAATAAATAAAATTATTTTGATCACTCAAATTTTGCTATCAACATTTCTTCAAAACAAACAACTATAGGAAATTGACAAGAGAATATATTTTCGATTTTTTCGATATTGGTCGATTAGATACGCATTTGATACGGGTTATAGGAAATGAATCGATACAAGCAATACACGAAACAGACGTATCTATGGTTAGCTGTATCGCCCACAGAAAAAATAACGCTGATTTTCTATCTTTTAAAGTTATATTTTTATGGGATGACGATATAATTGGAAAAATATGTTAGTGTCCTCATTTTTCATTCAAATCAAATGTTTTTCGAACGATAAGGTATAATAGGTAATAATAGTATATTATGCGACAAGCGTTTAAGAAAGTAGATACCCTGTATACAGTGCGTCCCGGAAAATGTGAGAAAACTCTCGGATTCAGATAAAACATAAAAAATGAAGATGACAAGTTTCCATAATTTTTTTTCCTAGCGCCGCCTCCCCCTACGAAGTTAGGACCTCCTAAATGACGCCACTGGAAATCTATTTTAGTGGAATAAGTTTCAAACTACACCCGATATAATTTGATGAAAATTTGATATGATTAATATTATTTAGGACCTCTTAAATCACCGCACTCAAATTTCAATTAGCTTCTTCAGTTTACCAGAGGCGGACTGGGTTGTACATTTTAATGCTTACATTTTTAACACCCTGTAGGATAAGGTGCTAAAAAAAAACAAAAAAAACCACTAAGCCAAAGAAAGGTATCCTTGTTCAGTGTCGATGAAATGAACTTTTTTCGAAAAAAAATAATGAAAAAAATTGAAATTTATTCCACAAGGGAGGGCCGCTAGGAAAAAAATATGGAAACATGTCATCTTCATTTTTTATGTTCTATCTGAATCCGAGAGATTTCCCACATTTTCCGGGACACCCTGTATAGAGATTTATATCTTGCAGTTTGAACTTTAATTTTTCGTTCTCGCTGGTTGTGAGATTGAAATCTAGAATTTACGTTCATTAGACGTTTTGACATTTTTTTTCTGATATTTTAGCGAATTATGTGATTAAGCTAATTGGTCTGTAGTTAGTGAAGTCATCAAGGTCCATTCTTTCATGACAGGGCTGAACTGATGCAATTTTAAGATCATCACTCATTATATTCTGGTTATGAAGGAGCATTTAAGATAATATAGTAATGTGGCTTGATAACATTTGTATAATTTTAAACACATATAGAGAGGAAAATCATATGCGGATAATAATTTATTATGCATTTTTCTCATGGCCAAAAGTACAAGATAAGACAGAGGAATTCGCGAATGTAGAAATTCAATTGACCAAAAACTTACGCAAATTTCTTAAAAACTTTAAAGGTTTTTACTCCCAGTCTCTGAAACAGAAATAGTTAAAAAATTTCAAATAAGATGAAGTGCTCCTGCGAGAATCTTTGCACTTATATGTCAGGAGCAAATTGGTCTTGAAAAAATTGTTGCCTAACAGTAAAACTGAAAAAAGGAAATAAATGAAAAGTATAATGAAACGTTTCGGTGTCTATATCAGACACTTCTTCAGAGTTCGAAGTAGAAATGATTGTCAATTCAACTTCATACGTTTCTATGCAATCAGGTTAAGAATAATATAATGAAACAAATCAGACAAAGTTGTTCGATCTATTGGGAGTGTCCGTAAATATAATTGAAAGTAAAAAAAATACGTAGGTAGACACAGGTAGATATATAATTATATTTTTTTGCATCTCATTATAAAAATACGATTTTTAATCAGTCTACTTATATTTGAATAAAAATTATGTTTCAATTGCATAACTAGGTACATCAAAAAACTTTTTCAATAAAAAAATTGGAAAAGTACTGATGAAACTCACGTGTGTTCAAAGTACAGTATCAGACATTTCCTAAACTATGAGGTAAACAAAAAAGCAATATAAATATTTGTTCCTTTTTAGAAATTAATTATAATTGTCATCATAAAAAGACACCTACATAATCAAATTTTTCTTGATTCTTTACTATTGACGTACGTGCTTGAAACATGCCCCCCACCGAATAGAAAATTGGCATTTTCTCTGAAAACATTTTTCAAATATCTTGTGGACTGTTCAGATGTTTTTTAGTAACTTTTTTGAATTATCGATAGATTTTGTCATATTTTACATGATTCATTATTCATTCATGTCAAAAAGGACAAAAATATGTAATTTTTGACGTTTGGTAGGTTTCGGTTCTTCTAGAAATAGGGCATTTTTACCATGAATTTATTGAAACAAACCATATCTTTCTTTTCGAAAACATAAAAATTGCATTTTCAACTACATATTCATTTCAAAAACATTTCATTTTAGTTTGGATCCACTTCGAATTCTAAAGATAAGATATAATATTCAACATTTTCGATTTTCTAACATCCTACAAATGACGAAAAAAAGTTAAGCATCTGCAGGAATTAGATGCATCATTTCCTGCAAATTCTCCAATTTTTACTTAGCGGTACTGAATCGGTAAAAATTTCTCCATAAGCAAGTTCCACCGAGATGAATTTTTGAATGCAATTTTTTGATGAGTTTGAGAAAAATAATATTTGCTGAATAATCATCAGAAATGGCTCTTGTTTATCCATTTCAATTGACTTTTGATTTTATCTTTAAAATCTGTAATTTTTCGATTGGTAATACACTACTGGACAAATTAAAGGATCAAAAAAAATTCCAATTTTTTCGGCCATTTTCAACATGCCGTAACTTTGAGAGGAATGGTCGTACAAGGAATGTAAAAAAATGAAATTGTAGCTTCAAGTGTCTAGTTTTTGGATTAGAACTTCAAAAATTTTAAGTTTCAGTGGTTTTCGAGTAATGATAGAAAAATCAGCAACAAAAAAATTCTCAAAATTTTACCACTTTTTTTTCTTGTCTACGAGCGTGAAAATTTTATTTTTGCATAATCGTTATAATGATGAGATACTTTGTTAATTCAGCTTCAATTTATTTATTTATTGACCTCAGTACGTCCACTTCTCGTCGAGATATCGGTCTTCAAATGGAAAAGGATCCATTTGTCTTTGATTATCGATTTCTCAGCAACCAATGATCGCACAGAAAATTGAAGGAGGGTTTCAAGACCTTAAATGAACTCCGATTAATGAACAACCATTGATTATTCATAGAAATTTTTTTTCTTCATGTCGCATCAATGTGAAAATTCAACAAAAAAGGGCTTTTCTTGAAAAATCTACCGCTGGATCGAAAATGTTGAGGAAACCAATAATGTTAAGTGTGACTTTCACAGTTCAATATGTTGATAAAAACCTTACGAAGAGTCAACTCAATCCAGCGAGCCGTTTTTTTGTTTGACTCCATTGAATTTTTGAAAAGAATAAGGATCACGTTTTTTGCTCTGAAAAGCTCATAATCTTCAAAAAAGGCAAAAAAGAATTTTCTCGAGCTTTTTCCACAATTTAATTGCAGATAGTACATAAATTTCAAAAAAAGAAAAATGAAATAAACTAAGAAATAAAAGCTTTATTAATTTAATAACGGATAAAAAATGGATCATTTTCCATTTGAAGACCGATATCTCGGCGAGAAGTGGACGTATTGAGGTCAATAAAAAAATTAATTAAAGCTGAATTAACAAAGTATCCATCATTATAACGATTATGCAAAAATCAAATTTCCACGCTCGTAGACAAGAAAAAAAAGTGGTAAAATTTTGAGAATTTTTTTGTTGCTGATTTTTCTATCATTACTCGAAAACCACTGAAACTTAAAAGTTCTAATCCAAAAACTAGACACTTGGAGCTACAATTTCATTTTTTTTAATTCCTTGTACGACCATTCCTCTCAAAGTTACGGCATGTTGAAAATTGCCGAAAAATTTGGAATTTTTTTTTGATCCTTTAATTTTTTCCAGTAGTGTATTTTCACACAACTTAACACATAAATAAAAATAATACGAAAAAAGTGGTGAAAGCTACCAACCCACTTGGATGCACCAAGCGCTATGTATATCCTTTATATAATTTATGTTTTGTGGTATATCCATAATACCAAGAGGGACGGAAGGTTTCAGCAAATTGAAGGATTGATCAAAATGAAGACGTGGGTTAGCCTTTTATGAATTCAACGTGTCAAATATTTTCTGAGGCTTGGTAGCTTTTTACATGATGTAAAGCAAGGGCGTAGCCAGGAATTAATTTCGGGGGGGGTTTTGACATTTTGGCAATTGATTTTGTAGGTGCCGGGAATTGTGAGGGTCGCTTTCTGTAGCAAGTATTAAATAAAAAAATAACTCTGAAACATTTCGGGGGGGGTTTGAACCCCCAAAACCCCCCCCCTGGCTACGCCCTTGATGTAAAGCATGTCTTTGATAACACGTATACACATCCAACTCAATATCAAGAATATTGTGGGTTGGTAGCTTTCTACATAACGTCGTCCAATTTTCCTGGCAAGTTTTCGAATTGTCAGCCCCTGTAACTACTTCAGGGGCTCAATAAAAATTTGCGAATCACAGTATTCATGTCAAGAGACGAGTGATCTTTCAATTGGGGTATAGCTCACCCCTTATTACCTGTTAAGAATTTAGGGGTGATAGCCCCCATACCTAGCGTTGAGAAGATTTCGGCTTACAATATGTATAGAAACTGAGCTCTTCCGGCATTTTCTGAAATCATCCTTGTCGTGACATAATTGGACTGGCAAGCTTTCAAATTTTCTCTCCGGCGTATAATTTCATAAGGTGCATCAATGTCAAAAGGAAAACTTAAGGTTGAGCATTCGATAGTTTATAGTTCAAAAAAGGGTTACAGTTCACTACATAGAGATAGAATAGTCTAGAGTTGCTATCAATGAAATGAAAGTGGTATCAGATCCGCCATATTACTGCTATACGTCGAATTTTGACAATCATTGAATTTTTTCTAAAAATAATGATTTTTGTACCTTTTCAAGTTAAATTGAGATTTCTTGTGCTTAATAAACAATATTAAAATGGTATCGTGTGCTGTATGGCTTTCTTCAAGCAGAGAAGGAACAGATAAGAAGAAAAACATATCACAGGTAGGGATGAGTACTGAACAGATCCGCATTCGAAATTTTTGCTAGTATGTCTTGGTTATCTGATATCTTTTTATATGTGTATATTATCGCCTGAAGAAAAATTGTTTATTTGATATTCAATTGACCTTATTTGAACAGGATTCCTAAAGACCCAACACGTCGTATTTTTTGGGTGAAATTCGTGAACAGAAAAAACTGGCAACTTAATTCAACCCTGAACTTTCAGCCATATTGGTCGCCAACTAAGCCCCGCCCAGTGGTTCCATTTTTCCTTACACAATTGTATGTCATAGCGTCTCTTCTCTATTCTATCTCTATGGTTCACTACGACCTCAAGGTCTATTGTGCCCTCTTTTAGAGCTGTTCTGACCACACCCTTCACAGCTCGCCTTCCAGTTTCAGAGATTTGATGAAATCCAATATTTGTGAAGGCTTCAACGAGGCTAGTTCCTCACTCCTACAAGTTTCTCGCCCAAGATATTCTCTTCTTAGGCTCGCAATGCCAAAGCATACCGTGACTAGGTGAATGGGGGTTTCTTCCTCGTCCCCGCAGAACCTACACTCGTCAGTGTTCGATAATCTCATTCTCAATAGGTGCTTCCTGAGGCGACAGTGTCCTGTAAGAAAGTCAATGAGGAGGTGTAATTGTTTCTTGCCAAGATCCAGATATCTTTTGAATATTGCTGCTTCAAAGTTATGAAAGAACTTAGTGGAATGGTCCATCCCTGGGAGATTCCGCCAGAGTTGTTCCTTCTCGGTTTTCTCTTTCTCCAGAAACTCCTTATAGGTACTTTTACCTATACCACAGAAGGGTTCTGGGCCAAATGACAATGAGTTACATTCGTGCGCCCTCTTTGGCAATTGTATTGGCCTCTTGGTTTCCTTTGATTCCCGAATGGCTGGAAACCCAGATTAAAAAGACCTTATTTTTCTTGCCTACCTCATTGAGTTTGTTCCGGCACTCCCAGATCGTCTTGATTCGATAAATAAATATTGTAGTTTTAGGCCAAGCCATACAGGTTTTTTACGTGACAAAAATACTACCTGAAATCTGACTGTGCAGTCATGCAATAGGTAGTTTCTACATGTTTTTCATGATAAATTCCACTCCTGAATCGTCTTAGGTTTTTTTGAGAAGCAAAAAATAGCCAAAAAAATCCAAAATTTTGCTTTTTCGCTTATAAAACGTGAAGTATTGATCTGATCGAAAAGGCATTTTTTGTAGGGAATTCATAAACAAAAAAAATGAGAGGTGACACGTCTCGAGCGGATAATTAGTTTCCGAGAAAAGTCCAAAAAACTGGAAAAAAACATCAATTTTTCGAAAATTCATAACTTGGTCAATTTCTGAGATGATGCGTAGTTGCTCTGAATTTAAGTAGTTATTACCATATACTTTATTGGTGCACAATCACAAAGCTGTCGGATAAATAGTTTTTGCACAATCGCAGTTTTCCGAATTCGAAGTACTTTTTTCAAGAAGGTCGTGATACTCGGCTACTTGTCGGATTTGAATTTTACAAAAAGCATTTCAAAGAAGAAATAACATTCTTCAAATGGTTTATTCTCTCGATACCGACTGATAATGTTTAGTGGGTGAAAACGGCGTCAAACAGAAGCAAAAAGGCTCGAATGCATCAAACTAGTCGCGGAGTGGGAGTCCCCGCTAAGCGAGGGGAAAACTGTTTACCTTGTATCTTTCGCGCGTCGAGTAGCGGGCGACTCCCACTCCGCGACTAGTTTGATGCATTCGAGCCTTTTTGCTCCTGTTTGACGCCGTTCTTCACCCACTAAACATTATCGGTCGGTATCGAGAGAATAAACGATTTGAAAAATGTTAGTTCTTCTTTAAAATGCTTTTTGTGAAATTCAAATCCGACAAGTAGCCGAGTATCACGACCTTCTTGAAGAAAGTACTTCGAATTCGGAAAACTGCGATTGTGCAAAAACTATTTATCCGACAGCTTTGTAATTGTGCACCAATAAAGTATATGTTAATAATTACTTAAATTCAGAGCAACTACGCATCATCTCAGAAATTGACCAAGTTATGAATTTTCGAAAAATTGATGTTTTTTTCCAGTTTTTCTCGGAAACTAATTATCCGCTCGAGACGTGTCACCTCTCATTTTTTTTGTTTATGAATTCTCTACAAAAAATTCCTTAACAGCTTTCGATCACATCAATACTTCACGTTTTATAAGCGGAAAAGCAAAATTTTGGATTTTTTTGGCTATTTTTCGCTTCTCAAAAGAAACCTAAGACGATTCAGGAGTGGAATTTATCATGAAAAACATGTAGAAACTACCTATTGCATGACTGCACAGTCAGATTTCAGGTAGTATTTTTGTCACGAAATCGACCTTTCGATAGCTCTATTGCTTGGTCTATTTTATCTTTCATTCCGTATTCAAAGAGGCTGATTGTTCTACCCGCCCTATTCGTTTCTAGAATATTTCACTATGTACATTTGATAAGAGTGTTGGTTTCAAATGATAACGAATGTTTTAGTATGAACGGTTCGTATATGCAAACGTATTACATATTTAAGATCAAATTTCAATTGGCTACAACACCTTCGAAAAAGAATTGAAGAAAGCCCTGACGATAAGTCAGAAAATGCTCGGTTGTCCAAGATATGGAAAACCGACTATTGAATCCGGAAAATTTCGAGGAAGGTTTGAGATTCGAAAAGGAAAGTTGCATTCGTGAATAAATAGGGTTACACCAATAGTTCTCAGGATATTCAATATTGAATGATAATTTCCCAATATGAGCAAGCTTGTTTGGGGAAGCTTCTGACTTGAATTATGTTATAATTTGATTTCATTTATGTCAACCACATGAGAGCTGGATTAAAAAACACCTAAATATCAAAACATTTTCTATGTGTGATTATATTCCTGGTAAAACTATAAATTCAACGGAATTTATGGAAATCACTTCGAATTTATTCTTTTCTCCGTCCGATATTTATTACTGAGCGATGGATGCGAGTTAATTCAAAAAATATTGGAAATATCTATGTATAAAGCCCAGAGCAGGAGCTTTTGAGCGCTCGTGCTTTGGTGGAGCAATAAGACTTTTACCTCAGAATTTTATATGGGGATTGAGATTGCAAATATATAAATGCAGAATCTCAGCACAATCGGAATTATATTCTGGAAATTATTCAAAAAATGAAATATATAAAAAATAAATAATTACAAAAATTAATTTCTATGGTTCTGATGATGCGATTCTCTTGAAATTTTGCATGAACATTCAGTATATCAGTTTTGATTCACAAAATAAATTTCACTTGAATCGGTTATCCTGTTATGGAAATATAGGGATTCTTCTTTTCAATATTCCAATTGAATTTTCTATGGTTCTGTTGACACTATGGCCACAAAATTTTGCATGAAGATTCAGTATAATAGTCTTCATTCACAAAAAAAAATTCACTTGAATCGGATATCCTATTATGGAAATATAAAGATTCTTCTTTTCAATATTCCAATTGAATTTTCTATGGTTCTGTTTACACTATGGCCACAAAATTTTGCATGAAGCTTATTATGACCATCTTGCATATGACCGCAACATTTCATTTCGATGGGTTTCGTTTTGTCTGAGATATTGAGGAACAAAAATTTTGAATGGTCATATTTTATGGAACACCCTGTACGATTTGGCTGGTTAACGAACTTAACCGAGCCATTTGGGAACCGAACTCACCCTGAAAATTTCAAGTCTCTATTAGGACAATCACTTAGAAAGCTATTGTGCTAGGACGGATTCGTCATCATTGAGTCTAGCCCTATCGTTTGAGACCATTTTCGGCTCAAAATTCGAAAATAACAGACATTTGGGCAGAACGATATAGCACTCGTTTAAGTAGAACAAGCGCTCAAACAATGGGTCACTAATTTTCAATTTCGTATACATTAAACTTATCTTTTATGTTGAAGTCGACCGAAAACCAAGATAATATTAGTAATGGGTTTATTGTGAATTCAAATGCACCAAAGTAATTTCAAACAGACTCACCTGGTTTCTTGGACAGTACTGAATCGGAATCTTTCCATCAATAATAAATCAGTGAAAATCATCAATTATACTGAAGGTCGGTTAAAAAAGCGATGGTTTTTTCATTAAACTTTTTCGGAAATTCTGAGAAGGAAATTGGCAATTTTTTTATTTGAAAATTCATAACAAATTATCACTCATCTGAAAAACAACTTTGAATATATGGTAGTCTCCCCTCTCGTTTTTCTGAAATAAACAGGTGCAATAATTTTGCACGCTTGTTCCAAGTGAACTAGCGTGCTATCGTTTCGCCCAAAAGTTATTCAATCAACTTGGTTATTAAAGACAGCGACTAATGGTCAAGATATTTTAATATGTCGAGACCATTGGTCGCTAGATTAATAACCGAGTTGATTACAAGATTTTTTCGACGATCTCAATATGAATTGTGTATGAATTTTTGATTAAAATTTCTATGTATCTATGTTCCAGTAGAGTTTTGACATACTTTGTGAACGGTTCCCATTAGGATTGCACATTAAAATAGCATACATTGATCATTAAAATGGGGCAATAATGATCTATTTCGTACACATTAAAATCAACTTTTATTTTGAGATAGACGGAAAATGTCTTCAAATCAAATTTGCACATAAGGGTGAAGCGTAGTTTTTAATCATTTTCGATTGTTCTACTCAAACGATGAGTACTATATCGTTTTGCCCAAATGTCTGTAATTTTCGAATTTCGAGCCTGCAATGGTTTCAAACGATAGTTTTCTACTCCCTGATGACGAATCCGTGGTCAAATTAAATTCTGTCCGTGGGGCCGTCCGGCCCTTAGCACAATAACTTTCGAAGGGATTGTCTTAGAGACTTGAAATTTTCAGGATGAGTTCGGGTCCCAAATGCCTCGCTTCGTAAACCTGCCAAATGGTACAGGGTGTTCCATAAAATATGGCCATTCAAAATTTTTGTTCCTCAATATCTCAGAAAATACGAAAGCAATCGGAATGGAATGTTACGGCCTCATGCAAAATTTTGTGGTCATGGTTTGAAAATAACCATAGAAAATTCAATTGAACTAGTGAAAAAAAGAAAGTTCATATTTCCATAAAAAGATATCCGATTCGAGTGAAATTTTCTTTGTGAATGGAGATCGATATTCTTAATGTTCATCTAAAATTTCGTGTCCAAAGACAGAACAATAGAAAATTCAATTGGAACATTGAAAAGAACAATCTATATATTTCCATAACGGGATATCTTATTCTAGTGAAATCTTTTCTGCGAATGAAGATTGGTATACTGAATTTTCATGCAAAATTTTGTGGCCATTGTTTTAACAGAACTATAGAAAATTCAATTGGAATATTTAAAAGAAGAAAATGTATAAATCCATAACAGAATATACGATTCGAGGGAAATTCATTTTGTGAATGCAAACTGATATACTACTGACTTTTCATGCAAAATATCAAGAGGGTCGCATCATCGCATAAAATTAAATTTTTTTAATTTATATTTGTTACATTTTTCATTTTCTGAATAATTCTGAATGTGCTGAGATTCTGAATTTATATATTTAGTACCAATCTCAAATCCCATATAAAATTTTGAAGTAATAGTCTTTTTTTCTGATCGAATCAATAATGAGCAATATGTCATAACACACTCATATATCCCAAGGGAAATATGAAACGTCAAGTCTTATTGTCCCAAGGGAAATATGAAACGTCAAGTCATATTTTACTCAAAATAGTATATTATGCAACCTTATACATCAGAAAAAAGTAATTTGGTGCTTCTATCAAAAATTCTTGATCTGCTCCCGGGACAACACTGCTGATTTTTTTGGAACGGATCCTTTATTTTTGTTCTTAAGAAATACTTCCACTTCATCGAATAATTTGACATTCGTTTTTCCTTCAAATGTAGCATGCATAGATTATAGAGTATACTATATAATCTTTGGTAGCATGGATCTTAACATAGATATTTTTGGCCATAACGTGTTTGGTGAATATTCCTGCAACAGGAGATCGAATGAATTGATCATACATTGAAAAGAACAATCAGAGCAACATACCAAATCTTCAAAATATGCTAGCAAAATATTTTCGCTGACACCGTCCACCAAACTTTTTCTTTTCCACTCCCGAAAGCCTTCATAGTCTTTACTATAGGCAGCTTTAGATTTGGCCGGAATCAAAAATTCACGGGCTTTCGCCGCTTGAGTTTCGACCATAGTATAGATCTATAATTACTATGGATGCAGAATCACGTGACCTAACAGAAGATCGACGACTTGGATACATAAGAGAGAGAAAGACATATGCGATCTTATCGAAAAGAAAAGAGATGAAGAAAGTTTGTGGGCAACTTGTCAAAATCATATGGAAGATGTAAACAAATATTTATGTGACCACAGACATTGCTGTGCCCACAAGGAGTTGATGCGTTGAATTCAATTCAACTGACATTGCCCATAGAACAAGTATGACATTGCGCACAATAGCTCCATCACATTCAACCAAGTGACCTCTCTTTCTCATGCGGTGTCCATTCTTATTAGGTCTATGGTTTCGACGTAGTTCGACATTATTTCAATAATTTCATTTCTGACAAGACGTCAAAATAAAACCAGTCAACCATGATTCTCACAAACGCGGCCCATAGCAACTTTAAAAATCCAATTAATTCAAAAATTTACAATATAATATTAATTTTTCCATTTCAAAAACGATATTGTATCGATCAGAAAAAAACTATTGATTACAACACGGGAAATATGAATACATTTCCCACGGTTGTCTATACATCCCTCGGGCTTCGCCCTCGGGATGTAACTAGGACAACCTCGGGAAATATACTATTCATATTTCCCTTGTTGTAATAATAGCTATATTGCTGCATCAATGAACGTACGCTCAAAAACTCCTGCTCAGGGCTTTCCTCAATTTTTTTTCATGCAGAATCACTTGAATCAGACATGAACAGTTCTTCTAGAAATAATTGCAAAGACATAATTTACCAGCTCATCATCTGAGACCAATAATAGATGAAAAATGTAGATGGATCGAGGATTTTAATGTAAAGTGATGCCTGGTTACAGAAGTCCATCAACTTGAAATGATCACGGTCAATGTCTTTACCACTACGATGTGAAGGCTCATCAACTTCTCAGTTCATTGAACACTAACACCAACCCATCAATGGTTTTCTGGCAGGTCATGTAAAAACTTTTTTTTGGAATGTCAAGAATGCTACCATTGGTACACCTTTGATGGGGATCTAATGCAAGATAGGTCAGAAATTCACAAGAATACTTTTCAAAATTCGATTGCAATCTAATGCTGGATTCACAATGGACGTAACCATAAAACTCCCGGAACGTAAACGAAAAACGCAAAGTTGAACCAATGCAAATCATATGGAACTGTTCACAATAGGCTCTGTAATTTTTACGTTTACGTTGAGCTTATGGTAGTCCGTAATTCTAACGTTAATTATAGAAATTTGTTCACATTCTGTGATTTGTAGGTCTAACTCACCAACGTCGTTTTTTTCTTCTTTTAGAATTTTTCTCTTCAATTTCTTTTTTTTTCAAACATCGTCTCAATAAAAACAGACTTAATACTTCATACATTTTTAATTAATGACAACACTTCACAGTAATCAATTGTCAAAAAATTCATAGAACACTTATTATAAAGGTACAGAAACATCTTCTCACTCTACAAAAACGTCTATAATTTGCTGCTGCGCCCAAAGTCCATTCTGAACACATTTACGTTTACGGACAAAGTACGTTTACGTGTTCGTTATGGTTACGTCCATTGTGAATCAGCACTTAGACTTGCTTAGTAGATGTAGGTTTTAGTGGTTGACCAGAGAGTGGGTCAATGAGAAAGTATTCTATTTTTCGCTGTAGTTAAGAGTGAAATGAGGTAGTACGTTGTTGAGGTAGCTGTCATAGATTTATGTTTTATGGTCATCTCCCACGTCAATTAATTAGAATAATGATTCGTCTGGGGCAGGAAGATAGTAAACTGTTAATTACATGTTTATAGATGGTTATTATGGTTAGAAATAATTTGTTGCCGTCCCCAAAATAAGAGGTGATTTTAATGTGTGAGAAATTGATCATTAATGATCCATTTATGCTATATTTCAATGTGCAATCCTCATGGCAACCGTTCACAAAGTATTCAAGAGCACTACGAGAAATGTCAAAACTCTACTGGAACATATCTACATAGAAATTTTATTGTGTAAGTCTTGTGCAAAATGATGATGTATTTCAATCAAGAATTCATACACAATTCATATTGAGATCGTCGGAAAAATCTTGTAATCAACTCGGTTATTAATCGAGCGACTAATAGTCTCGAACTATTAATGTGTTCGCTCCCCTCACACGTTGAAATATCTTGAACATTAGTCGCTGTCTAATAAATTAGTTGATTAAATAACTTTTCCGCCGACCTCAAAATGAAAAGTGATTTGTATGAAATTGATCATTAATGACCCATTTTAATGCTCACTTTATGCTATATTTCAATGTGCAATTCCCATGGCACCGTACCCAAAGTTTTCAGAAGCACTACCAGAAATGTCAGCACTCTACTGGAACATAGAGATTTCATTATGGCAAATGTATGTCTTGTGCAAAATGAGAATGTATTTCAATCAAGAATTCATACACAATTCATGTTGAGATCGTCGGAAAAATCTTGTAATTTACTCGGTTATTGGTCAAGCGACTAATGGTCTCGAACTATTAACGCGTTCGCTCCGCTCACGCGTTAAAATATCTTTACCATTAGTCTTCAATAACCTAGTTGATTAAATAACTATTAAAAAGCGCGGTCGTGAAAAAAATTGGTAGAGAAATAATGCTATTTCCTCAAAATGTTGTATAGAACTTGAGATTCATGCTGATTTCAGCACTATCGGAATTATATTCTGGAAATTATTCAAAAAATGAAACATATAACTAATAAATAATTTAAAAAAAATTAATTAGAGCTCTGATGAAGCGGTCCTCTCGACATTTTGCATGAACATTCAGTATATCAATCATCATTCACAAAATATATTTCGCTCGAAATGGATATCTTGTTTAGAAATAAAAATATTCTTCTTTTGAATACTCCAATTTAATTTTCTATGGTTCTGTTCACACTATGGCCACAAAATATACAGGGTGCGCCATCCATAACTTTTCACCCCGAATTTTGAGCTTTGAGATAGAAAAACGAAAAAACGCTTAGACAGGTCAAATTTTGTTGAAAGTGGGACAAATAAGGGTGTTCAAATGAGTTTGATCACCACCCTTTTAGCCGCACCCCTAACAGCTAACATTTTTGAATAGGGAACAATGGTCGAGCAGCACCTTGTTGAAAAGCAATTCAATTTCCTGCATGAGTGTATTTTTTTCATCGTATCATTCACACCTAACCTAACCTAACCCTTTAACCGCTACCCTTACAGCAATTATCTCAATTTGAAACGAAAGCGCACGATTAACTTTGTAGAAAAATACACTCAGGCATGAAATTGAATTGCCTTTCCAACAAGGTGCTGCTCCATCCCTTTTCCCTGTTCAATAATGAGAGATGTTAGGTGTTGCGGCTAAAAGGCTAGTGATACCAAACTCAGTTGAACAACCTTATTTCATCTCAAAGCCCAAAATTCGGGGTGGAAATTTAAGGATGGTCCATCTTGTGCACAGATCTTGCATGTGGCCGCAAATTTAATTCCGATTGGTACAACTTCAATAGCTTTCGAATGTAAGATGGTGCAGAAATTTGCAAGAATTTTCTTCAAAATTTTATTGCAATTTTAGACTTGCTTAGTAGATGTAGGTTTTATTGGTTGACCAGAGAGTAAGTCAATGAGAAAGTATTCCATTTTTCGCTGAAGTTGAGAGTGAAATGAGGTACTGCGTTGAGGTAGCTGTCATAGATTTATGATACACCGTTTTATGGTCATGTCCCACGTTAATTAATTAGAATAATGATTCGTCTGGGGACAGGAAGATAGTAAACTGTTAATTACATGTTTATAAGTTGGTTATTGTAGTTAAAAATACTTTAAAGAGCGCTGTCGTGAAAAAACGATAGAAAAAATGTTTCATTAAGTTCATATGAAAAGGTATATCTGAAATATTCGATATTCTGGTTAAATTGCGCCACTATACAGGGTGTATCTGAATTACACCGAAAAATGAACAGAGTGGTTATTCAGATCATTTTATGAAAAAAAGGTCCCATAAATGTAGGGCCGCAAATGAATTTTTACCAAGATATAGGGTGTTTTACTTAAAAACTTAATCAATGAGATGATCAGTGAGATATTTTAAACTGAGAATTACTTTCGAGTTCTTGTTTCAATTTGTGACAGAATATCTCTTCTGCCTTTTTTTCGTCTGGGGTGCCGTTTTCATATAAAAATTTAAGAGAAGCCCTGAGCAGGAGCTTTTGAGCGCTCGTTCATTGAACACCGATTGATGGACAATAAGACTATTACCTCAAAATTTGATATGGTACTTGAGATTGATACCGAATATATATGTAAATTCAGCACATCAGCTGTTGGAAATACATAATATAAAGATTCTTCTTTTCAATATTTCAATTTAAATTTCTATGGTTCAGTTTACACTATGGCCAAAAAATTTTGCATGAGGCTTATTATGAGCATGTTGCATATGGCCGCAAAATTTCATTACGATGGGTTTCGTTTTGTCTGAGAAATTGAAGAAAAAAAATTTTGAATGTCCATACTTTATGAAACACCCTGTACGATTTGGCTGGTTAACAAGCATTTGGGAACCGAACTCACCCTGAAAATTTCAAGTCTCTGGTACAATCCCTTCGAAAGTAATTGTGCTTACGGCCGGCCGGAACTATAAAGATTCTTCTTTCAATATTCCAATTGAATTTTCTATGGCTCTGTCTACACTATGGCCACAAAATTCTGGATGAACATTCAGTATATCCATCTTCATTCATGAAATAAAAATCAATCGAATCGGATATCTTTTCATGGAAATACGAAGTTTCTAATTTTCAATATTTCAATTGAATTTTCCATGGTTCTATGTACACTATGGCCACAAAATTCTGCACGAGTCTTATTATGAGCATTTCGCATGTCGCTGCAACATTTCATTTCGATTGATTTCGTTTTGTCTGAGGTATTGAGAAACAAAAAGTTTGAATGGCCAGATTTTATGGAACACCAGCCAAATCATACAGTTTGGCTGGTTAACGAAATTAACTAAGGCATCAGGAAGCCGAACTCACCCTGAAAATGTCAAGCCTCTGGGACAATTCCTTCGGAAGTTATCGTGCTGACAGCCGGCCGGACAGAATTGAATTTGACAATGAGTTCGTCATCAGGGAGTCGAACCCTATCGTTTGAGACCATTTTCGGCTCAAAATTAGAAAATTGCAGATATTTGGGCAATATAAAAACCATTGGAAAAATAAGACTAATTTTATTAACTTCAGAATCGTGATATTAATCTCCTCACAAAGTCCGCAATAAGAGTTTTTTCTGCACACAGACTCTCTTATCTTTTAGAAAATTAATTGCCCTTTCCGAATATGTGGTCAAATTTGATGAGACTACAAGGAAAACTGAATTATAATCATTTCAGAGAAAACTCGAAATATTTCGTGAAATCGAGAAATGTTAAATTGAAGAATAACCGTCAACATTTCAACTATATGTTAAATGGCATTTTTTGGTGCAAATCACTCGTTTAATCCCCCACTTTAGAAGTAGACACCCTGTATGCATGAAACGTTAACATACTTCCTATACATCTTTTAATATCGTCCAGACGTCATTAGATCCTCACCTTGTGTACCTTTAACACCCTTCGAACAGCGTAAATAAATAATCTACTTAATGGATTATTACGTCATCCGAGTCGATGATCTTGAGAAGAACTCATTTTCTCTAGCGATAAAAGCCACAACAACGAAGATGACATAGAATTTCACCTCGATTCTTGTCGCAGAAGAAAGTGCGAAATGACCAAGTCTAGTCTAGAAAGTTCTGGAAGCTGGAGGGAAAGTATAATGTAAAATATACATATACAGTGCGCGTCAAAAAATGAAATAAATTCATTTTCTCAGGAAAAAAATCCGGGAACAGGTCAATTTTTTCAGATATCGAATGAAATACACTACTGGAAAAAATTAAAGGATCAAAAAAAAATTCCAATTTTTTCGACCATTTTCAACATGCCGTAACTTTGAGACGAATAGTCGTACAAGGAATTAAAAAAAAGAAAATTGTAGCTCCAAGTGGCTAGTTTTTGGATCAGAACTTCAAAAATTTTAAATTTCAGTTGTTTTCGAGTAATGATAGAAAAATCAGCAACAAAAAAATTCTCAAAATTTTACCACTTTTTTTTTCTTGTCTACGAGCGTGGAAATTTTATTTTTGCATAATCGTTACAATGATGGCATACTTTTTTAATTCAGCTTTAATTTATTTTTGTATTGACTTCTCGACGAGATATCGGTCTTCAAATGGAAAAACAGGGGTGGCAATACCCGTTATTGAATTAATAAAAATTTTATTTGTTAGTTTATTTTATTTTTTTTCTGAAATTTATGTACTATCTGCAATTAAAATGTGGAAAAAGCTCGAGAAAATTCTTTTTTACCTGTTTTAAAGATTATGAGCTTCTCAGAGCAAAAAACGTGATCCTTATTTTTTTCAAAAATTTAATCGAGTCAAACAAAAAAACGGCTCGCTGGATTGAGTTGACTCTTCGTAAGGTTTTTATCAACATATTGAACTGTGAAAGTCACACTTAACATTATTGGTTTCCTCAACATTTCCGATCCAGCGGTAGATTTTCCAAGAAACCACCAAAAGCCCTTTTTTTGTAAAATTTTTATATTGATGCGACATGAAGAAAAAAAATTTCTATGAATAAGCAATGGTTGTTCATTAATGGGAGTTCATTTAAGGTCTTGAATCCCTACTTCAATTTTCTGTGCGATCATTGGTTGCTGAAAAATCGATAATCAAAAACAAATGGATCCTTTTCCATTTGAATAGAGATATCTCGGCGAGAAGTGGACGTATTGAGGTCAATAAAAAATAAATTAAAGCTGAATTAACAAAATATCCCATCAATATAACGATTATGCAAAAATAAAATTTTCACGCTCGTAGACCAGAAAAAAAAGTGGTAAAATTTTGAGAATTTTTTTGTTGCTGATTTTGCTATCATAACTCAAAAACCACTTAAACATAAAAAATTTTAAGTTCTAATCCAAAAACTAGACACTTTGAGCTACAATTTCCTTTTTTTAAATTCCTTTTACGACCATTCCTCTCAAAGTTACGGCATGTTGAAAATTGCCTAAAAATTTGGAATTTTTTTTTGATCCTTTAATTTATACCAGTAGTGTAGTTCTAATATGCAGACATACCATAAAAAGATTTTTCGAAAATTTCTTTTTGGGCAAATTTTGACCACCACGAAACAATCTGGATCTTCAAGTTGAAGTTTGAAATGAAAGAATTTTTATATTTTTTCAATCAGTTTTCAAACTTTTCAAAGAAACGTGCCTCCTGAAAAGTATGAATTTCGGACTAAATATTCAACCGACCATTTGTTCCATAATTTTGACGTGCTCTCTCTATTTATTTTTTTGCCAAGAGAATGTGATCCGAGGTCATAGACTTCAGGTAGGTTAGGTACGTATTAACCGATATTAATTAATCTCATTTATTTTTACGAACACTGAAGCGCATAGAGAATTCTCGTGAACCGTTAGGAGGATACAGTTTTTGTACTGTTCAGCGGTTCTGAACCATTAATAGCAATAGTAGTTGTGCTATAAATATATTCCACTGGAGATATGTTTTTCTGAATACATAAACTTACAACACATCGATAAAAGAAACTTCTTCTGGTTCATCGGAAGGGCTATTATATCATGAGCCGGGGAGTATCGATATAATCATAATCTCAATTTTGAGTGCTCGTTCTACTTGAACGAGTGCTACATCGTTTTGCTCCAAATGTCTGTAGGTAATTTTCGAATTTCGAGCCGAAAATGGTCTTAAACGATAGACTCCCCGATGACGAATTCGAGGTCAAATTCAATTCCGTCCGTGGGGCTGTCGGGTCGGCTGTCCGTAAGCACGATAAGTTTCGAACGGATCGTTCTAGAAACTTGTTATTTTCAGGGTGAGTTCGGTTTCAAATGCCGCGATTGAGTTCGTTAACCAGCCAAATCGTACAGGGTGTTCTATAAAAGATAGTCATTCAAAATGTTTGTTCCTCAATATCACTGTCCATCGGGACGTCCGGCCGGTCTTAGACACGATAACCTTAGGAGGGATTGTCCTAAAAAATTGAGATTTTCAGGGTGCGTTTGGTTCCCAAAATCCGCAGTTACTTTCGTTAACCAGCCAAATCATACAGGGTGTCCATAAAATATGACCGTTCAAAATTTTTGTACCTCAACCTTTCAGACAAAACGAAACCAATTGAAATGAAATTTTGCTTTCACATGAAAGATGCTCATAATAAGTATCGTCTTAAATTTTGTGGCCATAGTAAGACCGTTCGGCATTGACCTCCGTGAGCAGATGGATTTTTAGTCACGTGACCACAGATCGTACAGATTCATATGTAATGTCTGGGAATAAACGAACGGTACAGAGCATCTGCAACAGAACATACTGCTCTGTTCTACGTTCATAGAATATGAGATTTCAATGATCACTATTTTGGGAAATATGCTCATCTTTTAACGATACTTTCACCCTTTTCGTAGCTCTACCGTAAAATCTCAATTAAATAATTAGATGCAAAGGCACTGAATGCAAAGGAAACGAGGAATGCAATATCCCCTACTGGTCGTTCAATGCGGCGATAGTTGTACCGAAAGATCCTAATTAATTTATAATTACACGAAAAAAAAACGAGAAAGGAATATCTCCTCCTGCCCATTCATAACTACGATAGCTATATCGAAAAATTTTAATGAATTAATTAAGTTTTCAATGAATAAATGAAAACAGAAGAAAAAAAGTGTTAGAATTTTTCAATCTATCGGATGTCGGATCGGGAAACTCAACATAAAACAAAAAAATATATTCATTCATTCATTCATCTTCCTTTCACAATGCCCTTGGTAACTGAGACCATCGAGGCAAAGAACATATCATTATTCAGTTTTTTCAATTCAACACTGAGACTCTCATTCACATCTTACATACCACTCTAACAATTTTTGTTCTTAGACATACTAGGACATACACAAACATCCATACCCACGCCGGGATTCGAACCCAGACCTACAGCTTCGCAAGTACTTGTAGGCACACGCCATGTCCTTGCAGCCACCGAGGCGGTTGAAAAAAAAAATATATAAAAACATTAAACTCTATGGATAAAATCGCTTTGCTACGTCGAAATAGACAGAGCGAAAAGATTGCGTCCGATTGCTCAGATTTTTATGACGAACGGTCCAGATGTGTACTCCCCTCAATCCGGATGTAATAAACGAACGGTTCAGATCGATCTGACACATCCGATGTTGATGCCGAACGCCCCTAGTGTTACCAGAACCATATAAAATTCAATCGGGATTATTGGAAGAAAGAATATTTGTATTTCCATAACAAGATATCCGATTCGACTTAAATTTATTATGTGAATATTGAAATGAAGAATCCCTATATTTCCATAACAGGATAACCGATTTAGGTGAAATTTATTTTGTGAATCAAGACTGATATACTGAATGTTTATTCAAGTTTTCAAGAGGATCGCATCATCAGAACTATAAAATTTAATTATTGATTTTTTACATATTTCATTTCTTGAATAATTTCTAGAATTTAATTCCGATTATGCTGAGATTCTGCATTTACATATTCACCTACTCTAAAAATTGATGTTATTTTATTCATTAGGTAAGTTTAAGTAAAATTTATGCTGATTTTCAAAATGAACCTAAACCATCAAGGTAGATCTTTTCGTTATAAACTGTCATAATGAGGTCAAAATCTGGAGTTCGGTTTCCAAATGCCTCGGTTGAGTTCGTTAACCAGTGAAATCGTACAGGGTGTTCCATAAAATATGGCCATTCAAAATTTTCGTTCCTCAATATCTCAGACAAAACGAAACCAATCGAAACGAAATGTTACGGCCATATGCAAGATGCTCATAATAAGCCTCATGCGAAATTTCGTGGCAACAGTGTACACAGAACCAAAGAAAATTCAATTGGAATATTGAAAAGAAGAAACTTCATATTGCTGTAAGATTCGATTCGAGTGGAATTTATTTTGTGGATGAATATTGATATACTGAATGTGCGTGCAAAATTTTGCGGCCATAGAAAATTCAATTCTTATATTGAAAAGAAGAATCTTTATTTTTCCATTACAGGATATCTGATTCGAGTTTAGATTTTTTTTGAATGAAGACTAATATACTGAATTTTCATACAATATTTTGTGGCCATAGTGGTAACAGAACCATAGAAAATTCAATTGGAATATTGAAAAGAAGAATCTAAATATTTTCAGAAAGGATATCAGATTCGAGTGAAATTTATTTTGTGAATCAAGTCTGATATAGGGGAAAGTGAGGTAATACGATCCCTAAGGGTCAAATGATCCCCTGCCGTAAATCAGAAACAGCTTGTACCATCTATCCAAATACAGATGAAACATGTTCCCCTGCACCCCTGCGAGTTACCTGTAAAATGTCAGTGCGGTGCGAGTGCTTGGCGTGATTTTATTAAAAAATAATCAAAAAGTGTGGCTCTGATCTAAGGTAAGCATGTTTTTGGACTTTCGTTTTTTTTACATGTAAGTGTTTACTGAAATGTTGTTTTATTTGCGGGTATTAGTAGCAGTTAGCCTAATATTTAAGCAATGTTCGATCATCGCACGCAGTATGTGAATGTTTTGTTTTGATCGATATTTTGTAATTTGGTATTTGGGGTGAAATGATCCCTTCTGTGTGTCTAAAATTATCCCTGGAATCATTTTACCCCATTAATAGTTTCTGTTTACAGATCATGCCGAGAATTTATAAACGTAAAACTAATCGCCAAAAGAGGCCTGAAGAACAAATGCAAATGGCATTAGAGATGGTATGGCTTACAAAACCGCGAGAAGAGAATTTGAGGTCCCTGTGATGTTAATAGAAAGAAGAGCCAAAGGTTAAAATAAAATAGCTGTAGGCTCAGCTGAAAAGTTAGGTAGCAAACAAACAGTGTTCAACCTGGAACAAGAACTGGAACTTGTTGACATGGAGTCCAGAATAATATACAGGCTGACCACTCAGGATTTCCTAACCTCAGCTCACCAAAAATGACAGAAAGAAATACATAGATGAAATGAAAAATAAGTGGGCAGATACAAAGTTAAGTAAATTCACTACCTTCAACAAATGAAGTCTTGTGGTTTTGCCTTCAACTCTAGCCACAATTAAAATTTTCCCTTAAGGGGATCATTATACCTCACCTTCCCCTACTGAATGTTCGTGCAAAAATTTGAGAAGGATCCTATAATCAGAATCATAGAATTAATTTTTTTTACTATTTATTTTATACATTTATGTATATAATTTTCTGAATAATTTCCATAATATAATTCCGATTGTGCTGAGATTCTGCATTCACATATTTTTTATCAAATCTGCGTCCCATATAACATTCTGAGTCTTATTGCTCCACCAAAGAACGCTCAAAAGCTCCTGCTCAGGGCTTTTCTTAAATTTTTAAGTATAGAACCTTTATTCTGCTAAAAATTTAGCCCTCATGAAATTGGTTTTTCTGGAAAACTATCGAGCATAACTTCAGTATACAGTTCGAGGAAAAATAAACTTCGGTGCGAAAAATAATATCCTGTGAATACCATTCACAATGTATCACCTATTCTGAATGCGTCATCTTGTATGACAGATAAATTAAATAAATATATTGTAGTACTATATTTATTTATAAGATAAGGCAATATTAAGGCGCGTAAAGTTTACCTTGGTTGGTTCAGTTTTTCTTAGTTCTCCTAGACTGTTACATACATGACTCAAATAATTTCAAATCTTTTCCGATGAAGGCGTTGTGATGTCGTTGATTTCATATTAGAAAAATTCGAGAAAGAAATGATGATTTGAATATACTGAGAACTATTGATCTCATTTTAATTATTTGTGAATTCGCCTTTTCGTTTCATTATGAAACTGTCTTGAAAATTTCAAGTTTTGAAGAGAACGAACCTACGAAGGAAAAAACTTGAAATTTTAAGACTACAGGTTGACGTGATTCGAACAGAAAAGTTAAATTTCCCAAATGGCTCGGTTAAGTTCGTTAACCAGCCAAATCGTACAGGGTGTTCCATAAAATATGGCCATTCGGAATTGTTGTTCCTCAATATCTTAGGAAAAACGAAACCAATCAAAATGAAATGTTACGGCCGAATGCAAGCAAGATGTTCATAACAAGCCTCAATTTTGTGGCCATAGTGTAAACATAACCATGAAAAATTCAATTGGAATTTTGAAAAGAAAAAGCTTCATATTTCCATAAAAAATTATCCGATTCGGATGAAATTTATTCCATAAATGAAGATTGATGCACTGAATATTCATGAGCATTTTGTTGCCATAGTGTTAACAGAACCATAGAAAATTCATTTGGAATATTGAAAAAAAGAATCTTTATATTTCCATAACAGGATATCCGATACAGGTGATTTTTTTTGCGACTGAAGACTGTTACACTAAATCTCCATGCAACATTTTGTGGAAAAGAAAAATCCCTATATTTCCATAATAGGATAACCGATTCAAGTGAAATTTATTTCGTGAATGAAAACTGATATACTAAATGTTCATGAAAATTTCAAGAGGATCGCATCATCAGAACCATAGAAATTAATTCTTGTAACTATTCATCATCATTTTTTGAATAATTTCCAGAATATAATTCCGATTGTGCTGAGATTCCGCATTTATACACTACTGGAAAAAATTAAAGGATCAAAAAAAAATTCCAAATTTTTTGGCAATTTTCAACATGCCGTAACTTTGAGAGGAATGGTCGTAAAAGGAATTTAAAAAAAGGAAATTGTAGCTCCAAGTGTCTAGTTTTTGGATTAGAACTTCAAAAATTTTAATTTTCAGTGGTTTTCGAGTAATGATAGAAAAATCAGCAACAAAAAAATTCTCAAAATTTTACCACTTATTTTTTTCTTGTCTACGAGCGTGGAAATTTTATTTTTGCATAATCGTTATAATGATGGGATACTTTGTTAATTCAGCTTTAATTTATTTTTTTATTGACCTCAATACGTCCACTTCTCGCCGAGATATCGGTCTTCAAATTTAAAAGGATCCATTAACATGGCTGAACGTTTGAGAGCCGTTATTGAAAACAGGAGTGGCAATACCCGTTATTAAATTAATAAAAATTTTATTTGTTAGTTTATTTTATTTTTCTTTTTTTGAAATTTATGTACTATCTGCAAATAAAATGCGGAAAAAGCTCGAGAAAATTCTTTTTTGCCTTTTTTAAAGATATTACTTCACAGAGCAAAAAACGTGATCCTTATTTTTTTTCAAAAATTCAATCGAGTCAAACAAAAAAACGGCTCGCTGGATTGAGTTGGCTCTTCGTAAGGTTTTTATCAACATATTGAACTGTGAAAGTCACACTTAACATTATTGGTTTCCTCAACATTTTCGATCCAGCGGTAGATTTTCCAAGAAACCACCAAAAGCCCTTTTTTTGTTTAATTTTTATATTGATGCGACATGAAGAAAAAAAAATTTCTATGAATAAGCAATTCATGTTCATGTTCATTAATGGGAGTTCATTTAAGGTCTTGAAACCCTCCTTCAGTTTTCTGTGCGATCATTGGTTGCTGAGAAATCGATAATCAAAGACAAATGAATCCTCTTCCATTTGAAGACCGATATCTCGGCGATAAGTAGACGTATTGAGGTCCATAAAAAAATAAATTAAAGCTGAATTAACAAAGTATCCCATCATTACTCGTATAACGATTATGCAAAAATAAAATTTCCACGCTCGTAGACAAGAAAAAAAAAGTGGTAAAATTTTGAGAATTTTTTTGTTTCTGATTTTTCTATCATTACTCGAAAACAACTGGAACTTAAAATTTTTGAAGTTCTAATCCAAAAACTAGACACTTGGAGCTACAATTTCCTTTTTTAAAATACCTTGTACGACCATTCCTCTCAAAGTTACGGCATGTTGAAAATTGCCGAAAAATTTGGAATTTTTTTTGATCCAGTAGTGTAATTCCGATTGTGCTGAGATTCTGATTTGATATATTTGGTATCAAACTCAAATCCCATAAAAAATTTTGAGGTGATAGCCTTATTGCTCCACCAGAGAACGAGCGCTCAAAAGCTCCTGCTAAGGGCTTTTCTTATTTTTTCATATAAGTACCAAGACATATTTCCCATTCTAGTTCCAACTATTTATTTTGTTATGGTCCTTGGAGTGGTTGTCATTTTCAGATAATAAAATTAATTACATACAATTGTAACATCTATTTATTTTGGTAGATAAGTCAACTTATGTTGCGTCAATTTCAAAGAATGATAAATGATTATTCTAGGTATACTTACCGTTACCAAACTCATCATTAATAATTTCGTGAAATGTTATCAATCAACTTACATAATATTTTTCAAATTTTTACTCATTCTGAACGAATCGTAAAAGTCATGATACCAAATAAATAATGATAACAAAAAAACAATCATGCAACGAACTGTACCCGCATGATTCATCTATCCAATGTGACTGAAATGAAAACACGTTTTTATTCACGACTATTGTAAAATCCGTCCATTGTACGTCTCTGTGCTCGGCCTTAATAATACCCATTAATCACAAGGGAATAATGAGATTATAATTCACTGCTGTCAGATGCTTCAAAGATTTAGCTTTGGTATGATATTCTTTAAAGTTGGGTATTTCTTCAGTATACTAAAGTACTCCAACTAACAAATATAGTATACCTTATCAATCGAGGGCAAATCTAAATTAAAGCTTTTATTATTACAAAATATACAATGACCAGTTCTCCAAAAATTTCGCATGTGTCAACTTGACTTTTTCCACGCTTGTCATAGAAGGGTCTTGTCGCGGTCGCCAAAGGTTAAAATCTTCAAGAAATATATTCAGTAATCGTCGATGAAGTATGGTATGCTACAGTACATGAACTTTAATTGTAAAATATTTTCAAGAGGAATCTACTTCCGGTTTCACCGGAAACGAATGTAACTTCGTTATTTCAAATGCAACACCCTGTATATTTATACATATTCGAATTCTTCGTTCAATTGTACACTGATTTGATGTATGATATGTGCAACCACTCAAGCGGTTCTTGAATTATAGCCTTATTTTCAATTTTTTTGAAAAAAAGGTTGTCACAAATTAGTGTCCATATCTTCGAAATCCCTCATTACAAGAATTTCTATTTGCGAAAGTGGAACAAAAGAAAGTACGCTGATACTGTTTCTTGTATAACTTATGAGGAAATATTATACAGGGTGTCTGAAAGAGGTTCCCAAAGTGAGCCTCAATAAAACTATGAAATCTCACTTTTTTCAAATGGCAACCCTATAATTTTGTAATACCAATCGATTGCTCGTCAAAAACCAGTTATGGTGTCCTGAACATTTCATGCCTCTAAAATCAGTATTTTTGCCGTTATTCAATAAAATTCGAATTTCACGATTAAAGACAGGTTTCGCACAGTTTGTAAGCTTGCATTTTTGAAGTAGGCTATGTTAGGAACTGTCATTCTTACTTTTTCTTACAGATCAAGCACTAAGCAAAACATGCAATAATAATTTCACTGGAATGATATATCAAGGGTATGTTCTTTATTTGCGGCAAATGTAACAAATTCCTAGAAAAGGTAATTAGAAATTCAACGAACGAAATTCACATTTACTGACTTTAACGAAATCAAAATCGAAATTCCTGTGCAATGATAGCAATGATAGATATCATTAATTTGGCAGATGTAATTAATGATATCTATCATTAAAAAAGAGAATGTAAAACATGGTAAGTTTTTGCATATGGTTCATAAGGAATTATTTATTTATCACTGGAGAGAAAACCGATGGCCGATTAGTTGAAATAAAGAGGTTTCTGATACAAATTCGAATCAAAATTTACCATCTATTTAGGAACAACCTGTAAATTTTTTCTCTTGCATATTAGGGTAGTAAAATCTAAAACATGGTTTAAGTAACAGTTCCCGAAAATTTCATATTTTTGGCGTGAAGGGAAAAGAAATAGCTGAAAATTCAAGACGAAAAACAGTTTTTTGTGAATAACTCAGAAAATATCCACTTTAGGGCAAGGGTGTGATGCATACACTCACATTATTTTTTAACGTAAATTCAATATCTGCCATAAAAAATCGGGGTTCTAATTTGAAAAAATTGATTTTTCAACGTTGAAAGCGATTTTTTCACCCCCTGTATCATTGAATCGAGATTTCGATTTCTAAAGTGGATACATCAATCTTACATCTTGAAAAATCCCAAAAATGAAAATTTTCCATCCAAAAACCTTGAAGTTATTCTTGTTTCAGCGGAGCTCTATTTTCGATTTTTTTTTTCGTATTTTCCCGCTCAGAGAGAATTTTCCAACCAAAACTGAAAAATGTTACATCAAAATAACTTGAAATTTTCTAAGGAATCGATTTCTGCAATAAAAAAATGGTGTTCTAATTTGAAAAACGGAAGTTGACGTCATTTCCGGAAAAACCGGAGGTGCTCATGCCTTGAAAATATTTTAGATTTCATCAGCATCGTGAAATACTTATAAGTGCTGAATTTCATGAAAATACGTTCAGTAGTTTCCCGTATAAATATGGGTGAGGTTCCTCGTGAAAGACCCTGTATACCAGGGGCCGCGGCCCCCCCTGAAAACTGAGGCTAGATACGCCTATGATTTCCGGTCTTTACCATGATGAGAGCATGTAGATCAATGAATTCCCGCAAAATTTGTACTTGGTAGGTGTTCAAACAAAGCCGACAATGAAGGGGGTTGAAGATTAGCTTCATTCTTCATTCCTTTCTTTCGTTAGTTCAGAGAACACAATATGGACAGTTCATGGAAAATCCCTGTGGGCTTAGATGTAGAGCTCTTCCCTTGAATTTTCCCCGTTTTATTGATTTATCTCGAGTGGTTCATTCGAAATTTCATCGGGCGTGATTTCGAGAATTTAATCTTGAAATATTGGTTCAGTCTGCTGCAGTAACAAATACTTTTCATGAGAAAAACTGAAAATTATGCTTGACTTCTTTGTGTTTACAGAGATTTCATGAAATTATTTTATAATCATTCGCGATACTTACGAATTTATTCGTAATATATTGCTGGAAGTTTGACTGTATAGGGTGGTCAGATTCGATGGTTTAGTAGTACCTACATCTCCTGAATTGAAAAAAATAGAAAAAAAATTGAAAGAAGCACTGAGCCGCTGATTCTGAGCGCTCATTCATTGCATAGACAAACTAAAAAATTAGATGAGCCACTCGTATATTCCGCGCCATCTGCCGGAGGAGGAGACTGATACACGAAAAAATTATTTTCAATTTGAGAGTTAGATGTCGTTGCATTCATGGAAATCCCATCGAGAAAATAGTAAGTATGTAAAATCATAGACTAACTAAACGTCTATGTGTAAAATCATTATTATCAAAAAACCTTTGAATTGTCAACTGACACAAGGAGTGGTTTGACACGTTCTTTTTGAAATATAATAAATTTCGATATGCCTGTAAGAGTGATAAGACGTGTTATTGGATGTGAAAATCGAGATGCAAGAAGGTAATTATAAAATATATATGTATATTCTGTTACCTATAAGAATCAAGATACTCGTAGTTTTCAAAAAAGTTTTTCATGTATTGAATAAGTTTAGTGCAATTATTAATTTATTGATTAGATATTTATGAGATAAATCTGTATTTTCAATTGGTGATACCTATTTCAGTAAATAAATTTTTATTCTATCCAGAATTTGATTATTGATCCTCATTTCTCGATTCCAAAAGAAAATCAGATGAAAGTTCGTTGCAGGTATTGTTTTCATGAGAATAAATATCCTCACTCATCGATAACTTGCACGAATCCATTTCTGATATACTTTTGGAAATTGAATTTCAAAAAACTTTTTGCCTACCGTAACATGGGGATACTTTGAATCCTAGGGTTAATTTGATCAAAACTTAGTTATTACTTGAAACTATTATAGTGCTGACATCTTTTGTGCACCCTCAAAACTATCAGCTCAGTCGGCAGCACTGATGGTGTGGTTAGTCAATTAGGACGATTCAGGCGATGAGGAAGCACATGCGTGTGATTAGCTTATTTATTTCTGACGGAACCATTTCGTTGCATTTATTTCATCTGGAAAACTTACCATCTACAACAGTAAGTTTATGAATACAGATTGTCACTTTACTTGTATTTTTCCTGTCATGTATTTGGTAGTGCTATTAGTGGACATTCAAATCTGGATTTCAATTGGTTTATATTTTGAGACATATTTCATTTCAGGGGGCAAGTTTGATCAAGACCTGGGGAAACATTGGTCAGGTGATCAATGTTGCCCCAACACGTATATCTCGATAAATAAACACAAAAATAACTAGATTGTTGTTATTATTTTTTTCAGAAATGCCTCTCATGCATAAAAGAGTACTCGGAAGTCGGTTGTGCCTCGATTATACCCCTGAAAAATTTGAAGAAGCGGTACAAATAGTTGTTGACGGCACTTTTCAAATAGGAAAAACTTATTGCTGACAATGTATCCGTGATTAAAAGAGAAGATATTGTCGAGATTCAGGCTAGTCCTTCAGAGTAATATGACTCCGATTTCAATTTAAACTATAAATTTGAAACTGACATCGCGGTGGTTGAAGTTTGAATATTTTTTTTCAATTTTCCTTCATTTTTTTCTTAACATGTATAAATGGTTTCTTTTCTGTAAGTATTTGATAGTTTCTGTGCCTTAGTTTAGGTCATTTTATTCTAACGGAATTCATATTCCATAATATTTCAATATATTTTGCGATGAAAGTTTGTTTTAATTTCATAAATATTCCCGCATATTGAAAATTAGCTGGTTATACTTGAGGTATGAACATCTAATTTGTTTCTCTACTTCCATTGATCGTTATATTGGGGTAACTTTCGTATTCCGTATAAAATGCAAGTGTGATCAAAGTATCCCCAAAATCAGTATACTTATATTTGATCACTCGGTTTTAATTTTTTTCTCAGAAAATCGTTCATTTTTCAGATCTCGTATTTCTAGAATATATTTGAAGGGTAAAACCGATTATTGTCGTGTTTAAATAATATCTCTATTCGCAAAAAAAACAATGTTATTCGGTATCGAAGATGAAAACTGATCAAAATATCCCCATGTTACGGTATATGGGAGTACCTACCTATTCAAAATGTGCACTACAGAATTCTTTTTTCGGCAGCTTTACGATACAGATTCCTTTTTCAATTGAGGTTTTTTCACGAATTAGTAATGTTGTACAAAAACAGATGGCGTTGAAGCTTGTTCTACTAGTGTCTCATCTATTCTCCGTTTAGTTGGTCTATGATTCATTGGTGAAGCAATAACGCTATTATCTCAAAATTTTGTATAGGACTTGGGATTCATTCTTAGTATGTATATGAATTCATAAATTCGGCATGATCGGTATTATATTCTGACAGTTGTTCAACAAAGAAAATATATAAATATCAATAATAAAAAAATTTAATTCGTTGGTTCAGATGATGAATGAATTTCACTCGAATCGGATTTCCTGTTATGGAAATATTTAGATTCTTCTTTACAATATTCCAATTGAATTTTCTATGGTTCTCTTAACACTATGGCCACAAAATTTTGCGTGGAAATTCAGTATATATCAGTCTTCCTTCACAAAATAAATTTCACTCGAATGGGATATCTTGTTATGGAAATATAAAGATTTTTTTCAATATACCAATTGAATTTTCTGTGGTTCTGTTAATACTATGGCCACAAATTTTGCATGAGGCAAAGATTATATAGTAGGCAAAGATTATATGGTATCTATAAAGATCGGAAACGACACGACTACAGTGTATGAGCGCCATCTCTGGGTCAAATGTGAACTAATGTCACTATAGAATGGTTATAATTCTGGTTCTATGTTTATAAGTTTCGAAATCAATATACATGGGAAATGTCATTGATATAAAAAAGTGCCAATCAATTCGTTTGCACCATAGATCTATAATTACTTATTCTTATTAGGTCTATGGTTTGCACAAATATTATTTCACTTCGAACGGCTTTTGCCGTTAGTGTCGTCTCGAAAAAAGTGGAAAAAAGATGAGTTTGTACCCTTCAGTAATGCAGATTACGAACGAGATAGTGAAACTGGATGATCAACTGGTGTTTTATGGATGTATGCAGGTAAAGCTATATCTTGGCTTGATCAACGTCAAACATCTGTTGCTATTTCCACGATAGAGGCAGAAATAGTGGCTGATAGTCAAGCTGCACGGAAAATGAAATGGTTAAAGTGGCTATTCAGGAAAAGTTTTCCGAAAATTCAAACAGTGATGGTGGACAACGAAGCTGCAGTTGAATTGAGCCAGAAACTGGAATTCCACAGACGCACTAAGTATTTTCATATTTAATCCATGTATAAATCTTACAATAATACCCTAATATTTCTGTAATATCTTCTATAAATGCATAATAAAAATATTACACATGAAATACTGAATTTTATTGAAAATTATGGATTTAAAATATAAAAATGAAACATCCTGAAGGAAATACGAATTTCGCATCAATTCTCATTACAGTTTTCTTTATATAATTTCTAATCAAAATTACAGATTTTATATAAAAATTGATTTTCAGTGCCATCTCTGGGTCAAATGTGAACTAAAAAATGTAGTCGTTTTTTAGTACTACGAATGCAGGGCCGTTTCCTATCTTTCTATACTCTATAATCTATGGCATGAGGCTTATTATGAGCATCTTACATGTGGCGGTAGAATTTCATTTCGATTAGTTTCATTTTGAATTGCCATTATATTCGGAACACTGTGTATGATTTGGCTGGTTAACGAACTTAACCGCGGCATTTGGGAACGGAACTCACCCTGAAAATCTCAAGTCTCTAGGACAATCCCTTCAAAAGTTATCGTGCTAACGGCTGAAGGGTCTCACGGACAGAATTAAATTTGACCACGAATTCGTCATCAGGGAGTTTCACCCTATCGTTTGAGACCATTGTCGGCTCAAAATTCGAAAATAACAGACATTTGGGCAAAACCATATAGCACTCATCGTTTAAGTAGAAAGAGCTGTCAAAAAAAGGCAGAAACTATGCTTTACTTTTATGTGCAAATCTATTTCATGATCTCGTTTCATCATAATAAGCGATTACATATCCAGAGAAGACGTTTTCGAATCTAGAAATTTTCAAGGTTTGTTGAAGATTTGAATTAATCGATCACTGGAATAAGTTGTTTTCAACATATTTGAACACAAATAACGTTTTCCTTATATTAAGAAATGTTCATGATTATTCTGATCATCCCACCATCTCATTATGAATACAAGGCTACCTCATCGTAAACATTGTAGTTATTTTTACTGGGAGTAACATTCTTATTATGTCACAGATTATAAAGGGTTTTCCAATAAAAGGTGTTATTTTGAATAGCCCACTATTTTGGTAGATGTCACGTTTGAAGCTGTCATTTTTTGACATTTGACAAGTACAAACTAAGCCGTTAATAAAAATGGAATTATACACACTTCAAGAACACATTGAAATTATTAAAAATCACTATAAAATGGTGAAAATTGGTAAAACTCGAACATTTTTGGGTCGTCGTGAAGCACTTTGTCGGACCACAATAAAGAAATTGGTGGAAAAATTCGAGCTGTTGGGACAAGTTAGTGATGTGAAGATAAAACCGTCGCTCAAGAACAGCCGAGGGCATTGCTGCTATATCCGAAGGTGTTGAAGAAAACCCAAGTTTGTCCATTCCTCGTCGTTCTTTGGAACTAGGCATTTCACAAACGTCATTACACCGTATTTTGCATAAAGATTTGGGTCTTAAGGCTTATAAAGTTCAGTTAACACAAGAACACAAGCCGGCTGATTATCAACAACGTCGTGTCTTTGCTGATTGGGTCTTCGAAATGCATGAAAATGATCCGGAATTCCACCGAAAAATCATCTTGAGTGATGAGGCCCATTTCCACCTCGGTGGAAAATTTCATTAAAAGAATATGGTCCTGTAAGCGTGGTCGTGCTGGTCATTTGCCTGAGCTTATTTTCCACTATTAACGGCATATTCTTCTCTATAATGAAATAAATATCCGATCATTTATATTGAAAAATGTCGTTTTTCTTTGAATATCAAAATAACACCTCTTATTGGAAAACCCTTTGCTTGGCATCGTCTAAAAATGCATGTATGAAGGCATCTAAGTTTACTTTTTACTCTGAGGTTTCAATATTCATCTCAAACTGTAGATTTTTTCTTATAAATTACAATTCTTGACAGTATTCTGCACCCCTATCATAGCCGAAATGTGTCTTCTCCAGAGGGTCTCATTCAACAATTCAGCACATCCATTAATAATTAGTTCGCATTATGTGCATCGGTCTCTGCATTATTAACCTTGATGGTTTCCCACACGGCATCCAGTTATGTTAAAATTGATGTTACTCACTAGGGTATAATGGGTGATGATGTGCAACAACCAACTAACGACTTGGTAATGAGAAACTAAATTCCTAGCAGCGGAATTTTTGGCGTTAATAAATTAAATTGGAGAATGGGAGATTAATTTCATGGAAGAATACTATATGGGTCAGGAGATTTGATTCGCTTTTTCACCGAGCTAATTCTTCATATATACAGGGTGGCCGGGCGAATTACTACAACAATTTTTTTTAGATTCCTGAGACCCGTAGCTATCCGAAAATACCCCATGTATAGTCCGAATTTTTTGTATATCGATTAAAATATATTCTGGGAGGAATCTGCATTTCTGAAAAACTTTATAGGTACTCCCAGTCTCTGAAACAGAAATAATTAAAACATTTTTAGTTAAGATGAAGTGTTCCTGTGAGAATCTTTGCACTTATTTGTCAGGAGCAAATTCGTCTCGAAAAAATAGTTGCCTAACAGTAAAACGATACATTGTCCTTTTCATTAATTTCCTTTTTCAGTTTTACTGTTAGGCAACAATTTGTTCAAGACCAATTTGCTCCTGACAAATAAGTGCAAAGATTCTCACAGGAGCACTTCATCATAATTAATTTTTTTAAATTATTTCTGTTTCAGAGACTGGTAGTGAGAACCTATAAAGTTTTTTAAAAACAATTTTTTGTAGTTCTCGAGTTATGATTTTTTGATTGTTTTTGAGCGCTCGTTCTACTTAAACGAGTGCTGAATCGTTCTTCCCGAATGTCTGTAATTTTCGAATTTTGAGCCGAAAATGGTCTCAAACTATAGGGTTCTACACCCTGATGACGATTTCGTGGTCAAATTCAATTCTATCCGTTGGGCCATCCGGCCGTTAGCACAATAACTTTCGAAAGGATTTTCCTACAGACTTTAAATTTTCAGGCTATGTACGGTTCGCGAATGGCTCGGTTAAGTTCGTTAACCAGCCAAATCGTTCCTTAAAATATGGCCATTCAAAATGTTTGTTCCTAAATATTTCAGACAAAATGGAACCCATCGAAATAAAATGTTGCGGCCATATGCAAGATGCTCATAATAAGCTCCATGCAAAATTTGGTGTCCATAGTGTGAAGGGAACCATAACAAATGGAATTGGAATATTTAAAAGAAGAAACTTGACATTTCCATAAAAAAATATACGATTATGATGAAATTCGTTTTATAAATAAAGATTGATACACTGATTGTTCATGCATAATTTTGTGGCCATAGTGGTAACAGAGCCATAAAAAAATCAATTGGAATATTGAAAAGAAGAATCTCTATATTTCCATAACAGAATAACCGATTCAAGTGAAATTTATTTTGTGAATGTAAATTGATATACTGAATGTTCATGCAAATTTTCAAGAGAATCGCATCATCGGAACCATAGAATTTTATTTTTGTAATAATTTATTTTCTACATATTTAATTTTTTTAATATTTCCAGAATATAATTCCGATTGCTCTGAAATTGATATGTTTGATATCAATATCAAGTGCTCCACCTAAGAACGAGCGCTCAAAATCTCCTGCTCAAGGTTTTTCTTAATTTTTTGATGTATTTTGCTAGCGAAGTTTGAAAAACTCATATCTCTTTATAATCCTTATACAGTGAGTATTTTGCAGTTTATATTTTGTTTAACATGGTCGGCCTGAATGCTGCTACAATAAAAAAATATTCAGATTCCTGAATTTACTGCAAGTTACCCAGAAATTTCTTGAGCCAGAACTTCAGTTTTCAGTATATACTCAAACATTCATTTTCGATTCAAAAATACAAAAAGGGTTTTAGCTTTCGGCTAAGTTTGAAAATTTCGCAGAGTCACATGAAAAAACCTAAGTTTCAACATTCAGTTGTGTTAAAATTGATGTTAATCACTAGGGTATAGTGGGCGATGATGTGCAACAACCAGCTGACGACTTGGTAATGAGGAACTAAATTCCGAGTAGCGACATTTTTGTCGTAAATGAATTTAATTGGAGAATGAGAGGAGATTTATTCATGGAGAAATACTGCCCGGGACCAGCAGATTTTATTCGTTTTTGAGCGCTCGTTCTACTTAACCGAGTGCTATATCGTTTTGTCCAAATGTCTGTAATTTTCGAATTCTGGGAAGAAATCTCACTGAGAATATAAAAAATTTAAGAAAAACCCTGAACGAGTGCTTCTGAGCGCTCGCTCATTGGTGGAGAAATATTACCTCAAAATTTTTTATAGGACTACTGAATAAATAAATGCAAAATCTCAGGATAGTCCGGTCTATTTAGACCAAAAATGAGCTGAATTTCTGTGAAGTTGTTCAAAACATAATTATAAACAATGTCTAAAAGTTCCCCATCATTCCCCTGTAAGGAAAAAAATTTAAGTCAAGGTCAAAGGTAAAAAAATGAGTTTTTCGCGATTGTCGGCAAAACGGTAAGTTTTATCATGCAAGTACCTCAGACAAAAATTGTAGATCATAAAATTATCTATAAAAAATGTATCGAGACTTTTTTTCTTACGAGCCACCGTTTCTGAGATATGACGATTCAAAAAGTTATAACTACGCGCTAAGTACACTACCTCATAGGTAGCGTGGAAACGTGTGCATATTATGACGATAACGACTTTTATAACTTTTTGAATCGTTATATCTCAGAAACGGTGGCTCGTAAGAAAAAAAGTATTGATACATTTTTTATGGATAATTTTATGATCTACAATTTTTTTCTGAGGTACTTTTATGATAAAACTTACCGTTTTGCTGAAAATCGCGAAAAACTTATTTTTTTGACCTTTTACCTTGAATTAAATTTTTTCCTTACAGGAGAATGATGGGGAACTTTTAGACATTGTTTATAATTATGTTTTGAACAACTTCACAGAAATTCAGCTCGTTGGGACTTTATGTACCTTCGAATGTCTAAATAGACCGGACTAGGACGATCGGAAAGATATTCTGGAAATTATTCAAAAAATTAGATATGTAAAATAAATAATTAAAAAAAACCAAATTTCATGGTTCTGATTATGCAATCCTCTTGAAACTTTGCACGAACATTGAGTATATCAATCTTCATTCACAAAATGAATTTCACTCTAATCGGATATCTTTTTATGGAAATATAAAGATTATTTTCACTATGGCCACAAATTTTGAATGACGCTTATTATGAGCATCCTGCATATGACAGCAGAATTTCATTTCGTTTTTTTTTTGAGATATTGAGGAACAAATAATTTGAAATTCCATATTTTTTTGGAATACCCTGTATGAGTTGGCTGGTTAACGAACTTAACCGCGGCGTTTTGGAACCGAACTCATCCTGAAAATTTCAAGTCTCTAGGACAATCACTTCGAAACTTATCGTGCTGACGGACGGCCCCACGGACAGAATTAAATTTGACTACGGATTCGTTATCAAGTAGTCGAACTCTATCGTTTGAGATCATTTTCGGGTCAAATTCGTAAATTACAGATATTTGGACAAAACGATATAGCACTCGTTTAAGGAGAGCGCTCAAAAAGCAAAGATATGAAAAGGGCACTACAAAAAGAAACAAGGAAAAATCACTCAGTGAAGGCTTTACGCGTGGAAGATAAGTTATTCGATATTATTTAAATTTTTACTACGAATTCATACCAAAACTTCTCCCAATTCTCCAATGCTACACTTTTTTGCCCAAATGTCTGTAATTTTGGAGTTTTGGGCCGAAAATGGTCTCAAACCATTGGTTTCGTTCACGTTTGACAACTGACAGCACATCGGAGGTATAACAACCCCACTTTTCCTATGTAAATCATAGCAAAACAACGAGAGATTTTGGTTTTTCTCAAGTGTTTCAGTTGATTTATTGCTTCTTTGGACTGAAAAATCGTGAAAATAGACCTATAAAATTGTTTAATAAGTTCAGATCATATTCATCGAGGACGATATGTAGAAAAATATCAGTTTTGGACATTCACCCTTATCTACTGCATAAGATTTATCTATCTAATGTGTCTTATTCCGATGATAAAATGTATCCTGATATTATTATCAATTAAATCAAGAAGACAAAGAGATTAGCCAGTTTCAGGATTCATATTTGGACAAGGAGGAAATATAGAACACTATAGGATGTATTTCCAATTCACCCGTTAGAGAAAGGAGATGAAATGTACTTGTTAATGGACAAAATTGTTGTGATAACTCGAGTTTTTATAAATATATGTCCTGAAATCATATCACTGGATTAAAACTCATCTGGATGTTCTTTAATTTGCAGTATATCTTTTGTTTTTTATATGAGACAAGTAAAAGGTAACTGCTATCTCCGCTTTTCACTATTTTATAGAATATAGCATAAGCATACTTACTTCTAACTGTGTATTTAAAAATTTTTACAATTACATATTAGATAATTAAGTTTTTATTTATACAAGAGACTATAATTTGTTGTATTGAATGATGAATGCTTCACTTTCGACAAAATATTTATTTATTTTTGTAATTTGTATTTGATAGAAATCGTTTTCTACGTTGTGAATAATTGAAATTTAGTTGTTAATATTGATAAAATCCTTCATTTTTTCAATGAAATCATCATGGAATGGGCTTTCATTTCAATAAACAAATATGATAATTTTTCTTCTTTCAATTTATTGAAGAATAAATATTATAAATATCATATGATTCACTGCAGCAGCATTCTATGTTTCCACTGAATAACTGATAATATCAGGATACATTTTATTTCTGAAAAGAGCCAAGTTCGATGGATAAATATCTTCCTCCTACAGTTGACAAGGGTGAATACACTAAACTGATATTTTTCTACATATCGTCCTCGATGAATATGATCTGAACTCATTAAAAAATTTTATAGGTCCACTTTCTCGATTTTTAGTCCAAAGAAGCAATAAATCAACTAAAACACTTGAGAAAAACCAAAATCTCTCGTTGTTTTGCTATGATTTACATGGGAAAAGTGGGGTTGTTATACCTCCGATGTGCTGTCAGTTGTCAAACGTGCACGAAACCAATAGGGTTCGACTCCCTGATTACGAATTCGTGGTCAAATTCAATTCTGTCCGTGGGGCCCTCCGTTAGCACGATACCTTTCGGGGGGATTGTCCTAGAGACTTGCTACATTCAAGGTTGGTTCAGTTCCTTACCAGCCAAATTGTACAGGGTGTTCCATAAAATATGGTCATTCAAAATTTTTGTTCCACAATATCTCAGGCAAAATGAAAACAATCGAAATGAAATTTTGCAAAATGCAAGATCCTCGTAATAAGCCTCATGCAAAAGTTTGTGGCAATAGTGCCAACAGAACCATAGAAAATTCAATTGGAATATTGAAAAAAAGGTTTCTTATATTTTCATAACAAGATATCTGATTCGAGTGAAAGTTGTTTTGTGAATGAATATTGATATACTGAATGTTCATGCAAAATTTGAAGAGGATCGCATTATCAGAAACATAAAATTCAATTTTTACACATTTCAGTTTTTGAATAATTTCCAGAATATTATTTAGTCTGGTCTATTTAGACATTCGAAGTTACATAAAGTCCCAACAAGCTGAATTTCTGTGAAGTTGTTCAAAACATAATTATAAACAATGTCTAAAAGTTCCTCATCATTCCCCTGTGAGGAAAAAATTTTATTCGAGGTCAAATGTCAAAAAAATTAGTTTTTCGCGATTTTCAGCAAAAGGTTAAGTTTTATCATAAAAGTACCTCAGACAAAAATTGTAGATCATAAAATTATCTATAAAAAATGTATCAAGACTTTTTTCTTACGAGCCACCGTTTCTGAGATATAACGATTCAAAAAGTTATAAAAGTCGTTATCGTCATAATATGCACACGTTTCCACGCCACCTATGAGTAGTGTACTTAGCGCGTAGTTATAACTTTTTGAATCGTTATATCTCAGAAACGGTGGCTCATAAGAAAAAAGTATTGATACATTTTTTATAGATAATTTTATGATCTACAATTTTTGTCTGAGGTACTTTTATGATAAAACTTACCGTTTTGCTGAAAATCGCGAAAAACTCATTTTTTTGACATTTGACCTCGAATAACATTTTTTCCTCACAGGGGAATGATGAGGAACTTTTAGACATTGTTTATAATTATGTTTTGAACAACTTCACAGAAATTCAGCTTGTTGGGACTTTATGTAACTTCACTCTCATTTTTTGGTCTAAATAGACCGGACTAATTCAGATCGTGCTGAAATTTTGCATTTATTTATGAAGTATCAATCTCAGGTCCTTAACAAACTTTTGATGTAATAGTATGATTGCTCCACCAAAGAACGAGCGATCACAAGCACCTGCTCCAGGCTTTCAGCTATCTAAATTTTGTCATTTTCATTCCAACGTAACTTAAACAAATGCAGACAAATTATACCATTGTTTATTTAACCGCAAATCCCCATTCATCATTGTTTTTAACAACACCTGCCACCGGAAATAATCCTGATAGCAATAATCCTGCAAATAGAGCGAATAGGGCGGTGAAATTCACCCCTCCATTGGCAGGGGTTGCAACCCTTCAACATTCTAGGTTAGAAACGCGACCCAAAACCGAAATCAGTCGATGCGAAGAGAAAAAAACATTTTCCCAAATTCACACTCATAAAACGGAAGCAATAAAAAAAATGAAAAGCAGAATGAAAACTACACGAAAAATCCTCGGGAAAACCCAGGAAAATCCACATCTTCCTACCTTATATATCCCTCGTCGAACCGGCCCACCTGCAGTACGGTATATTTTCGGAAAACTCGCACCTGAATCGAAAGCACCAACTGGAAAATCGTGGAAAAACGCGCTGACGTTGTGCAAAACGGAAAAAACAAACGGCGGTTGCGAAAATTTTGTACGGAACGCGAAAAAATCGATAGGATGCAAGTCCGCTCGACTCACACAAGCAGGCTTAGGAAATTTGGGCGAGTCGGTCGGTGTTCGACGTTCGACGTCGCGGATGGCCGTGGATCGTAATTCCCTTTTCTAGGGATTAAATTTAGATGCTCGGGAGGCAGGACGACGTCGTTTTGGCGACATCTAGCGGTTAATTGTTGAGATGGAGAGAGAGAAAATAGATTTCTGCATTAACGTTCGATGGTTCTTTAAATGTTCGGTAGATGTCTCTACAAGTAACAAATGAGCGTGATCCTTATATGGCAGAATAATTTATCGATTATCATCTATGTATCGGTGGCTGTAGGGGCTAAGGCGTGAGCCTACAAGTTCCTACGAAGCTGGAGGTCCGGGTTCGAATCCTGGTGCGGGAATGGAAGTTTGTGTATGTTCTATAGTCTATCCAAATCCGAGAGGCCAAGCGTGAACAAACTAGAAACGCGATTTGGTCGCTCTTATTGGTCGAAGCTTCAGGAACGCCACTTTCGACCAATAAGAGCGACCAAATCGCGTTTCTAGTTTGTTTACGCTTGGCCTCTCGGATTTGGATAGACTATAGTAATCCTACTAGACACTATGGCCCGCATGAATGTCACTCATTGGCTCAGAACCCTTCTGTGGTATAAAAAAATGGAAGGAGTTTCTGGAGAGGGAAAAACTCTGGCGGAATCTTCCAGAGATGGATCCTTCCAATGAGTTCCTTCGGAACTGTGAGACAGCGCGATCCAAAAGATATCTGGACTTTGGTAAGAAACAATTACTCCTCCTCACTGGCTTTCTTACAGGACACTATAGCCTCAGGAAGCACCTGTTGAGGATGGGATTATCGGACACTGACGAGTGAAGGTTTTGTGGGGAGGAGGAAGAACCCCCATTCACCTAATCACGGAATGCTTTGGCATTGTGAGCCTAAGAAGAGAATGCCTTGGGCGAGAAACTTGTGAGAGTGAGGACTAGCCTCGTTGAAGCCTTCACAGATATTAGATTTCATTAGATATCTGGAAGTGGAAGGCGAGCTGTGAAGGGTGTGGCCAGAACAGCTCTGTAAGGGGCACAATTGCATGCGCACTAGAAAATATTCGCAGGGGATACTCTGGCCAGCACATTTACATATGTTGCGACAGCCAGGGAACTCTGAAATCTCTATCCGATGTTAGAGTTGATTCTCTTTTGGTAGAAGAATGCAGGAAAGCTCTGCGTGGGCTGGGCTCTGATAACTTTTTGAAAGTAATCTGGTGTCCGGCTCATGCGGATATCCCTGGTAACGTCAAGGCAGATGAACTGGCTTGGCGGGGAGCCGGATTAGCATTTGTTGGTCCGGAGCCTTCGCTGCCAATCTGTCGCACATCTGTCAGAAGTTTCTTCAGGAACTGGCTGAACAGGGAATTTTCCTCGGAATGGAGCGCAGGGGTGGGCCTAAGGTGGTCGAGGATTCTCATTGAGAGACCGTCCTCGTGATCTGAGGTCAATAGGCTTCTGTTGCTGGAGAGGAAACAACTCGGTCTGGTGACTGGTGCATTGACTGGTCAGTGGTCACCTGTTTAACAAGCATTTGAAGAGAATGGGATTGACGAGCTGCCCCCTTGCCGGTGGTGCAGGAGTACTGATGAAACGGTTGAGCATATTTTGTTCAACTGTGGGAACCTTACTGAGTTAAGGTCAACACACCTAGGAAATCCAACACCTTCTATCCCTATGGTGAGAGGGACCGCTCCTGGCAGGCTCGCGACATTTCTGTCTTCATGTCTGAGGAGCTGAGTCTCTATTGAACGATGCGGGTGAACAATGGCCACAATGGGCCACTAGGCCTCAGTTCGGCTGGAAAGGCACCGCACAGAGTATAGTTCTATTGATACTTTGACAACGAAATTTCGGAATATCGATCTCCATTCACAAAAAAATTTCGTTCGAATCTTTTTATGGAAATATGGAATTTGTTTTTTTCGATAATCCAATTGAATTTTCTATGATTCTGTTCACACTATGGCCACAAAATTTTTCATGAGGCTTGAAATAAGTATCTTGCATTTGGCCGTAATATTTCATTTCGATTGGTTTCGTTTTTTCTGAGATATTGAGGAACAAAAATTTTGAATGAACTTGACTGCGGCATTTGGGAACCGAATTCACCTGAAAATTTCAAGTCTCTAGGACAATCCATTCGAAAGTTATTGTGGTAACGAACGGCCTAATTTTTCTCGAAAAGGAATAAATATTTTTTTATTCTGTTGACGGCATTTGGTACAAGTCAATTTCGACTTAAGATGTGCATAAAAGTCTGCAAAGAAGATGTCAAGCTGTTATTGATGCACGTGGAGGCCATACATTATATTGATAGTCTTAAAATGCTTGAATTCTCTGGGAATAAAATTTCGTTAGAAAATGAATTTGTTCGATAATTTTCTCAGCAGAAATAGTATATAACATTACTAACAAGGTAAGACGGTTTTTACTGGCGAATGGAGGATATAATTGACGAGCCAGTTACCTCCTTGAGCCAGTAAAACCCATTACCTTGCGTGTATTGTTTTATATTTTATTTGTTTCTCATTTGTAAAAAGATTAGATAAATTCCATTAAAATCTCAGAAATTTTCGCTTGGCATTTCTAAAAATTGGATTATTTATGACATCGGAAAATTATGACAACTGTCAGTGGCTTTACGAGAGGGAAGTCCTTCGAGAATATTTGCTCATTTCTGACGAAATAGGCCAGATCCAAATGAAACAAGGCATGAATATCGTTTTAAATACTTTTATAACGTTTATTACTAAAAATATTTGTTCCAGAAATGATGAAATTAGCAGAATGAATGAAATTAGAAGCGAGTACGTGAAACTGTCAGTGAGTTTACAGGTCAAAAAACCTCAAGGATATTTGCAATTTTGAGAAGAAAAATAGATAGATACGAATAAAACAAGGTACAAATATCGTTTTCGAATAGTTTGAGAAGGTTTATTGAGAAAGACATTTGTTCCAGGAACTCTGAAATTAGGGAGATGAATGAAATTAGAAGCAAGTACTTGACAACTCTCAATGTAAATAATACTACTAACTTGTAAAAATTTTACAAAAATTTTACAAGTTTGTCAGTTTTACAAGTTAGTGACTTGATAAAATAAACTTTCTTGATTAATATTGTGTTTTTGGAAACTGACGTTTACAAATGAGAAACAAATAAAATATTTTGCAACAAATCCTAAAACATGTCAATTTTTTTCAATTTTAGCAAATTGTATGTATTCTGGAGGATTTCTGTTACGCCCTGTGTCATCCCAATTCGTCGGAGTTAAATTTATGAACACGAAACACTATTTAGAAAAAAATTATTCGGAAATTTCTCTGATTTTTCGAGCCGTTTCCTGTAGAGTAGCGCATTTATTGTTGTGGGTCCACATCCGTAATTAGTAGGTAATTGGATTGAGTGTCAACAATAATTAACAAATATAAATCACCAAATCACCACAATTTTCTTCCAATTCAACCTAATTGCCTTGAAATGGAACCAATAATTATACAAAATATAAAATTTTAATAAGTTTAAAATCGTTTTGTACTTTGGCCAACGTCATAATTCGCATACCAGATTGGTAATCGATGCTTTGCGAGAAACCTGTTTTATTGTCTGCAGTAATTTTTCCATTTTACTATTTTTCTTCGTCCCAGACAACGAAACAATTGCATCACTGAACATATCTTTTTTCATACGCCATTGGCGTAGATTATGGGGATATTGGGATCCCAAATATTTTATTGTTTAGGTTGATAAATGTGACTACATAGGGAACCCTATGACGAAAGCGCTGAATCCGCAAAAAAATCGTTATAAAGAAACTTTGTTGTACAGAAAATTTGTTTCTATAGTCGGCAATGTCGCGGTCGACTTCACTGATGAATTTTTTTTATCATTCACACTTAAGCACGTCCTTTTAGACATTTTCGCACAACTTTCACACTAGCGTAATGGTTAGATTGAAACCAAACAGCCAGGGGTGTATTTAAAACTGTTTCAGAAGAATCTCTCTGCACGCCGTAATAATTTCGTTTTAGGTCGGGACTCAAAACGTCGTCCGGAAAAATTTCAGGACAAACCCACCCTTATACCTCTTACCATTACCCATTTAAAGAGTGATGTTCTTCGAATATTTCGTTATAGAGAGAATCTACTTCATTTTAGAGGCTGTTTTTAACATGGAATTAGGATTCAAGGTGCAATGTCTTGTACGAAATTCTTTATACAGACGTTCATTATAGAGAAGTTCCACTGTATTTGCTTCGTCCTAATTTCTGCTAATCGGAAACGCGCAATTTTGAATTGCAAAAGGTTTTTAGATGAAAAATCCGAATGGCAGCAGCTGTCAGTAGCATTCGAGAGCTCGTTCTGCCTAAACGAGTGCTATAGTTCTGAACGAATTGTGTAGTTTTCGAATTTTGAGCCGAAAATGGTCTACTCCCTGATGACGAATGTGTAATCAAAATCAATTCTGTCCGTGGGGCCGTCCGGCCGTCCGTTAGCACAATTACTAAGGGATTGTCCTAGAGACTTGAAACTTTCAGGATGAGTTCGGTTCCCAAATGGCTCGTTATCCAGCCAAATCGTATGGGGTGCTCCATAAAATATGGCCATTCGAAATCTTTGTTCCTCAATATCTCAGAAAAAACGGAACCAGTCAAAATGAAATGTTACGGCCAAATGCAAGATTCTCCTTACTCCTTATAAGAATTCAATTGGAATATTGAAAAGAAGAAACTTCATATTTTCATAAGAAAATACTTATTCGATTCGAGTGAAATTTATTTTGTGAATGAAGATCGATATAGTCCGTTCACGAAAGGTTGAGCACATAGTAGGCGTTTCTTTATTTATCTGAAGTTGGCAGTATTTACTGTCATGAAGTAAAATAAAGTCAACGTTGCCGAATGTACCCGGTCTCATCCGACGAGCTTGAGAGTTATCAGAGAACTCTATGCAATATTGACAACATTGCGTATCAATCTGACAAGAAAATAAAGAACATAACCTAATATTTTAATATACACAGTGGAATATGTCAAATTTCCATGGCCAACCGACGGCTCAACCTTTCGTGAACGGATTATAGGTATATATTGAATGTTCATTCGAAATTTCGTGGTCAGAGTGTTAACAGAACCATAGAATATTCAATTGGAATATTGAAAAGAAGAATTTTTATATTTCCAAAACAAGATATCCGATTCGATTCAAATTTCTTTTGTGAATGTAAACTGATATACTGAATTTTCATGCAAAATCTTGTGGCCATAGTGTTAACAGAACCATAGAAAATTCAATTGGAATATTGAAAAGAACAATCCCTATATTTCCATAACAGGAAAACCGATTCAAGTGTGAAATTTATTTTGTGGATCAAAACTGATTCACTGTATGTTCATAAAAAATTTCACGAGGATCGCATCATCAGAACCATATATTTTAATTTTTGTTATTATTTATCTTTTACATTTTCCATTTTTCGAATAATTCCCTGAATATGATTCTGATTGTGCTGAGATTCTGCATCTATATATATGGTATCAATCTCAAATCCCATGTAAAATTTCGAGGTAATAGTATTATTGCTCCACCAGGGCTTTTCTTAATTTTCATCAATACAGCCTATGATCTTATGAGGGTCGAGGGTGTTACAATCAGTATGTGGGAACTGTGTTATCATGTTCATCCAAAGCAGTATGCGGTTCCTCCGCATATGGAAATATGGAAAGTGTACCTATGTTGTCTATACGTTACGCCACTGCTTTTCCCTCTATCGTCCACTATCCAACGTTTCGGATCGGTTGAAAACCTTTTTCATTTCTGCTTCCAAACTAGTTCGTAAAATTCTTGCTGGTGGGCTGTGAACTGAGGAGTGGGAACTTCGAGACTTGTACACGTTAACCATTCTTTCACTAGCAGAGTGTCAGTTCTGTGGTTCTTTCCCAAGTACAGTTTCTCAGTGACCGTCAAGTTCGTATCGGTTTTTGAAATTTTGAATCTTATCTACGAGTGGTTTACTGATAACGAGTACTCAAGGAAACAAGTTGAAGCAGTGAGTATAACGAAAATATTGATGTTAGTTAAGTTGGGGACCGGTGTTGTATAGGTTATGTTTATAATCTGTCATATCTTAGATGTTTTCTTGACATTTCTTAGGAAAACTATACGTGAATTTCGATTTGGCCTTCGAAATATTTGGGGAAAACCTCGGGTTATTGTACTTCTATCATAAAGCGTCATATTCGAAGTTTGAATCGAGGACATTCCTTAGTTCTTTTGCGCTTTAATATAAAAATTTCCACATACGTTAATTAAGTGTTCCGCTGATTCTGTTAACTAACCGGTCGCAAACAGTCTAAGAAAAAAAGGTCTAATCTATCTGCGTCATCTGAAATATTATTTTTCAATATATTTCGTATTCGGGCATTACAGAAAAAATATTAAAATCTCGGAAAGAAGCTGGCAAATTCAAACGATCAGAATTGGCGGTTGAGTGTGACGTACACGTTAGCATTCATTTCATTGGTTGAATGTTGAACCACAGTTTACAACGATGCCAACTGGCCATTCTTTTTTGAATCGTCATCCTTACTAATTATGCTAGCTAGTACGTCATCACATGGCACGACGTTTTAACTAAGAGTGTAGATATCGCATTTTAAATATTAAAATGAAAATAATTACTTGGAACTTGGAGTGAATAATTGGATAGTTATATTTAAGCATTACTTTCTATGCTGGACTATAAGAAAAAAAATTAGAAAGCCCTGAGCAGGAGCTTTTGAGCGCTCGTTCAGTGGTGGATCAATAATGCAAAATTTTGTATAGGACTTGAGATTGATACTGAATAAATCAATGCGAAATCTCAGCACGACCAGAATACTTTTCTGGAAATTATTCAAAAACTGTAATACATAATTTTATGTGAAAAATTATTTTTCCGAAAAAAGTATCGACTTTATCGAAATTTTGCAACAGACTTTTTTCTCCAGAATTGAATGGAAAACCATAAGTTTCATTTTTCGAAAATCTACCAAACGAAAACAATTTTTAAAGGAAAATCATAAGGGGTTGTTATTCTCAACCCCTACTAATAAGGTTATTCGATCAAAAAAAATTGTGTGAGTAAAATCTACTTAGTGCTTCATATTATGTATAGTTTTATGACTCAGTGTTGTTTAGGACTCCTAAAAATAATTGAAAACTGTCAGCTCGTCATCGCCTGTATCTTGGAACGGGGAACGATTTCGAAAAAAAATTATATGAACTAACCCTGCTTATTCTCATCGAGCAATCATCTCTCTAAGTCCCTCGCAAATGTATATAATTATATAATTTTAAGATTGACAGAAGTCACGAAAAATTTTAATTCTAGCTTATTTTTATGTCATAAAATTCCGAACAAATTTCAGATATTAACTAGCCTTCTACAAAACAAGTTCTTTTTGCGATGATATTGAAACTAATATTTCAAATACTCTAAATGCTTTATTTAGCGAATTTTCAAGTCAACTGAAAACATTAACAGACCATTAAGTTAAGTTATCGGTAGAACATTTGAGGTCAAATTCAATTTTGAACGACAAAATTACTTCAAATGATTTTAAACCAATTTATTCACGTCCTTAGGTATTTAATATGTAATCGTTCATATTTCGATCTTTTATTAAGAAAATAAAAAATACAGGGGAACTTCCCTATAACGAACGTCTGTATAACGAATTTCGTACAAGACATTGCACCTTGAATCCAAATTCCATGTTGAAAACACCCTCTAAAACGGAGTGAATTCTCTCTATGACGAAATATTCAAAGAAAATCACTCTTTGAATGGGTATTGGTAAGAAGTTTGAAGGGTAAGTTTTTTCAGAATTTTTTCCGGACGTTTCTAATGAATCCCGGCCTTAAACTAAATCATTACAGCGGGCAGAGGGATTCTTCTGAAACAGTTTTAAATACACCCCTGGCTGTTTGGTTTCAATCTAACCATTACGCTAGTGTGAAAAGTTGTGTGAAAATGTCTAAAAGCAAGTGCTTAAGTTTGAATGATAAACTCAAATTTATCAGTGAAGTCGACCGATACATTTCGGACGATAGAAACAAATTTTCTGTATAACGAAATTTCTTTATAACGAATTTTTTTTGCGGAATTAGCGCTTTCGTTATGGAGATGTTTCACTGTATTAGAAGTATAATTACACTGTGTCCGTAAAGTATTGAACAAATTCATTTTTAGCTAAAATAGTTATTTATTATACAAGGGAAAAAAGTATTAGATTTTAGCTCGAGGTTATATTGTTTCCCGACGCGAAGCGGAGGGAGACAAAAAACCGAGAGCTAAAATCTACTATTTTTCCCGTGTATAATACACTATTTTTTTCTGTGACAAGAAAAACAACGATATAATTGTGAAAGAAATATAACTTCTCACGAAATTACTTTTTTCCCCGGGAAAAAAGTGAGTACTTTTTTCCCGGATACATAGAGACAGGGAAAAAAGGAATTTCGTAAAAAGTCATATTTTGTGACCTGTCAAGAGATATAAAATGTCACATTTTATTCCCGTCACAGAAAAAAGACTATTTTAAGAAATAATCCTGAAACTCGTCGATTTTTTATTTTAATTTACCGTATTTCATTAATAATCTAATATACAAGGTGAATTACTTTCGAGTAATGACGCCACCGTAATTTTTTATATGGAACACTCCCATTTTGTCTCAATTTTTGGATTACTTTAGCTGAGCTGATTCCAAAAATGTATCACATGTTGATTCCGATTGGTACAGGGTAGACAAAAATACAATAGTTTTGTGTGTGCTTATATAAAGTAACATGTTTTGAAACAGCTCATTTTTATTAATCTAAAAATGTAACAAACTACGGGGTGTTACACTTTAACAAATTGCCGCTAGTTAATAAGTATTTTTGATGATATTGTTAATTTGACTAATAGAAAATGTAACCTACGAGTTACTTCAAGAGTACACTCGAAACTATTGTATTTTTGTCCACCCTGTGCCAATTTGGATCAACATGTAATACATTTTTGGAATCAGCTCAGCTGAAGTAATCCGAAAATTGAAACAAAATGGTGGTGTTATATTTAAAAAAAATGACGGTGTCGTCATTACTCGAAAGTAATTCACCTTCTATATCAATTAGATTATTATTTTAAAATACGGTAAATTAAAATGAAAAATCGACGTGTTTCAGGATTATTTCCTAAAATGGTCTATTTAACTTAAAATGAATTTGTTCCATACTTTACAAACACAGTGTAGATGGAGCTCTAAACTGGTCTGGGGAGTCTGGGTATTTTGATATTTAAGAGGTGCGATGTATGACATTTATAAAAATTTAAGAAAAACTCTGAGCAGGTGCTTTTGAGCGCTTGTTCGATGGTTGAGCAATAATGCTATTACCTCAGAATTTTTTATAGGACTTGAAATTCATGCTGAGTATATTAATGCAAAATGTCAAGACGATCGGAATTATATTCTGGAAATTGTTCAAAAAATGAAATATGTAAAATGTCAATAATTCAAAAAATCAAATTCTATGGTTCAGATGATGCGATCCTTTTGAAATTCAGCATGAACACTCAGTATCGTCTTAGATATTGAATAACAGAAATTTTGAATAATCATATTTTATGGAACACCTTGTACGATTTGGCTGGTTAACGAATTCAACCGCGGCATTTGGAAATCGCACTCACCCTGAATATTTCAAGTTTCTAAGACAATACCTTCGTAAGTTATCGTACTTACGACCCCACGAACAGAATTGAATTTGACCATGGATTCGTCCCTGAGTCGAACCCTATCGTTTGAGATCATTTTCGGCTCAAAATTCGAAAATTACAGACATTTGGCAAAACGTTATAGCACTCGTTCAAGTAAAGGTCAAACTCAAGTTTAACATGCTGTGATTTATGTTTTGGAAGTATATTTAGTTAATTGATGGCGGTTGTTTGTTTTTTTTACTCTAATTTTCGTGAAACAGAAATCGTAACACATTTATATGAAATGAGCTAATAAATCCCATACCAAGGTTTACTTTTTTCGTGCGGTCATTAAATTTTATCAGTTGACGTATTTTCATTCATAGTGCAACTTCTGCAATATTTATCTTTAATTTAAATTGGTGAGCAGAACTAATTTTGTTGGTTCCAGGGTTCGATTACTACAATTTCGCACCAATTAATTCAGTTCCATTATTTTTTGTCATGCCTGCATCATTATTTTTATTCTGTGAAGTTAAAGCGCACGAAAAGCTTACTTTTTAAGCTTGTAAACAAGAATTTTTGATTTCTGCTGTATCAATGATAACATTGCTTCACATTCATTATATTGTTGTCGATTGGCACCGTGACTACGTTTCTGCACTGCGACCAATGAGGTTTTTTATGAGTTACCTTACTAGAGCTACATTTTGCCCAGGAATGTAACATTCTTCTCAAAGTTGATTGCTTTCCTCCACCAAGAAGAGCAATCGATAGAAATATAATCTTGGAAGATTCTGCATTTCTAGAAAACTTTTTCAGGTTTTCACTCCCAGTCTTTGAAACAGAAACAATAAAAAAATAAAGAAATATTATTATTAAAATATAAATTGAAGAAATGCTCCTGCGTAAATCCTTGCACTTATTTGTCAGGAACAATTTAGTTTTGAAAAAATTGTTGCAGTAAAACTAAAAAAGGAAATAACTTGGAATTGTGTATTGTTTCGTTTGTAGTCTAATTGACAAATTAGTGCAAGGATTCAGGCAGGACCATTTCATCTCAATTAAATTTTTTTTAATTGTTTCTGTTCCGAAGACTGGGAACGAAAACTCAAAAAAGTTTTCTAGAAAAAACAAGTCTGGTTTTTGTCAATATCATGCATTGGCAAAATAATATATGCTCGGTGGTCTTTGTGGTCGATCCACATAACCTACTGATATCGAAGTTTTCCTTAACGATCTTCTGCAGGTGTAATCTCGAAAACAGTGGTTTGTGAGAAGCCCAGTTTGCAACCTTACCTCGTTTTTTTGACAAGGATAGAGCTTGTTGAGTTTCTTATCTTCAAGGTACCCTCTGCTTGTCTTTGATCTAGTGTGTTGAAACAGCCAGTGTTTCTCTCTTTTTGAGCGCTCGTTCTATATCGTTTTGCCCAAATGTCTATAATTTTCGAATTTTGAGTCGAAAATGGCCTCAAAGGAAAGAGTTAGACTCCCTGATGACGAATTCGTCATCAAATTCAATTATGTCCGTGGGACCTACTGGCCGTCCGTTAGCACAATAACTTTCGAAGGCATTGTCCTAGAGATTCGAAATTTTCCGGATGAGTTCGAGTCCCAAATGGCTCGGTTAAGTTCGTTAACAAGCCAAATCGAACAGGGTGTCCATAAAATATGGCCATTCAAAATATTTTTTCCTCAATATTTCAGAAAAAACGAACCACTCGTAATGAAATGTTACGGCCAAATGCAAGATGATCATAACAAGCCTCATGCGAAATTTTGTGGCCATAGTAACAGAACCATAGAAAATTCAATTGGAATATTGAAAGAAGCATCTTTATATTTCCATAACAGGATATCCGATTCGGGTGAAATTTATTTTGTAAATGGAGATCGATATACTGAATGTTGATTCACAATTTGTGGCCAAAGTGTTAACAGAACCATAGAAAATTCAATTGGAATATTGAAACGAAGAATCTTTATATTTCCATAATAGGATAATTGATTCAAGTGGAATTTATATTGTTAATCAAAACTGATATACCGAATGTTCATGCAAAATTTCTAGAGGATCGCATTATCAGAACCATAGGAAATAATTTTTGTAATTATTTATATATTTCAGTTTTTGAAAAATTTCCAGAATATAATTCCGATTGTGCTGAGATTCTGCATTTATATATTTGGTATCAGTCTCAAATCCCATATAAAATTCTGAGGTAATCGTCTTATTGCCCCATCAATGAACGAGCACTCAAAAGCTCCAGCTCAGGGCTTTTCTTAATTTTTCACATATGTTTGCAGCAGGTTGAGATCCAGTCCAACCTCTACGCAGCTTCTGTATTGCTTAAACAGGCTCTGAATTTTATACGGCCTCTGCAGATTTGTCCCTTTTTTCAGTTTTGGTCAACCAAACTAAAGAGGTTCCATCATATTTACTTCTGTTCAATATATCGGACTGCATTCGCTCGCCGCCGGGAAAACACATTGGATTCTTAACTTCACTCAAAGAGAATAGTTTTCCTGCCGACGACTGGCGAATGCGAATGGTGATGGAAATAGCCCAAATAATATTTCGATAAGAAATAAGCATTCATCTGTACGCCACTGAACATGTGTATCAGTCAAACAGTCTGTTAACTTCACGTCGGTTCTATCAAAGTGTATTCCACTGGCGTATTTAGGAGGGACGTCAGGGGGGCCAGGACCCCCCGGCCCCCTGAAAGATTCTAATCAAAAACCACCTATAGGTATCACAATATACGCCGGGGGCCGCGGCCCCCCTGAAAACTGAGGTTAGATACGCCTATGTGTATTCCCGTGCTTCTCTAATGCGCTGAATGAAGGTATTCCTTCCCATCTTGCTTTCAAAATTGCCCAATTGAATCAATTACCAATAACGATCTAACAATTGTTGTTTTGTCTTGCTTTCTCAAATATATTCCGAATGACTTTTAGGATTGCTTCTTGAAATGTTTTTGGAATTGTTGAAGTGTAAATGGAAATTAACTATAGTAAATATCTCATAATTACCATCTCGTTAGAAATCTCAAGAATTTAGTATGTACTTATTCAGACGTTCATGATCAATAAGATTAGCTCAAATAATGAGACGTTAATTAGGATGGCCATAGTATCCTGTACCCATCGATTTATAAGAATAAATTGATAATAGTTACTTAATTAATTAGGTTATTAAGATGAATAACCGAGTTGATTACAAGATTTTTCCGACGAGCTCAAGATGAATTATGTATAAAACACATATAAACTCTCCCATTTTGCACGAGACATACATTTGACCTGATGAAATTTCTATGTTCCAGTAGAGTTTAGACTTGACATTGATACCTTATATCGTGCGTTCAAAAAAATTCGTGTGCTGAGATTCTGCTTTTATTTAACGTGCGTTCAAAAAAATTCGTGGTCAAGTAGGCTGTGGATTCTATTTTCCTAAGAGTCTATGAGGGGAAAATAGAATCCACAGCCTACTTGACCACGAATTTTTTTGAACGCACGTTAAATAAAAGCAGAATCTCAGCACAATCGGATTATATTCTGGAAATGATTCAGAAGATGAAATATGTAAGAAATAATACGAAATGAAAATTCATGCGTTTAAGAGTAACGCAGGTATAATATTATATCTTTGTACGTTGACGGGATTAGTTCCGCTTTCATTGTTTATGTAAGAAATATAATTTAAAAAAATAAATTCTATGGTTTTAATGATACCCTTGAAATCTTTCATGAACATTCAGTATGTCAGTTTTCAAAACACACACACAAAATGGGTTTCACCCGAATCGGATAGTCTGTTATGAAAATATGAAGATTCTTCTTTCAATATTCTAATTTAATTTATTTCGGTTCTGTTAACACTATGGTCACGAAATTTTGAATGAACATTCGGTATATTGATCTCCATTCACAAAGTAAATTTCACTCGAATCGAATATATTTTTATGGACCTATGAAGTTTCTTCTTTTCAATCTTCCAATTGAATTTCCTTGGTTCTTCTGTTCACACTACGGCCACAAAATTTTGCATGAGGCTTGTTATGAGCATCTTGCATTCGGCCGTAACATTTCATTTCGATTGGTTTCGTTTTTTCCGAGATATTGAGTAACAAATATTTTGAAAGACCATTTTATGGAATACCCTGGTCGATTTGAGTGGGTAACGAACTGAAACAAGCCATTTGGGAACCGAACTCACCTTGAAAACTTCAAGTCTCTAGGTCAAGTTTCGAAAGTTATTGTGCTAACGGACGGCCTCACAGACAGAACTAGGAGGTCTAACCCTATCATTGGAGACCATTTTCGGCTCAAAATTTGAACATTTCAGACATTTGGCAAAACGATTAGCACTCTTTTAAGTAGAACCAGCGCTCAAAAACTAGTTAAGGCTTGTACGTCTATTTAGAAAATTTGTGACCCATATGATTGGCATTAGATCTTCTGTTTTTAGGTCATAATAATTCTAAAAAATATGAAATTCCCATACAATAAAGGTTTCTCGAGAGTTGGCATGAAAATTTCTAGATTTTCCGGAATCTCGGCCAACACACTGTTAATATCAGTGTATCATTAAAAGAGGTTGAAAAAGAATAACCCGGTAGAGTCACAAAATAGGCGGCTGTGTTATTCAGTATAGTAATTCCAAATTGTTGAAATAGTTTACATAACTTGCTCGACAGGTATACAAAACATAAATATTCTTAATCGAAGAACTCCATACCAACGAAACTATCAAATTATGTGTTCTTGGATAACCGCCAAAAAAATTCAATTCCCGATTCTAACATAAAAAACCTTCGTCAAGGTCAAATCTAAGCATGCGGTATGTATCTTATTCAGAATTGGGAAATTTCCTCTTAAACTAAAGGAAATTCTTAGGATTCGATTGGAAAAAATTAGGAATTATTGATGTTGATTCTGCACAAATGTGAAGGTGATAATATATGGATATATATGGAAAAGCGACAATTATTTTGTGCTTAGCTGAGAGTAAAATTGATAAATAAAAATCGAAATGAATTCCAGTTTATTAACTTCTAACAGAACAATTGAAGTGTAGGATAAGAAGTGAAATATATGGGACATTAAATTATTATTACTGTATTATGCAAATTGAAAGGATCATCCAATATAATAGAATTTCCGAGAATTTTATGTAGTTTCGGACGTTTCTCGGAGTAAAAGTGCTCAGATTAATATGGAAATTTTATTTCGAATAAACTATTTTATCATAACGAGTATTGAAAGATTTGAAAAAATCTTATTATTCATTTTAATATTATTACCTCGAAGTTTTACATGGGATTCGAGATTGTTACCAAATATATAAACCTCAGCACAATCGGAGTTATATTGTGGAAAATTTTTCGAAAAATTGAATATGTAAAAAATAATTAATTACAAAAATAACTCTATGGTTCTGAATATGAAGTTTCTTCTTTTCAGTATTCCAATTGAATTTTCTATGGTTCTGTTCACACTATGGCCACAAAATATTTCATGAGGCTTATTTTGACCATCTTGCATATGACCGCAATATTTCATTTCGATGGGTTTCGTATTGTTTGAGATATCAAGGAACAAAAATTTTGGAAGGCCATATTTTATGGAACACGATTTGGCTAGTTAACGAACTCAACTGCAGCATTTGGAAACCGAACTCACCCTGAAAAAAGTTCAAGTCTCTAGGACAATTCCTTCGAAAGTTATTGTGCTAAAGTACGGTCGGACGGTCCCACGGACAGAATTGAATTTGACCACGAATTCGTCGTCTCGGAGTCTAACCCTATCGTTTGAGACCATTTTCTGCTTGAAATTCGAAAATATTAGACATTTTAGCAAAACTATATAGCACTCGTTTAAGTAGAACGAGCGCTCAAATATATCCTCTTTGCTCTTTGTGGTATGCAGATGATACAGAGTGAGTCAGAGAAATTTGCTGATTTAGAAACTCGAACTTATGCAAATATCGATTCAAATATTTTTCCTCGGCCAAGTTGAACATTTATAGATCATTTTTAGACAGTTTTAAAGATAATATCTGGCAAATGGAGTCCATAATTGTCGATACGCTGCTTCAAGTAGTCTATATTTCTGAGACCATCGCTATAAACATGTGATTTCAGATGTTATTACCTCCTTGTGTGTTCTTTAAACGTTGACAAGATTAGCTCTATCTTTATAATGAATTATATTTCATTAATGATCGTTCACTATATTATTATAGAAAGATGAAGACACTACTTTCGCTATTTATATTCTAACTTGTGTTAAATTATTGGAAAATATTTCATTCTAACTTCTGTCGTAAGTTGTTTTGAACTGCGTTATGAATTTTCCGAAGTGACAATGTGGGAAATCTGTGATTTTTAGGACTTTCTGATGACATTGACAACATTGCTTATAAACCTGACAAGAAAAAAGTAACATAGCCTAAAATAATACCTAGTGGAATGTGTCAAAGCTACATGGTCTACCGACTGCTGTAGATATAGTAAATGGACTAGACAGGGTGACAAATTGAAAACTTGCCAGGCCAATAATTTCGTGATAAGGATGTTTTCAGAGAAAATGGCGGAACAGGACAATTTATATTCGAAGGGGGACATCTTTCTAGCTGAATTATAAACCAAATATCCTCAATCTTAGGTGTAGAGGTTGTCAACCCTAAATTATCAATAGGGACTGGAGGGTGAGGTAAAAAAAAAATTGAACTGCTCCAGCTTTTTCTCTGAAATCATCCTTATCGTGACATCGTGACGTCGAATTGTCACCCTGTATTATGATGTCTTACTTAGAAATCGTTGTTGTATAGGAGTATTCTTGAATTTTATTCAAATGGCGTGATCTCTCCTTTTTCGTTTCAATAGTTGAAACAGATATGCTAGATAAGTACTAATCATTATTGAAGTGCCAGATTTGAAATGTGTTATTCATTAGATAAATTAACAATTGTAATTAATATTAATAACTGTAATTGTCATAGGAACCTTCGACTTAGAATATATGAATGAAGTTTAGGATGTTCAGCAAATCTTCCATAAGTAAAGAAGAGGCTATGCCGTTTATAGTGTAAAATAACATCAGACAAATGACCACCACAACCACGCTTACAAGACCATATCCTTTTGATGAAATTTCTCATAACCAAATCGCAAAGTGGCTGCCCTAAGGCCTCGATAGCCTCACGAATTCCATCTTTGTGGTCTTGAATCGACGCTGGGCTATTGGCGTAGACCTTCTCTTTCACGTGGCCCAAAAGGAAGAAGTCGCAAGGTGTTAAATCACAAGATCTCGGTAGCCAATTGTGATCAGCTCTTCGAGAGATAACACGATCCGGAAACTTTTCCCGCAAAAGATCAATGATCGTTGCTTGTGTGGCACGTAGCGCCGTCTTGTTGAAAGTAAACGTTGTCCAGATCAATACTATCCAATTTCGGCGTTTGTGGATCACCCAATTCCAAAGAACTACGAGAAATGGAAAACCTGGGTTTCCTTCAACACATCGACTACAGCTGCAATATTCTCGGCTGTTCTTGAGCGACGTGCACGGGTTTTATTCTTCACGACGACCCAAAAATGTTTGAGTTTTACGAACCGTCTCTGCCAAATTTTCACCATTTTTATAGTGAATTTTAATAATTTCAATGTTTTCCTGAAGCGTGTATCGTTTCATTTTTATTAATGGCGTAGTTTCTACTTGTCGAATGTCAAAAAATGACAGCTTCAAACGTGATATCTACAGAAATAGTGGGCTATTCAAAATAACACATCTTATTGGAAAACCCTTCATCTCTTTTGAAGGATCAAGTCGAATTTCGAAACACATTGTAGAATTTAAGGAAGAATTCAAGTTCATTACCAAGAATTTCATGTGACACATCATAATACGGGTAATGTTCGAAGTCCAACAGTTAAAACCTACGTGAATAAATATTATTTTCACATACTTAATCTCAACGCTAGAGTAAAGAAACAAATTATAATAATTTGCACAGGTGTCAGTTATTCGAAGATGGAAGTTTAATCACTTGTCACGCACTTAACGTTCTTATTTTTTCTTCACTGGATAAGAGAAAGTAAAAACTCATTTCCACGGGAAATCATGTTGAACAATTTGAGGTCGTCAGCTTATATGCACTACAAAGTACGAGTACCGTAACTGTATGAAGATATGGATTATAAATGCATCAACTGTAACTGTATCAATTTTTTTAATGATGTGAAACTCAAGAGTTTTTCAGGAAACAAAATGTTCAGCAGGAACGTTTTGGGGCAGTTTTCATTTCTTCCAGTTTTTATGTTTTTTGGGGTGCTGAATCCGAATCTGCGGTTTGCTAACAAAATTTCTTGACGGAACATTAAAAAAAATGCAAAAAAGATGAAAAATCCCATTTTTGGTCAGTTTTCTGCTTATTTCTATACAAAATGAAAGTACAATTACGTTTAAGAAGAACTAGCGCTCGAAAATAAAATATACACTACTGGAAAAAATTGAAGGTTCAAAAAAAAGTTCCAAATTTTTCGGCAATTTTGAACATGCCGTAACTTTGAGAGCAATGGTCGTACAAGGAATATAAAAAAAGAAAATTGTAGCTCCAAGTGTCTAGTTTTTGGATTGGCACTTCAAAAATTTTAATTTTTAGTGGTTTTCGAGTAATGATAGAAAAATCAGCAACAAAAAAATTCTCAAAATTTAACCACTTTTTTTTTCTTGTCTACGAGCGTGGAAATTTTAGTTTTGCTTAATCGTTATATTGATGAGATACTTTGTTAATTCAGCTTCAATTTGTTTTTTTATTGACCTCAATACGTCCACTTTTCGCCGAGATATTGGTCTTCAAATGGAAAAGGATCCATTTGTCTTTGATTATCGATTTCTCAGCAGCCAATGATCGCACAGAAAATTGAAGGAGGGTTTCAAGACCTTAAATGAACTCCCATTAATGAACAACCATTGCTTATTTATAGAATTTTGTTTCTTCATGTCGCATCAATATAAAAATTTAACGAAAAAAGGACTTTTGGTGGTTTCTTGGAAAATCTACCGCTGGATCGAAAATGTTGAGGAAACCAATAATGTTGAGTGTGACTTTCACAGTTCAATATGTTGATAAAAACTTTACGAAGAGCCAACTCAATCCAGCGATCCGTTTTTTTGTTTGAGTCGATTGAATTTTTTAAAAAAAATAAGGATCACGTTTTTTGCTCTGAGAAGCTCATAATCTTTAAAAAAGCAAAAACGAATTTTCTCGAGCATTTTTCACATTTTAATTGCAGATAGAACATAAATTTCAAAAAAAGAAAAAAATAAAATAAACTAACAAATAAAATTTTTATTAATTTAATGACGGGTATTGCCACCCCTGTTTTCAATAATGGCTCTCAAACAAATGGATCTTTTTCCATTTGAAGACCGATATCTCGGCGAGAAAAGGACTTATTGAGGTCAATAAAAAAATAAATTAAAGCTGAATTAATAAAGTATCCCATCATTATGATTATTCAAAAATAAAATTTCCACGCTCGAAGACAAGAAAAAAAAAGTGGTAAAATTTTGAGAATTTTTTTGTTGCTGATTTTTCTATCAATACTCGGAAACCACTGAAACTTAAAATTTTTTAAGTTCTAATCCAAAAACTAGACATTTGAAGCTACAATTTCCTTTTTTTAAATTTCTTGTACGACCATTCCTCTCAAAGTTACGGCATGTTGAAAATTGCCGAAAAATTTGGAATTTTTTTGTGATCCTTTAATTTTTTCCAGTAGTGTATTAAGAATATACTATAATTACAAAAATTAATATATATGGTTCCGATTTGTGATGATGCGATCCTCTTGAAATTTTGCATGAACATTAAGTATATCAGTTTTGATTCAAACACAATAAATTGAATGAATCGGTTATCCTGTTATGGAAAAATAGGGATTCTTCTTTACAATATTACAATTTAATTTTCTATGGTTCTGTTGACACTAAGGCCACAAAAATTTTTATGAACATTCAGTATATCGATCTCCATGCACAAAATAAATTTTACTCTAATCTAATATCTTCTTATGGGAATATGAAGTTTTTTTTATATTCCTATTGAATTTTCTAAGGTTCTGTTCGCACTGTGGCCACAAAACTCTGCGTGAGGCTTGTTATCAGCTTCTTTCATTTCGATTGGTTTCGAGTTTCTGAGTTATTGAGGAACAAAAATTTTGTATGGCCATATTTTATGGAACACATTGTAAGATTTGGCTGGTTAACGAACTTAACCGAGCCATTTGGGAATCGAATTCATTCTGAAAATTTCAAGTCTCTTGGAGAATTGTGCTAGCGGCCGGACGGACGGACGGACAGAATTGAATGACCACGAATTCATCATCAGGGAATAAACCCTATAGTTTGAGACAATAAAACGATATAGTTTTTCTAAAAAACTTTATTGGTTAACACTCCCAATTTTAATTGAGATGAAGTGCTCCTATAAAGTTTTTTAGAAATGCAGAATCCTTCCAAATTATATTTCATTCGATATTTAAAACGATATAGCACTCGTTTAAGTAGAACGAGCGCTCAAAAAGCCAAACTTTGTATTTATTTACAATTTTTTTTGTAATCTTATCTACTTTTAAACAGTCTCTTCAAACTAATGAAATTCAATTTGAGTAATTAACATGTTTTTCAGTGCAAACCAATTATAAAAGAGCCTGTATATTTCCTATGAAACCATTCGCATGTCTGTGCCTAATTAGAATAGAAATTGTAGATCTAGTGCAACAAATATAGCTCCATGTGCAACATGTCAGGATGGCCGAGCGGTCTAAGGCGCCAGACTCAAGGTAACTTGCCTGTTTCACAGGTTTGCGGGCGTTCTGGTCCTCTCTGAGGGCGTGGGTTCGAATCCCACTTCTGACATAAACTTTTTGATCCAGTATTTTTATATTAAACTAGCTGGCCCGGCTAACGTTGTTTTCCATTCATCTACATTATTTGTAGAAAATACTATTCTACCATTTTGGTTTGGTGTTCTGCATCTGTCGACTACGAATCTACGTCCTTTTTTTGTTCAAATCTCCTTCGTTGATCTCTTTCATTTCTTGCCTCTTGCGATTTTGTTGCACGTAACTGCGCCATGTTAACATGCACATCTGAATGGAGGTATTGGGATATAATGAGAGGGATTTGCAACAATAAATGTCATATTATTGCAAATCACTCTCATAATCCCACATTGAAGTTTGGCCACTTTAAAAGTAGACACCCTGTATAGAAATGAATAAATTTTTGAAAACGGTTCAATTTTCGCTTCTTATAATTCTCTTTCTTTATTTCAGCAATGTCGTCCGAGAAAGGATTGGCGAATTTCTACAAGAATAAGAACATTTTCATAACTGGTGGAAGTGGATTCCTGGGAGTATGCCTTCTTGAGAAAATTCTACGTACAATCCCTAACCATGGCGATATATATTTGTTGATGAGGCCAAAAAGAGGAAAACAAATTGATGAAAGACTGGAGACCATCAAGACAAACAGTGTATTCGAGGAATTGTTGAAAGAAAAGAGTTTGGAAGAGGTGAGAATATACATTTTTTTATAGAGAGTCTTTTACGAGAAATGATAGTTGTACAGTCTATCTTATAATTCCCGAAAGAAATTATCATTGCAAAATGGGCTCCAAAAATATTGAAAATACTATACAGTGCGCGTCAAAATTAGGGAACAAATTAATTTTCTCAGGAGAGAAATATTTGTCAATAAATTCCTGAAAAAGGTCAATTTTTGTTTTGTTGCGCCCTGTGCCATCCCCATCAACCCTCAAATTTTTTGAAAAGGGAAAGTGGGTCAAGTAGTACTTTTTTGGCAAGGTCTTTAAAATTTCTTCACAGGCGTGCATGAATTCTCAAGAAATTTTTTTTTAACTGTTTGTTAGTTTAATTAATTAGAGGTTTTCAGTATGTACCGGGTTTTTCACTATAATTTGACCCCCCCTTCAACTTTGTTACTGAAGGAGATACAAAAAAATGTTTCGTATAAAAGATTCACGCAATCAAGTAAGGTTTTTTGATATGAGTCCAGAAACTGAAATATATACAGGGTGTCCAATATATTGATGGCCACTTCATTGTTTCAAATTTAACACCCTGTATATTTTTCCATATTTGGTTAGCTCTTTTTCCCCTGATTTCGAATATGTAACATATGTTGGTCTACCTTTTTTATTCTGAGCACCACATAGTTTCAAATTTCACTAACCATCTGGCATAGCGTTTTGGAAGTTCGTGAATATTTAAGTGGCTGATTTGATCTTTGAATTGGTAATGGCGCAACCATTTTATGGTCACCAAATAGTCCCGATTTAACACCGTTGGACACGTTTTTACAACCTTTCCTGTATATCTTCCCATTGACGTTATTATAACTCCAAAAATGAGCATTTTCAGTAAACGCACTCTGCCACCTTGTAAAATGATTACAGATTTTGGCAGGTGGTTCTTAAAATTTGACACTCTGTGTTTCTCAGAACAAAAGAGATAGACCAACATATATTATGTTACATATTCGAAATCAGGAAAAAAAGAGCTAGCCAAACATGGAAAAATATACAGGGTGTTCCATTTGAAAAAATGAAGTTGCTATCAATATGTTGGCTACCCTGTATATATTTCAGTTTCTGAATTCATATCAAAAAACTTCAGTTGATTTCGTGAAACTTTTATACGAAACATTATTTTGTATCTCCTTTAGTAACAAAGTTAAAGGGGGGGTCAAATTATAGTGAAAAACCCGGTACACTTTGTCGTGGCGCATTTACTTTGAGGTGATGGTATCTGATGAAATTTTTCACCGAATGAAAGTCGACCATTGCAATTTGTTCGTGCACAACTTTCAATCCCTACAAAACCTTTAATGCAGAAAAATGGAGTGACATTGCAAATTTATTTCTGCATTGAAGTACAAGACAAGATTACCATCATTCTGGATGCACCGATTTTTTAACTAATTTTCCGAAAAAAAATTTTCTTGAAAATTTCTGCACGCCTTTGAAGGAGATACAAAGCTTGTCTTGCCAAAAAATACCACATGACCTACTTTTCCTATAAAAAATTTAGAGATTTGATAGGGATGCCACATCTGAGAAAATGAATTTGTTCCATTATTTTGACACGCACTGTATAAATATAACAATTAATATAATCAACATTAATGGTATCGATTAACAAGCTCTCTAAATTTGAATTTAAACGTACCAAGATTAAAAGTGCTATTAATTCCAGAAGACATACAAGTTTATTCCATTTGCGCAGCAAACATGTTATCATTAATAGTTATTTAATCAAGTAGGTTATTAATGGTAGGGACTTAGGGTCAAGATATTTCAACGCGTTCACGCGTTAATAGTCCGTTTGTCGCTAGATTGATAACCGAATTGATTACAAGATTTTTCCGGATACCTCAATGTGAATTGTTTATAAATTCTTGATTGAAATACATTCTCATTTTGCACAAGACATACATTTCTATGTGTGTGTTACAGTAGAGTTTTGACATTACTCGAATTGCTTCTGAATGCTTTATGATTGGTTGCCCATGGCAATTGTACATTGAATAAATAAATAAATAAATAAATAACTTGAATCGGACATTAAAATGAGTCATTAATGTTTAATTTCCTACACATTAAACTCACCTTTTATTTTGAGGTCGACAGAAAACAACATTAGTGGTATCGACTAACAAGTTGAATATAAACGTACCAAGATTAGAAGTATAATTAATTCCAGAAGGAATAACAAGTTATTACATTCACGCCGCAAATTTCGTACAAATGAATTATAATTAAAATATATAGAGGGTGATTTGTTTGAGTGTTTCATTAGAAATTTTCAAGGAAGGAGTTATAATACGAACTTAAGATTTTGTATCTTCGTATTGGTGTTCATGAACTCAATTTGTATGATATTTTTAAGCGGGAGCTACTTTCCGCTCTACCGGAAACGAATGTAAGCTTCGTTATATCAAATGTAACACAATTTATATTTATGCATATTTGAATTTTTTGTTTATGATTTAATGTATGATGTACGCAACCATTAGTTCAAGCTTTTTCTGAGTTATAGCCTGATCATCAATTTTTTTGACAGAAAGATTGTCACAAATAAGTGTTTATATTTTTATTTGTTTCTCATTTGTAGACGTCAGTTTCCAAAAACACAATATTAATCAAGAAAGTTTATTTTATCAAGTCACTAACTTGTAAAACTGACAGTTAACTTGTAAAATTTTTACAAGTTAGTAGTATTATTCACATTGAGATTTGTCAAGTACTTGCTTCTAATTTCATTCATCCTTGTAATTTCAGAGTTCCTGGAACGAATGTATTTCTCAATAAACGTTCTCGAACTATTCGAAAACGATATTCGTACCTTGTTTTATTCGTATCTATTTGTTTTCCTTCTCAGAATTGCAAATATCCTAGAGGTTTTTTGACCTGTAAACTCACTGACAGTTTCACGTACTCGCTTCTAATTTCATTTATTCGTCTAATTTTATCGTTCCTGGAACAAATATTTTTAGTAATAAACGTTATAAAAGTATTTAAAACGATATTCATGCCTTGTTTCATTTGGATCTGACCTTTTTCATCAGAAATGAGCAAATATTCTCGAAGGACTTCCCTCTCGTAAAGCCACTGACAGTTGTCATAATTTTCCGATGTCATAAATAATCATAAATAATGCAACTTACAACATTTGCGACAAATTCTTGAGATTTTTCTGGAATTTATCTAACCTTTTTACAAATGAGAAACAAATAAAATATAAAACAATACACGCAAGGTAACGGGTTTTACTGGCTCAAGGAGGTAACTGACTCGCCTGCGGCTCGTCAGTTATATCCTCTATTCGCCAGTAAAAACCCTCTTAGGTACCTTGCTAGTAATGTTATATACTATATTTATATTCATTAAAATCCATCATTGGAAATTTTTTTTTCGCAACAGTGGAACAAAAGAAAGTACACTGATACTGCTTACTGTATAAATTATCGGGAAATATTATACAGGTTACCTCAACTATGAAACAATTTTTTTTTTCAAATGGCAACCATATAATTTTCTAATTCCGATCGATATCGTCCCAAAATCAGTTCAAGTGTGCCAAACATCTCATGTCTTTAAAATAAGTAGTTTTAAACTTATTGAATAAAATTCGAATTTTAGGACTAAAGGCGGGTTTCGCACAGTCAAATTCATTGGTACGGTTATATTTTTTTAAGTACCTAGGCTAAGTTAGGAATAGTCATTTTCTTTATGATTTTTATTGATCAAGTGTTTTGCAAAACACGCAATATTAAATGTTACACTTGAATGATATATAAAAAATCTGCTCTTGATAAAGAGCAGATATATCATTCAAGTGCGATTGATTATTATTGCATGTTTTGCAAAATGCTTGATCAATAAAAATCATAAAGAATGATTATTCCTAACTTTAAAAAGGAGGGGCGTACCTGTTGAGGATTTAAGTGTCTTTCGGTTGGGTCGAAGATAAGAACTGTGACGTCACGTGTGAATCTTCCACTTCGCACGCAAAGAACACCATATATGCTCATGAAACGCGCCAACACACCCCCGAAAGAATGTTAAGCGATAAGAACCACTTGAGAATGTTCTCGAAGAACCTGTAGGGTTTATATAGATAAGGGTTTTATTTTTAGACAGTTCTCCATGTAACTCTGAAAGAGATTGGTTCTATTCATTTGTAAATATTGGTTATTGGAATTATTGGTTTTAAATATAGTTGTAAAATAACGTTTCGTTTTAATTTGAAAAGAAGAGTTTCTATATACAGTCCATTAAATTAGCAACATAAAAAACACTTGAGAATGTTCTCGAAGAACCTGTAGGGTTTATATAGATAAGGGTTTTATTTTTAGACAGTTCTCCATGTAACTCTGAAAGAGATTGGTTCTATTCATTTGTAAATATTGGTTATTGGAATTATTGGTTTTAAATATAGTTGTAAAATAACGTTTCGTTTTAATTTTAAAAGAAGAGTTTCTATATACAGTCCATTAAATCAAGGGCGTAGCCAGGGGGGGGGTTTGGGGGGTTCAAACCCCCCCCGAAATGTTTCAGAGTTATTTTTTGTTGCAAAACAATCTTTCATTTTGCACTTAAACCAACTTATCTCCGAAAATCTAGTTAAAATTATCAATTCATATCAGTAATATGGATGATATTAAAGTTTCATTCCATTTCTAGAACATCAGCCTTATCTGGTCTGCTACCCCAGAATTTTAACAGAGAATATGAATTAGAAGGCGTATTATCGATGTATTCTTCACTACTCCCAGAAAAAATAAAAACGTAATTAAAGCAGAATTTGAAATATGGAAAATGTCAATGAACTCCATTTCAAAATCGGCATTAGAATGCTTAGATGAGTGCAATCAGAATATGTATCCGAACATCTACATCCTACTACAAATTTTAGCTACGATTCCAGTATCTACTGCTACTCCAGAAAGAAGTTTTTCCAGCTTGAGGAGAATTAAAAATTACCTGCGCAATTCTTTTAGCGAAACTAGATTGAATGGGTTGGCGCTTATGAATATTCATTATAGTGTGAAAATTGATGAAAATGAAGTGGTTGACCAATTCGCAAGAAAAAAAAAGACGGATAGACTTTAACTGAAGGAATTCACCATAAAAAATATTGTTTGTGTTTTCTCACTGTTTCATTTTTAATACCTATTCATATGTTGTTGGCACTATTTTGGAGTAAAACATTAAAAAACACTATTTAGTTTCAATGAAAGCACACATCCACACTAATTTCATATTGATTCATCCTGTAAGTATTGTTTGGGTAATAAATATCGTTTTTTAAGTTTTTGTTTGAATGAATAAAAATTAAATTCTGAAGCATATTTGAAAAATAGGTTTACCTAACCTAACCAGAAATATCTATGTTGAATATTGTTTTCGAAGTAGGAAAAGGATTATTGAATTCTTAAAAACAACAAATACTTGCTACAGAAAGCGACCCTCACAATTCCCGGCACCTACAAAGTCAATTGCCAAAATGTCAAAACCCCCCCCGAAATTAATTCCTGGCTACGCCCTTGCATTAAATTAGCAACAGTACCAATGAATTTGACTGAGCGAAACCCGCCTTTAGTCCTAAAATTCGAATTTTATTCGATAAGTTTAAAACTACTTATTTTAAAGACATGAGATGTTTGGCACACTTGGCACTGATATTTAACTAGCAATCGATACAAAATTTTATGATTACCATTTAAAAAAATAGATTTCATAGTTTTATTGAGGCTCACTTTGAAGCTCTGTTTCGGGCACCCCGTGCATTATTCTTATAATTTATACAATAAGCAGTATCAGTGTTCTTTTATTACACTGTTGCAAAAAAAATTCTTCTCAATGATGGATTTTAGAAATATTAACACTAATTTGTGACAATCTTTCTGTCAAATAATTTGATGATCAGGCTATAACTCAGAAACCGCTTGAACTAATGGTTGCGTACATCATACATCAAATCATTGCAAAATTAAACGAAGAATTCAAATATGCATAAATATACAGGATGTTACATTCGAAATAACGAAGTTTACATTCGTTTCCGGTAGTAGGTTCCTCTTGAAAATGTTTTACAAATTGAGTTCATGAACAGTAATACGAAAATACAAAATCTCAAATTTGTATTACAATTTTTTCCTTGAAAACTTCTAATCAAATACTTAAAATCACCCTGTATAAGCAGTATTTTCCAATATTATATACAATTTTCATTTTAAATTTTAAGGTATTCAAGAAAGTAAAAGTAATTGCCGGAGATGTTGGTGTGGAAAACTTGGGTTTATCGACCGAGGACAGAGCATTCCTCAAGAAGAACACCAACGTTATCTTCCATTCGGCAGCCAGTTTGGATTTCGCCGATAGCCTGAGGGACACAGTCAACATCAATCTTTTGGGAACGAGAAGAGTAACAGAACTGGCCAAAGAATGCGAAAAATTGGACGTTTTAGTACACGTGAGCAGCGCTTATGCAAACTCCTTCAAATTGGAATTGAATGAGGTAAATTCGCCCATAATAATTTTATTCTTACAAACAGGTTGTCCCGAAATATATTGATGGACGAAATTAGCGCACCTCCTAAAATTTAGTTAAATTTTAACAATTGATATCTTCCCAATCTTTAGTCGGATTTCAATGTTTCTTTCTTTAAATTGTAGCTCTGTTATTGTCAAATTTCCTTCATCAAACAGAAGTCCAAAAAATAAAATCTTCATGTTGTACAGGGCGTTTAAATAATGTCATGTTTTATAGTAAAATTTTAACGTCTTCTGTGGGCAATGCCAGGTTGCTGAGGCATATAAAAACAATAAAGAGTTATAGCCTAGTATCTCTTGAGTATTTTGTTTTTTTTAAAACCAATTTATCTTGGAATCGTCCAGAGATATTCAACATTTTATCAACTGTTGTATTTTATGCATTAGCCATGAATATCTTCGCAACCATTTGTCCGATTTGAATGTTTTTTTTCAGTTGTAGCTCTTTTATTGGCGAATATCATACTACAATGAGATGTTCAAAAAAAGAAATGCATCATGCTGTACAGGTCGTTTAAAATTTCGGTTTTTTTTTCATTACAGTTTAATGCCTTCTGTGGGCAATACCAGACCCCTGAGGCTTCTAAAAACTATACAGTGATGTAGCCTGATGTTTCCTTGTATCCTTCCAGAGATATTCACATTTTTATAACATCTTGCATTTCATTCAAATCGGACAAATGGTTGCGAAGATATTCATGGCTAATGCATAAAATACAAGAGTTGATAAAATTTTGAATATCTCTGGACGATTCCGAGATAAATTGGTTATAAAAAACAAAATATCCAAGAAATATTAGGCTATAACTCTTTATTGTTTTTATATGCCTCAGCAACCTGGCATTGCCCACAGAAGACGTTAAAATTTGACAATAAACATGATATTATTCAAACGCCCTGTACAACATGAAGATTCTATTTTTTGGACTTCTGTTTAATGGAGGAAATTCGACAATAACAGAGCTACAATTGAAAAAAAAAAATATTGAAATCCGACGGAAGATTGGGAAGATATCAATTGTTAGAATTTATCGAAATTTAAGGTGGTGCGCTAATTTTGTCAATCAGTATGAAGACATCAAATTTGATGTATGTAAAATATCTTTAGAAAAATCACTTCTGGAGTGTAATAACTATTTAATTGCATGTCCTTTAAAATTATAACTATATTAAGGAGTTTAATCACAATATTTATCCTTGAAAAAGGTAATAAAATTTACCGAAAGCTTGGATTGAAATAAAAGTGTTCCACATTTCCTGAGACCAGGATATCCTAATAAAGCTTCTACAAAAAAATTTGCAGAAATATTAACATGCTCACAAAGTTTTCGTTCTCCAAAGACAAGAGATAGAACTAAAAAGGGACAAGTATTTTCAGCCTTTTTTTTTGGGGGAAACAATGGAAAAAATAGACAATCACAATTGTCTCATAAGAAAAGAAGAATAATGATTTAAAACCTCCTGTATTTTTTCCCTGAACACATGAATGATTAAAGCATTGTGATGAATTTAACGATGCAAATCAAATAAATTTCAAAGGTCCATTGTCTAACTCGAATTTTTCTGAATATGTACTTGGAGAATCAATAATAAAATGAATATTAGCAAAAATTTTAACGAAGCTCTTTGTTGAAGTCTCCAGAAGAAAGTTTTTTAATTAGGAAGTCGAATGCTACCTGCTACGTCTTGATCATTAAGAGTTATTAAATCTTTAAATATATAGATTTTTCTGTCGACCTCATTATGAATTAAGTGAAGATTCTAGATTGAAATAAATTTTTATTTTGGATAAGAGATTCATTTGATGTGATAAATGTCTATGTTTCAGTAGAGTGGTAGTATTACTTCTTTTGTTTCATGTAATGTATTTTGTTAGCTCTCAATTCAAAAGAAAAAATAAATAAATAATTACTCGTATTGCTTCTAAATTCTTTGTTTTCTGTTGCCCATGACTATTGAACATTAAAATAGTAGAAATTGAGCAATAAATAGGTCATTGTTGAACAATTTCGTTTACGTTAAACAGAGACGACAGTTAAAAAATCAATAAAGATGTTTTGAATATATGATTATACCTACTCATTTGTAGGTAACACTGGTAACAGAATATACCGGAGATTCAAAACTTTTTTGTAAATTGTAACAATTATGCGTTGTATCACATGAACAATCTGATAATCATCATCTTATGGTTTAATATTTGGACTTTGTATTTCAGGAATTATATCCCTTGCCTATGGATTCAGATGAACTTATTGCCACTGTTAAAAAACTATGCTTCGAAGAATTAGAGAAGAAAACACCAGAAATATTGGGCCATCATCCAAATACTTACACTATAACTAAACACATGGCAGAACATGAAATAAAGAAACTAGCAGACACGACGCCTTGTGCCATCGTTCGACCAAGCATGAGTAAGTTTATTAAAGACTAGCAGACCCAACAGACGTTATTCTGTATACACAAAAATTCATTCAATTCGATCCAGCCGTTTAATTGCAGAGTAGATAAATATCCTAAATAACGACTACAGCGCCATCTGTTGATCTGATTTGTGATCATTATCATGCGGGCATCAGGCAATCCAAATTACATTCATACATCCCTCACACTTCGGTACCTTCTCCTACTCGCCTAGTGCCTACCTCGGAGACGCATTTTGGTGCGATTTCATCTTCAACCTGCCATATCTTTTGATGTATTCATCATAATTGAATGATGTTAAAGGCAATTTCGTTCTAAATTAAATACTGGGGACGAACGACGTATTTAATTGGATAAGGATCAATAGCGTGTTCATAAAAATACTCCCAAATAATGCATAATTTTGAGAAACATTCGGATACCTTTAAAAGGTGATACCGAGTAAACCTTGAAAGATAGATATATGCAATCGCGGACTTTTTTTGTAGAACTATTGAAGAGGTACATTTCCGTTATACATTGTTTCCATGTTCGACCTTCGGTTTTTGCTGCGCGCCTGAAAGTAGCTGATTTTGGTACTCATATTTATTATCATTGAAGTTATAGTAGCTTTCCTTAATTTTCTCGGGTGAAAAGTATAGCCTATGTTACTGTTACTCAGGGATAGTGTAGCATTCTAAGGGTGAAAGAATTATTGAAATCGGTCAAGTAGCTTATGAGTTAACTCGTATCAACGCCACAAACCCACAAACATACAAAACTTTCCTCTTTATAATATTAGTATAGATTGAAATTTATTTACGGAACGTATTTCGGTTGCTGTGTGACTATTTAGGTTAGGTTCATCTTCAAAATGATAATATTCATTTAGGATTTAGTCCACTGGAACTGGAGGATGAAAATGATAATCAACAAAATCATTTGGGTAACCATAAAAGAATTTTTCTCATTCACCTATGTTACTCAGGGATAGTGTAGCATTCTAAGGGCGAAAGAATCATTGAAATCGGTTAAGCAGCTTAGGAGTTAACTCGTATCAAACACACAAACCCACAAACATACAAATCTTTCGTTTTTATAATATTAGTATAGATGTCGCCTTAACTTTGACGCCAGGCTAAATGAAAACAATTGGGAAGCGCCCATCTGCGGTTACAGCGTTCCAAACCATTATTTATGGCAGGTGCTGGTTCCTGGTAGCAAACTGATGATTCATATTCTCATACGAACTGTTTTTCAGGTAAATACTATCGTTTTAGGAGTTTACACATTGCTCAAGTGGAGAAATTTTCTCACCAGGAAACACGATGTTCGGAATTCGACCAAACAGAGCAAATCCTTCGATCTCTCAAGTCTTAAAAGTCTTTTTGCGTTAACTGTTAGCAAAATGCTTTCGTAAGCTTGTCTATACTTCTTTAATAATATTATAAAGAGGAAAGATTTGTATGTTTGTGGGTTTGTGGCGTTGATACGAGTTAACTCATAAGCTACTAGACCGATTTCAAGAATTCTTTCACCCTTAGAAAGCTACAATATCCCTGAGTAACATAGGCTATACTTTTCACCCGAGAAAATTAAGGAAACCTACTATAACTTCAATGATAATAAATATGAGTACCAAAATCAGCCATGATCAGCTATTTTCAGGTGCGCTGCAAAAACCGTAAGACGTACATGGAAACAATGTATGACGGAAATGTACCTCTTCAATAGTTCTACAAAAAAGTCCGCGATAGCATATATCTATCTTTTAAGGTTTACGCGGTATAACCTTTTGAAGGTATCCGAATGTTTCTCAAAATTATGCATTATTTGGGAGTATTTTTTTATGAATACGCTATTGATCCTTATCCAATTAAATACGTCGTTCATACCCAGTATTTAATTCAGAACGAAATTTCCTTTTACATCATTCAATTATGATGAATACATCAAAAGATATGGCACCAATCGCACCAAAATGCGTCTCCGAGGTAGGCACCAGGCGGGTAGGAGAAGTTACCGAAGTGTAAGGGATGTATGAATGTATTTTGGATTGCCTGATGCCCGCATTTTTATGATCACAAATCAGATCAACAGATGGCGCTGTAGTCGTTATTTATGTTATTCATCTACTCTGCAACTAAACGGCTGGATCGAATTGAATGAATTTTTTTGTATACAGAACAACGTCTGTTGGGTCTGCTAGTATAATAATAATCTCAAATGTTATGTTCAATGAAATTACTGAATTTTTTCAGTTGTGGGCGCTCTCAAAGAACCAGCGCCAGGTTGGACAGTGAGCAAAAACGGTCCACAAGGTTTCATCATGGGTGCCAGCAAAGGAGTCATAAGAAGATTACCAGTCAGAAAAGAACTCATTTATGACTATATTCCAGTAGATATAGTGGTCAATACCCTTCTAGCTGCAGGCTACCATGCTGCAGATACCAAATCAAAGAATGTAGAAATTTATCACGCCACATCTAGTACAAGAAATCCTTTCTGTTGGGCTATGGTAGAGGACGAACTCAATGAGACCCTTCAAGAATATCCTTTGATGTCGGCTGTTTGGTATCCAAATCTGAAGTTCGTTCCGTTCATCTGGCTTTATAGAATTTCAGCGATATTCGTTCATTTCCTACCTGCCATATTTTTAGATCAGATGTTAAGATTCACAGGAGGCAGACCTATGTAAGTACACTTCTGGTATTCTACACTGCTCAACAATTGATAGGGATCACTTACTTGTTCTAAATTTATTTCTGAAATATTCGCTCCAAGATTATAAATTTAGTCAATATCAGAGTATTTTCAGTTGATAATATGGTTCACTTGAGAAAAGAATGAAAAAATGGAAAGTTGGAGAGAAAAAAGACTTTATTAGGAACACTCAAAATTCTGTGTTTGAATAACATAAAAATTTTATGATGAAACCACAAGAAGGCTGAAGTTTCGGTTAAGCTAGTACCTAGTCGGTCCCCCACGAGCTCGTCTCAAGCATTCTACCCTACGAGGCATACTTTCGATCAAACGATTTATGAAATTTTGGGGCAAATTCGTCCAAATATCCCGTAAAGCGTTAGAAAGGTCCTCCAGGTTATTGATCGGTTGTTCTAAGGTTGACAATTGTCTAGACATCTCAGACCAGACATTTTCGATGCAATTCATATCTGGAGAGCGAGCTGACCAGTCCATCCTATCAATAGCATGAGTTTCTAGCGCTTCATTAACCAGACGACTACGGTGTGGACGGGCATTATCGTCAATTAAAATGAAATTCTCGCCCACGGCAGCCGCAAACGGAACAATTATGGGTTCAATAATCATATCGTGATATTTCTGGCTGGTCATGGTGGTGTTCTGCAGAACAACCAACTCTGTGCGTTGGTTCAAACAAATGCCCCCCATACACATATAGAACCTCCGCCAAAAGCTGTACCATAAACTATTCTGCATACCTTCGACCTCTTTCCCTCCAAGCAAGAATACGTCCATCGGAGTTGACCAAACGAAATCTAGACTCATCCGTAAGTAAGCAATTGTTGATCAGTGTAGATTGTTCAATGAGTTTTGCGGTTCGATGAAAAAACACAATTTTATGATTTGATATACAGGTGTCCCGGAAAATGTGGGAAAACACTCGGATTCAGATAGAACATAAAAAATGAAGATGACAAGATCCCATAATTTTTTTTCTACCGCCCCTCCCTACGAAGATGCGACCTCTTATGTGACGCCACTGGAAATCCATTTTAGTGGAATAAGTTTCAAACTACTCGATATAATTTGATGAACATTTGATATGATTAATATATTAAGGACCTCCCAGATCACCGCACTCAAATTTCAATTAGTTTCTTGAGTTTACCAGGGGCGGACTGAGTTGTACATTTAAATGCTTACATTTTTGACACCCTGTATGATAAGGTGTTAAACAAACAAATTTGGATACCAAGAACATTACGCTAAAGAAAAGGTACTCTTGTTCAGTGTCGATAAAATGAACCGTTTTCGAAAAAAAAATAATGAAAGAAGTAAGTACTTGAAATTTATTCCACTAAAATGAATTTCCAGTGGCGCCATTTAGGAGGTCGTATCTTTCTAGGAAAAAAAATTATGGGAACCTGTCACCTTCATTTTTTATGTTCTATTTGAATCCGAGAGTTTTCCCACATTTTCCGGGACAACCTGTATACTTATTATTTTCACAAAATACTTTTCTGATTTGGTGTTCTGCGTCTGTCTATTACGAATTTGCGCCCTTCTCTTTGTTAAAATATTTTTCGTTTTCTTCAATTTCTTGCCTCTTGCGATTGTGTTGCACGTAACTGCGTCATGTTAACACGCACATCTGCATTTTCCTGTTGGATTTGTTCGCCTGATCTTTGTGCTCTTCTATCTCGCAAGAATCTAGAATTTGACTACTAATAAATCAATACTGAAGTTTATCTACGATTGCTTCTATATTCCGTTTACGAAAGTTTGAGCGCCAGTTAGCGTTTGTTTATTTATCTGAAGTTGGCAGTATTTGCTGTTATAACGTAAAATAAAGTCGACGTTGCCGAATGTACCTGGCCTCATCCGACGAGCTTACAAATTATTAAAGAACTTCATGTTATATTGACAACATTGCGTATCAATCTGACAAGAAAATAAACAACATAACCTAAATTTTCAATATATAGACTGGAATACGCTAAATTGTCATGGCCAACCAACGGCTCAACCTTTCGTGAACGGACCATATACTTTACTTTACCTACGGTTTATTCATGATAATTTTAAATTTCAAATTTGATTATGTTATTCAAGTGACATTCATCGTAGCGAACTCTATTATGGCCAACGTTGTGGTTTTTTTGCCCGAAATTGAATTTTTCTCAGCTTTTAAACCTTTCCTAGACGTCCACCAACATTTCAAGACCAAGATAAGATATGAGATTTCAATCAGAGGAGACCCCAGAACGCAAAACCAACAAAATAATTTATTTCGAACTGGGCTTCCTGTCAGCCACTGGCATTTATTATACCTTTCTACGCAGAACGATCGATTATAAGCAGAATTAATAATTAAATTTGGCTTTGCTGGTCGAGATATGTTAATTATTTGAGTTATGAAAATTTTATCATCGTGAAGCATTTTACTGAATTTATTTTTCAGAATGAAATCCATAGGATCTTACGTTTCTGTAAGTTCACTACTTGCATTATAATTCTCACTTCTTTTTCCGTGTCCATCTTTTTTGCTGAAATATTAAAATCTTACCTACACACTTTTCCGAAAAATGTCACAAAATCAAAAACCGCACGCTGGGAGGATTAATACTTCGTTAATAAAAAGGAAGGAAATCAAAACAACAGCTGATCTCAATCCACGATCGCCGGGGTTGATTCGGGCGATCGGACGTTCAGTTTCGTCTAAGCTCGTTAGATCAGAAGCAAAAATAATGCCGCGGAGCCGGGTCTCCGACACGTAATCTTCAGCTGGAATTTTGAGTGGTTCCCGAACGGTTCATTTAAAGAAGTTCTTATTCTAATTCTAACCCAGGAAATTAAATTGTCTCTCGAACAAGGTGCTGCTCGACCCCTTTTCCCTATTTAAAAATGTGAGCTGTTAGATGTTGCGGCTAGAGGGGTAGTGATATCAAACTCATTTGAACACCCTTATTTGTCCCCTTTCAACAAAATTTTACCTGTCCGAGCGTTTTCCGTAATTCCATCTCAAAGCTCAAGATTCGGATTGAAAAGTTATGGATGGCCCAGCCTGTATATTCTATATCTTTCTCGATTTCAAAGTCTGATTTGTGTTTTAGTTTGGTGAAGCTTCATCTGAATGTCAATTCTTCGTTGGATCGGTTGAGCAGATTCATTTTCACAGAATGGTTGTTCCACGCTTCCAAAACACAAGAACTGCAGCAGTGGCTTTCGAAAAAAGATCAAGAAGATTATAATGTATCTTTGGATAGTCTTGTGTGGACTGAAATTTTCAAGATGATGATTATAGGAACCAGGATATACTTGAATAAGGAGCCTCTGAAGAATTTGGAAGCTGCCAGGAAGAAGAACCAAGTGTGAGTTTTTCATTTGTTTTTTGAGCGCTCGTTCAACTTAATCCAAATGAAATTTTGCGCCACATGCAAGATGTTCGAACAGCAATTACTTTCTATAATTATTTATTTTATAATTATGTAACTTACAGAAATTAAGTTGGTATCGTTTTGTAGCTAATATCCTTGCTTGTTAGCCCATTGAAAAAAAATTATACTTCAATGTGCTAGTTCTTGCATTATTGCGGATTTACTAAAAAAATCGATAAATTTTTTCAATCAATTTTTTTTAAGAATTGTTTTATGACATTTTAAGTTAAATGTTTCCATATTATTCCTATTCAATAAAATGTGGTAGTATCATCTTTCAAAAAACATTTTTTCACATCTTTAGGACCTTTATGTCCAAAGAAATCGATATTATTTGGAAGGGTCAACTAAAATAAAAAAGTAAATTGAAAATGGGGGTCACTCCAAAATTGAGGGGGTAAACTCCTCAATGTGGGTGTTTTTGTCGATAAAATTAGGTATATTTGATGCCCTTAAATTATCGCTAAGTCATGACCAAACACACTGTATAATTTTTCGAATAATTTCCAGAATATACAGGGTGTCAAGGAAAAAAGTACCATGCATAGTGCAACGCGATAGAGGACCATAAAATATGAAAAAAGGTCTCATGAATTTATGTCCGAAACTGCTTCCTTCAAGAATACAGGGTGTTAAAGTAAATTTTTTTATTTGGTTTTTTATAACAAGGAGGAAACAATTGAACAAATTGTGATATGCGGGGGTTTTGTACATATGATGCAGAGTCTAAATATCCTATTAGTTTTCAGATTACTAATAGAGGGCGCCACATACATTTTTATTGTAAGTAGGTTACTTTGGCGCTTCTAGATCATTTACGTGTAGCATAACTTTTCGATGTGTTTTACTGGGACCGTTGGTCTTAGCGACTTCAACAAAGTATACCTTTTTGAAGGAAAAACGGTAGAGGAATCGCTTCTACTAGTCCAGAATGACATACAGTGTAAGACAAAAAAGTTAGGGTTGATTTAAATGTGGAGGAATCCTGGATGTGGCGCCCTCTATCATTAATCAAAAAACTAATAGGATATTTGGATCATACCAAATCCCCGCATATCACATTTTGTTTAATTTTTACCTCTTTGTTCTAAGTTATTAAAAAAAACAAATAAAAAACATATATTTCTGTCGGAAGATAATAATCTTCTAATTTTTCTCCAGTTAAGCTCTCTTTAATTCTCACCAAAGCATCAGAAACATGTCGTTCTTCGGATATTGTGATAATTCTGAATTTTCAATTATTGAAATTTGTCGAACTTTTCAGTTGTGGTAAGTTTGTTGCAAAACTTGCCATTTCACTTTTCAACTATCTTGAATGAACGAATCTTGAAAGTTTTCTGTTTTTAGGGTATAATAACAACCTCGGTATTGAACTTTTATTCTTGAAAACTTGGAACAACTTGAAGTATATTCTATTTTGTTAAACTTTTACACCCTGTATTTCATAAAGGAAGCAGTTTCGGACATATACTCCGTTCACGAAAGGTTGAGCCGTCGGTTGGCCATGGAAATTTGGCATATTCCACTGTGTATATTAAAATTCTAGGTTATGTTCTTTATTTTAATGTCAGATTGATACGCAATGTTGTCAATATTGCATAGAGTTCTCTGATAACTCGCAAGCTCGTCGAACGAGGTCGAGTACATTCGACAACGTTGACTTTATTTTACTCTATGACATTAAATACTGCCAACTTCAGATAAATTAAGAAACGCCTACTATGTGCTCAACCTTTCGTGAACGGACTATATATTCATTGGTTTTTTTTTCACATTTTATGGCCTTCTACCGCGTGGTACTACGCATGGTACTTTTTTTTTGACACCTTGTATAGTAGAATTCCTCAATAAAAAATTTTGGGGTACCTAATAGCATTATTTTTCCACCAATGAACGAGCGCTCAGAAGCACCTGCTCGGGTTTTCTTATTTTTTTTATTTTTGTTTATATCCACTAATGAATATTATTATTTCAGATTGAAAACCTTACATTATGGATTGCAAGTTGTTGGTTATATACTCATATGGTTAGGATTCTCCTATATTTTCAATGTTTCTCTTTTGCCTGCTGCTGGAATAATCCCACTTGCTTTCATTGGCCAAAGTTACATATAGATTTGATCTTTCACAATTAAGTTGTTTAGAGAGTTAGAAATATTTATGTTTAATTCGAGGGTTTTTACATTTGAAGTTTATTCTGAATGAGATTATAGTTTTGAATAAGTAAATATACAGAATGATGTTAAAATAAATATTGAAAAAATATAATATTATGTGTACATTCATTTTTCACATCGAGAAATCGAAAACATGAAATCGTTCTTATGAGGAAAAATGCTGATGGTATTCTTTCTAACTCAAGAAAAAAGGGAATGCTTTTATAGATGCTGAAATTCTGAATAAATGCTCCAAAGTGAACAAAATTAACATGACCAGGTAAGAATAGTGGAAATTACTCAGTTTGGAGCTAGAGGATAACAAGAGTTATAATATTCAGAATATTCCGTGAGAAATACCGGGATATCCAATTTTTCAGTTTGTCCGGACAAGAATAGAATAGACCTAAAGGGTTTTCCAATAAGAGGTGTTATTTTGATATTCAAAGAAAAAGGCCATTTTTCGATATAAATGATCGGATGTTTATTTTATTATAAAGAAGAAGTTATGCCGTAAATAGTGGAAAATAACATCAGGCAAATTACCACCACGACCACTCTTACAGGACCATATTATCCTTTTAATGAAAATTTCCACAACCAAATCGCAAAGTGGCTGCCCTATGTCCTCGATAGCCTCACGAATTCCATATTTGAGGTCTTGAATCGACGCTAAGTTACCTTCTCCTTGTTAAATGACAAGATCTCGGTAGCCAATTGTGATCACCTCTTCGAGAGATAACACGGTCCGTAAACTTTTCCCGCGAAAAAACAATGGTTTCTCCGCACGTTGCGCCGTCTTGTTGAAAGTAAACTTGTCCAGTAATGTAATGACGTTTGTGGAATGCCTAATTCCTAAGAACGACGAGGAATGGAGATACCTGGGTTTTCTTCAACACTTTCGGCTACAGCAGCAATATTCTCGGCTGTTCTTGAGCGACGTGCACGGGTTTTATTCTTCACATCACTAACTTGATCCAACAGCTTGAATTTTTCCACCAGATTCTTTATTGCGGTCCGACAAGTTGCTTCACGACGACCCAAAATGTTCGAGTTTTACGAACCATTTTTATAGTGAATTTCAATACGTTCTTGAAGCGTGTATCGTCTCATTTTATTAATGGCTCAGTTTCTAGTTGTCAAATGTCAAAAATAACAACTTCAAAAGTGACTTCTACCGAAATAGCGATTTCTTCGAAAATAACACCTCTTATTGGAAAACCCTTTACATCAACAAGCTTTGTCGAACAACCAGATTGCTTGAATTCTTCATGGACTTCAGAGGCGCATAGTACCCCTTAAGCCGGTCCCAGACAATGCATGTATTTGACGAATGTTCGGCATTGGCGGTGCTTCGCGTAGTGTGTGGGAGCTCAACTTCGGGTATCATTCGGCATTGGCCTGCTATCCGAAGTCTTGTCGGTACGGACGGCACGAACCAAAGGAAGACGAAGTACATTCGCGCTCATTCGTGTTAGCTCCCAGACAATAGGCCCGTTTACACGGACAGTTTTCCTGGCAGTTTTGGAGCGTTCGCTCCATTCCTCAACTCCAATCGCGTGCGTGTGAATGCTAGACCATCGTGAGTCCAAAAGTGTCGATTTGATGCGACGTGCCAGATGTGCTGGTTTGTGATATCAACGTCGTATTCACACGGACACTCCGATCTGCCGAGATATGTAGCAGAAGATGCTTATCGTTCTCTCGAATTTTCGCAGTTGGAAATGTTTATTTATGTTTATAAACTTGAATTCGGCTCATTTTCACCAGTACCTACATACACAATGAGGAATAGGGATAATTCAGAATTATTTATGAACATGTAGAAAAGCTTTTCGTGTTTATGGAAAATAAAAAGTTATGTCATCCATTCTTAAGTAATTTCTGTAGTCTTCTGGATAATTTTCTCGGGGTTCTCTTAATAGAGGCATATGATCAAAACGCTCTCTATTCAACCTCCACTGCTTAACCCCAATTTTCCGAGGATTTTTCTTCTCATCTTCATTGATGACATACAGGCCTAAACAAGCAATAGCCTTCCTTTTTCTCGAATTCATGTTCACCACACTGTCCACTTACGGGTATTCGAATCAACTGACTGGTATTTATAAGAGAGCACGGAACGTGGAGTTTCCGCCACAGCGGAAATTCCACGCTCCACTACAAAACTGTTGTATTTTGCATTCACACGGAGAGTTTTGGAGCGTACAGTAAAATCTGCCGCATCGATGCGCGATCCAAAAGTGTTGCTCTAATTGACGACCACGCATCAACCTCACGCTTCTGGAACGCCGTTCCGGAGTGCCGCATCGGAGCGACGCTACAGGAGCGTCGCTTCGGAGTGTACGTGTAAACGGGGCTAATGTGTTTATCTACGCGTACTATATGGCCTATTCTGTCTTCAGTCAGAGTCGTGCGACGTGATTTCACGGTGTTTTTAGGTATTATTTGTTTAGCCATCATGGAATAGTCTTATAAATTAATAATGGAGTTCTTGGATCTCTACGAATCATATCCTAGAACAAATATCGAAATATGAAACATTTCAATTATCGAGAGTTATGCCGAATAATTTTTGATTTCTGACACAGCAATGAGATCAAGTTACAACTAGGTGTTGTGATTTTTATTGTAATTGTAAATGATTACTGTCTGATTTGTCTAGTTTCTGAACATATTTTCCTATAGCTCCACAGTTTTTAAAATAGATAAATATGAAATAACGGTACGAAGCATCTGCCACAGAACATAATGCTCTGTTCTACTTTTATAGATGATGAGATTTCAAAGATCACTATTTTGGGAAATATGCTCATCTTTTAACGATACTTTCACCCTTTTCGTAGATCTTCAGTAAAATCTCAATTAAATAATTAGGTGCAAAGGCACTGAATGCAAAGGAAACGAGGAATGCAATATCCCTTAAGGTAAGGTCAGATGCATCCGTTTGTCCGACGGCACGATGATACGACAGCTCTCCTATTGGTCAACATGATCATCCGATAACGTCTGTCACATGCGTCCGTGAGCGTTCGTACGAAATGACATGATAAAAGGCGGGAAATTGAGGTTATGTTCCATCCGATATCGGACAAAAGTTAAAATATTTTAACTTTATACGACGTCGTACGAACGGGTCCATCCATCGGATGATTATTTGAGCCAAAATTGTAGACCAATAGGAGAGCCGTCGTATCATCGTGCCGTCGGACAAACGGGTGCATCTGACCTTACCTTTACTGGTCGTTCAATACGGCGATAGTTGTACCGAAAGATCCTAATTAATTAGTTACAAGGTTTTAATGAATAAATGAAAACAGAAGAATAAAAGTGTTGGAATTTTTCAATCTATCGGTTGTCAGATCAGGAAACTCAACATAAAAATATATAAAAAACATAAAACTCTATGGATATAATCGCTTTGCTCCGTCGAAATAGACCGAGCGAAAAGATCGACGTCCGATCGCTCAGATTTTTATGACGAACGCTCCAGATGTCTACGCCCCTCAATCCGGATGTAATAAACGAACGGTTCAGATCGATCCGACACGTCTGATGTCGATGCCGAACGCCCCTACTGGCCCTACTACTGACTGCTCTCCGCTACTTTTCTATACTGAGGCCGTTTGGCGAACGTTTGTCAACAGAGAAACGAATGTCGAACATTTCGCGATTGCCGCAGTGTCTGGGAGGGTACCCGAAGGCGAACTACGAAGGCACATCCGCCGAATGCACGCATTGTCTGGGACCGGCTTTATCTTGAAAACAAACAGCGTTGCCCGGAGACCGATTCCTGGTCGACGCAGAGTAATATCTGCAAGAGAAGACCATTATATCGCGAAGTTTACTTGAAGGAATCGAACGGTATCTGTAACAGCCCTTCGTCATTTTTCGAGGACCTATAGACGGGTAGTCTCAACCAGTACCATAAGGAGACGGTTGGTTGCATTCCTCAGATTCTATAGGGTATTAAAGTTATTTGTCAGCAATGTGCAGAACACCACCAAGACTGACTTTCACCACATTGGTGCAACGTCTTTTTTTCGGACGAGCCACGATTCGGTCTACAAAGTGATAATCGACGAGAAAGGGTTTGGAGAGTCCAGATAGACTAGAGCGACTCTACTTCGCTTGGGAAGTTGTGCCCTATCTTGGCGTATCAAAAATGTTTTGGGGGTATAATGTTTGGTCGATATACTCCTCTTATTATCGTTGAACAAACCATGATAACGCGCTACAACACGATGAGTTGACGAGATTATGCAAAAGACAATATCCAGAGAATTAACTCGATAGCAAACTCACCAGACATGAATCCATTTGAGCACGTATGGAATACTTCGGGAGAGCAATATCTACTCGCCAAAACCCACCTTTAACTTTTCAGGAATTGAGTTGAAAGCCCTTCAGGAAGATTGCAGGAATATGCCGTATTGGGCAGCTGTGTAAGTTGAATAAAACGAAGTATCAATCATTTCAATCGGACATCAAGAAGCCGAGAAATTTCGACTTATCTTTGATGGGAAATATCTGCGATTTTTCAAGTCTTTTTTCTTGGATGATTCGATTCTTTGGAAAGACGATTTCACCTATAAAAGTATTTTCTATGCAGTTTCAAGAGTTGATTTGAGTTGAAAAAAACGAATCAATTCAATCGGACATCAATAAGACGATAAATTTCGATTAATCTTTAATGGAAAAAATCTTAATCTGGATAACGTGCCACACAAGCAACGAAACCATTGATCTTTTGCGGGAAAAGTTGCCGGACCGTGTTATCTCTCGAAGAGGTGATCACAATTGGCCACCGAGATCTTGTGATTTAACTCCATGCGACTTCTTCCTTTGGGGCCACCTGAAAAAGAAGGTCTACTCCAATAGCCTAGCGTCGATTCAAGACCTCAAAGATGGAATTCGTGAGGCTATCGAGGACGTAGGGCAGCCACTTTGCGATTTGGTTATGGAGAATTTCATTAAAAGGATATGGTCTTGTAAGCGTGGTCGTGGTGGTCATTTGCCTGATGTTTCTTTCACTATTAACGGCATAGCTTCTTCTCTATAATGAAATAAACATCCGATCATTTATATTGCAAAATTGCATTTTTCTTTGAATATCAAAATAGCACCTCTTCTTGGAAAACCCTTTAGAATGAACGATCAAAAACCATGTTGTTGTGATCTTATTCCCTACACCAAATGGATTAAACATTCCGGCATAAATCTATATAATACTATTATTGATCAAACATAACTAGGAAAAGCGCACCAACTTCGTAATCAGTTGTAAACATAACACCAGAATCTCGCGAACTATTAGGAAGCATCAGTGACCAGAAAAAGTTCAAAAATGCAGAATTCAAGAGCAACTACTCATACGGATGACCTTGATGTGGATAATCTAGTAGAATCTGAACTTGCCCGACTGAAAAGACAGGTAACATAATTAATTAATGATGAATTACACACAAAAATGCGAAGATCAAGGAATTCTTGTTTCAATCACAACTATTCTTATTGAATTTGGGAATTTCATGAATACATAATAGCTATTCTTAATTTTCTAAAAAACTTTATAGGTTTTCACTCCCAGTCTCTGAAACAGAAATAATTAAAAAAAAGATTTGATTGAGATTTTCGATGTCAATTAGACTGCAAATGAGAAAACACAATTCTGAAGATTTTACAAGTTTGTCTAAAAACGGTGTCTGATATAGAGACCGAAACGTTGCATTATCCTTTTCATTTATTTTATTTTTTAGTTTCACTGTAAAGCAACAATTTTTTTAAAACCAATTTGCTCCTGACAAATAAGTGCAAAGATTTTCGCAGGAGTACTTCATCTCAATGAACATTTTTTTAATTATTTCTGTTTCAGAGACTGAGAATGAAAACCTATAAAGTTTTCTAGAAATGCAAAATCCCCTCATATTATATTTCAATCGATAGCTATTCTTTAGTTGAAGTGTTTATTATATTTTTTATTATTTCGTTGATTATAATATATTTGGTTGTAGGGTGTAGATTATTAAGGGGGTTGCATTACGCTGCAACCTTGAGTTCTATTGTTCACCCCGTCAGAGCTGTTATTGTTACTCTACAGCTCCTCGTCCAGTTCCGGAGTCCTTATGAACACTAATACCTCCTTTGCACCTAGTTGTGAAGGAGATGGCTATGAAGACAGCTCTAAGAATCTGGGAACAGGGACAATGGCGCGATGGAGGACTCTTCACTCACTGGGCACGCAAGGGCCCTCAAAATGGTTAAGGATGCTCACGCTCCCCTTCTCTGAAGAGGTGACCGCGCGGGCACTAAGTTCTACTTCGACGAACCCTACAGAGTAATTGTTCCTGACAGAGACCTATGGTCTTCATCAAACAGGCTTCTTAGTCTAGATGGTCCCACCTGGTTCACTGATGACTCTGTCACAGCAACAGGGTCTGGTGCCGGAATCGTGGGTCCTCACTTCAATCAGGCTATCCCCCTAGGGAAGGACTGTTCCATTGTGTAGGCTGAGCTATTTGCGGGGATACTCTGGCCAGCACATTTACATATGTTGCGACAGCCAGGGAACTCTAAAATCTCTATCCGATGTTAGAGTTGATTCTCTTTTGGTAGAAGAATGCAGGAAAGCTCTGCGTGGGCTGGGCTCTGATAACTTTTTGAAAGTAATCTGGTGTCCGGCCCACGCGGATATACCTGGTAACGTCAAGGCAGATGAACTGGCTAGGCGGGGAGCCAGATTAGCATTTGTTGGTCCGGAGCCTGCGCTGCCAATCTGACGCACATCTGTCAGAAGTTTCTTCAGGAACTGGCTGAACAGGGAATGGAGCGCAGGAGAGGAAACAACTCGGGCTGGTGACTGGTGCATTGACTGGTCACCTGTTTAACAAGCATTTGAAGAGAATCGGATTGACGAGCTGCTCCCTATGCCGGTGGTGCAGGTGTACTGATGAAACGGTTGAGCATATTTGTTCAACTGTGGCAACCTAACTGAGTTAAGGTCAACACACCTAGGAAATCTCTGTCTTTGTGTCTGAGGAGCTGAGTCTCTATAGAACGATGCGGGTGAACAATGGGCCACTAGGCCTCCATAGACAAACTCTCTAGAGGGTAGTTTATCTATGTAGGCCTCAGTTCGGCCGGAAAGGCACCGCACAGAGAAGAAGAAGAAGAGCTCTAATACCTGAAAGGTATTCAATGCGGCCCGATTCGCGTTAACTTTTCTGTTTCTGAATTTCAACTTCCTAATCTGATTTTCAATTTCATTCTTCTGAAATTGAGTAAACTTTCCTCAAATTCAATTTCTCTTTTCTGAATTACATATTTCTGTTCTGGAAAAGGGTAAAAGATATACTGATTGACACCTTGAGGACATGAAAACTTTCAGTACGCGAATTCGGTTCCTTAGTTAGTGATCTTCACATATTTACCGATGTAATAAACTATTGCTGCTATCTGGGGTTTTTCATCTATGTCCCCATATTTCAGAATGTTTTATTTCTATTTGAGTCATCAGGTTATCATTCTTAAAACGGCATCATTAGATATTTAGCGCGAGATTTTGCAGTAGTGTCACAAGTGTATATGTTCACTTAAGGATAGCGACTGCGCATATTTTCCGATTTTGTTCTGTTTCATATTCGTTAGAAGTTTTCCATTTGTTGGAAGGTTCCAAGGAATATTTGATTGAAGTAAGTAAACCCTTCAATGATTTATATATTAAGGCCAAAGCCTATGTTAATCACTGTTCGATGTAATGTAATTGACACAGTTATTGACATATGGTTTAAACTTAATATATCTCACGCCAAATATCTAACGATGCCGTTTTGAGGATGATAACCTAAGGAAATTGAACTTGACCCAAATAGAAATAAAACATTATGAAATAGGTAGAGATAGATGAAAAACCGTAGATAGCACTAATAGCTTATTACAACGGTATATATGTGCACAGTGTCAATCACTATCAGGATGTCAACAACTGAACCTCTCACCCTATATGTTTCTTTTTCTGAAATTGAGGTCTGATTTTCCGAATTATAAATGTGAAAAGTGTAGAATCATTCAATTTTTTTAATTCTAACATTCAGGATTACCAAATTCGCGATGATTTATTCTGAAATACGGTAGATCTTGTTGAAAAAGTTTCATATCTTTTACAGTACAGAATTATGGAATGCGACAGAAAAGCTTTTTTCGAGGAAATGAACACAAAACTGACAAAACAGAGAGCCATCATACTGACACTACGAAACGAAAAGAATCAATTAATGGCTGATCTCCAGGTAGCTACGAGTGCCGCCAAAAAAAGGTCATTAAGAGTAGTATCTGCAAAAATCAACAAAATGTACAACAACTATGAAACATATGTTGAAATAATAGAAAAGGAGAGGCACGATTTGAAGGAAATGAACAGCCAGATAAGAAAGGTAAAGTAGTGATATTTTATAATTATACTAGCGACCCGCTTCGGCTTCGCACGGACATCACATTAGAAACCTCAAAAATAACAGTACATACTTTTATACTATTTAATGGATGTTATTATACATATAAACCTTCCTCTTGAATCACTCTATCTTTAAAAAAAACGCATCAAAATCCGTTGCGTAGTTTCAAAGATTTAAGCATTCATAGGGACATAGGGACAGAGAAAGCGACTTTGTTTTATACTATGTAGTGATTAATTCTCTACAAACGCCCTATTGACCACTTTTTTTCTATAACCGACCGTTTCGAAAATATATTGAATAAACTTGGGAGGAGATGGAAAATGCCATTTTTTCACCTTTTAATGAAAAGGAATCGTTCTCTGATCATCCGATCAGAATGTTTGATACCTCCTTATATAGGTTAATCAATTCTCTACAAACGCCGTATTGACTATAGTACGGTGTAATTAGACCTGAACCTCAACATCCAAAGTGAAAGTTTTCCTCCAACGCCAAATTGCTCTACATAGTCCCCTTATTTTATGGTAAAAAGTTACACCATTTTGAGCGTCGGGTTTGGGGGTGAGGGGGGGAGGAATTTGAAAAATCACTAGTTTTTTTAGTTTTTCGTAAATATTTCAAAAACTAAGCGGTTTATCCTAAACATTGTTATATACAAAAATGTTCTACGTTAAATTATAAATAAGAATGGTCCTTTTTATAATCACTCTAAATTGTACGGTTCAAGAGTTACAGACGGTGTAAATGTTAACAGTACTGTGAGCCTATGAATTGAAGATTGTATTTATTTCTATGATTACTATTTTCAATTTATCTATGTTTCAAAAACAGTACTAACAGTGCGTGAGGGAGGGGTGGAATGGAGGGGGCAGACAACAGGTGCAGAAGACAGAACCGCCATTGGTTGCGGCCCGCGGTCCAAGGTCACTATGATGGCTAACAATTATTTTTACTTTTTCAACCTTCTATGATGCCTCTTAGCCTCTTTTTGACTATAATACTGTGGTATATTATTACTCTTTAATTAAATCATTTACTTATTTCTATATAGCTTTATTTGGAAAAAAAACCTTAAAAATTATATCATTTCTATTTTTACACCGTCTGCAACTCATGAACCGTAAATTTTACAAGGAATATGCATAGGACATTTTTAGTTCAAAATTTCATGTAAAATATTTTTGTATATAACAATGTTTAGGATAAACCGCTTAGTTTTTGAAATATTTACGAAAAACTAAAAAAACTAGTGATTTTTCAAATTCCTCACTCCCTCCCCCCCAAACCCGACGCTCAAAATGGTGTAACTTTTTACCAAACAATAAGAGGGTTATATAGAACAATTTGGAGTTGGAATAAAACTTTCACTTTGGATGTCAAGGTTAGGCCTTTTTTTGGGTTAATAACACCGTACTATATGCAGTTTCAAGAGTTCTTCTGAGCTGAATAAAATGAAGTATCAATTGTCTCAATCGGACATCAAGAAGCCGAGCAAATGCGATTTGAACTTTGAGGGAAAAAATTCAAATTTTTCAAGTCTGTTCTTTGGATGATTCGATTTATTTCTGAAACGTTTGCACATATGAAAATATTTTCTATGCAGTTTCAAGAGTTCCTCTGAGCTGAATAAAATGAAGTATCAATTGTCTCAATCGGACATCAAGAAGCCGAGCAAATGCGATTTGAACTTTGATGGAAAAAATTCAAATTTTTCAAGTCTGTTCTTTGAATGATTCGATTTATTTCTGAAACGTTTGCACATATGGAAATATTTTCTATGCAGTTTCAAGAGTTCCTCTAAGCTGAATAAAATGAAGTATCAATTGTCTCAATCGGACATCAAGAAGCCGAGCAAATGCGATTTGAACTTTGATGGAAAAAATTCAAATTTTTCAAGTCTGTTCTTTGAATGATTCGATTTATTTCTGAAACGTTTGCACATATGAAAATATTTTCTATGCAGTTTCAAGAGTTCCTCTGAGCTGAATAAAATGAAGTATCAATTGTCTCAATCGGACATCAAGAAGCCGAGCAAATGCGATTTGAACTTTGATGGAAAAAATTCAAATTTTTCAAGTCTGTTCTTTGAATGATTCGATTTATTTCTGAAACGTTTGCACATATGAAAATATTTTCTATGCAGTTTCAAGAGTTCCTCTGAGCTGAATAAAATGAAGTATCAATTGTCTCAATCGGACATCAAGAAGCCGACAAATGCGATTTGAACTTTGATGGAAAAAATTCAAATTTTTCAAGTCTGTTCTTTGGATGATTCGATTTATTTCTGAAACGTTTGCACATATGAAAATATTTTCTATGCAGTTTCAAGAGTTCCTCTGAGCTGAATAAAATGAAGTATCAATTGTCTCAATCGGACATCAAGAAGCCGAGCAAATGCGATTTGAACTTTGGGAAAAAATTCAAATTTTTCAAGTCTGTTCTTTGGATGATTCGATTTATTTCTGAAACGTTTGCACATATGAAAATATTTTCTATGCAGTTTCAAGAGTTCCTCTGAGCTGAATAAAATGAAGTATCAATTGTCTCAATCGGACATCAAGAAGCCGAGCAAATGCGATTTGAACTTTGATGGAAAAAATTCAAATTTTTCAAGTCTTTTCTTTGAATGATTCGATTTATTTCTGAAACGTTTGCACATATGAAAATATTTTCTATGCAGTTTCAAGAGTTCTTTTGAGCTGAATAAAATGAAGTATCAATTGTCTCAATCGGACATCAAGAAGCCGAGCAAATGCGATTTGAACTTTGATGGAAAAAATTCAAATTTTTCAAGTCTGTTCTTTGGATGATTCGATTTATTTCTGAAACGTTTGCACATATGAAAATATTTTCTATGCAGTTTCAAGAGTTCCTCTGAGCTGAATAAAATGAAGTATCAATTGTCTCAATCGGACATCAAGAAGCCGAGCAAATGCGATTTGAACTTTGATGGAAAAAATCAAATTTTTCAAGTCTGTTCTTTGAATGATTCGATTTATTTCTGAAACGTTTGCACATATGAAAATATTTTTTATGCAGTTTCAAGAGTTCCTCTGAGCTGAATAAAATGAAGTATCAATTGTCTCAATCGGACATCAAGAAGCCGAGCAAATGCGATTTGAACTTTGATGGAAAAAATTCAAATTTTTCAAGTCTGTTCTTTGAATGATTCGATTTATTTCTGAAACGTTTGCACATATGAAAATATTTTCTATGCAGTTTCAAGAGTTCCTTTGAGCTGAATAAAATGAAGTATCAATTGTCTCAATCGGACATCAAGAAGCCGAGCAAATGCGATTTGAACTTTGATGGAAAAAATTCAAATTTTTCAAGTCTGTTCTTTGGATGATTCGATTTATTTCTGAAACGTTTGCACATATGAAAATATTTTCTATGCAGTTTCAAGAGTTCCTCTGAGCTGAATAAAATGAAGTATCAATTGTCTCAATCGGACATCAAGAAGCCGAGCAAATGCGATTTGAACTTTGATGGAAAAAATTCAAATTTTTCAAGTCTGTTCTTTGGATGATTCGATTTATTTCTGAAACGTTTGCACATATGAAAATATTTTCTATGCAGTTTCAAGAGTTCCTCTGAGCTGAATAAAATGAAGTATCAATTGTCTCAATCGGACATCAAGAAGCCGAGCAAATGCGATTTGAACTTTGATGGAAAAAATTCAAATTTTTCAAGTCTGTTCTTTGAATGATTCGATTTATTTCTGAAACGTTTGCACATATGAAAATATTTTCTATGCAGTTTCAAGAGTTCCTCTGAGCTGAATAAAATGAAGTATCAATTGTCTCAATCGGACATCAAGAAGCCGAGCAAATGCGATTTGAACTTTGATGGAAAAAATTCAAATTTTTCAAGTCTGTTCTTTGAATGATTCGATTTATTTCTGAAACGTTTGCACATATGAAAATATTTTCTATGCAGTTTCAAGAGTTCCTCTGAGCTGAATAAAATGAAGTATCAATTGTCTCAATCGGACATCAAGAAGCCGAGCAAATGCGATTTGAACTTTGATGGAAAAAATTCAAATTTTTCAAGTCTGTTCTTTGGATGATTCGATTTATTTCTGAAACGTTTGCACATATGAAAATATTTTCTATGCAGTTTCAAGAGTTCCTCTGAGCTGAATAAAATGAAGTATCAATTGTCTCAATCGGACATCAAGAAGCCGAGCAAATGCGATTTGAACTTTGGGGGAAAAAATTCAAATTTTTCAAGTCTGTTCTTTGGATGATTCGATTTATTTCTGAAACGTTTGCACATATGAAAATATTTTCTATGCAGTTTCAAGAGTTCCTCTGAGCTGAATAAAATGAAGTATCAATTGTCTCAATCGGACATCAAGAAGCCGAGCAAATGCGATTTGAACTTTGATGGAAAAAATTCAAATTTTTCAAGTCTGTTCTTTGAATGATTCGATTTATTTCTGAAACGTTTGCACATATGAAAATATTTTCTATGCAGTTTCAAGAGTTCTTTGAGCTGAATAAAATGAAGTATCAATTGTCTCAATCGGACATCAAGAAGCCGAGCAAATGCGATTTGAACTTTGATGGAAAAAATTCAAATTTTTCAAGTCTGTTCTTTGGATGATTCGATTTATTTCTGAAACGTTTGCACATATGAAAATATTTTCTATGCAGTTTCAAGAGATCCTCTGAGCTGAATAAAATGAAGTATCAATTGTCTCAATCGGACATCAAGAAGCCGAGCAAATGCGATTTGAACTTTGATGGAAAAAATTCAAATTTTTCAAGTCTGTTCTTTGAATGATTCGATTTATTTCTGAAACGTTTGCACATATGAAAATATTTTTTATGCAGTTTCAAGAGTTCCTCTGAGCTGAATAAAATGAAGTATCAATTGTCTCAATCGGACATCAAGAAGCCGAGCAAATGCGATTTGAACTTTGATGGAAAAAATTCAAATTTTTCAAGTCTGTTCTTTGAATGATTCGATTTATTTCTGAAACGTTTGCACATATGAAAATATTTTCTATGCAGTTTCAAGAGTTCCTTGAGCTGAATAAAATGAAGTATCAATTGTCTCAATCGGACATCAAGAAGCCGAGCAAATGCGATTTGAACTTTGATGGAAAAAATTCAAATTTTTCAAGTCTGTTCTTTGGATGATTCGATTTATTTCTGAAACGTTTGCACATATGAAAATATTTTCTATGCAGTTTCAAGAGTTCCTCTGAGCTGAATAAAATGAAGTATCAATTGTCTCAATCGGACATCAAGAAGCCGAGCAAATGCGATTTGAACTTTGATGGAAAAAATTCAAATTTTTCAAGTCTGTTCTTTGGATGATTCGATTTATTTCTGAAACGTTTGCACATATGAAAATATTTTCTATGCAGTTTCAAGAGTTCCTCTGAGCTGAATAAAATGAAGTATCAATTGTCTCAATCGGACATCAAGAAGCCGAGCAAATGCGATTTGAACTTTGATGGAAAAAATTCAAATTTTTCAAGTCTGTTCTTTGAATGATTCGATTTATTTCTGAAACGTTTGCACATATGAAAATATTTTCTATGCAGTTTCAAGAGTTCCTCTGAGCTGAATAAAATGAAGTATCAATTGTCTCAATCGGACATCAAGAAGCCGAGCAAATGCGATTTGAACTTTGATGGAAAAAATTCAAATTTTTCAAGTCTGTTCTTTGGATGATTCGATTTATTTCTGAAACGTTTGCACATATGAAAATATTTTCTATGCAGTTTCAAGAGTTCCTCTGAGCTGAATAAAATGAAGTATCAATTGTCTCAATCGGACATCAAGAAGCCGAGCAAATGCGATTTGAACTTTGATGGAAAAAATTCAAATTTTTCAAGTCTGTTCTTTGGATGATTCGATTTATTTCTGAAACGTTTGCACATATGAAAATATTTTCTATGCAGTTTCAAGAGTTCCTCTGAGCTGAATAAAATGAAGTATCAATTGTCTCAATCGGACATCAAGAAGCCGAGCAAATGCGATTTGAACTTTGATGGAAAAAATTCAAATTTTTCAAGTCTGTTCTTTGGATGATTCGATTTATTTCTGAAACGTTTGCACATATGAAAATATTTTCTATGCAGTTTCAAGAGTTCCTCTGAGCTGAATAAAATGAAGTATCAATTGTCTCAATCGGACATCAAGAAGCCGAGCAAATGCGATTTGAACTTTGATGGAAAAAATTCAAATTTTTCAAGTCTGTTCTTTGAATGATTCGATTTATTTCTGAAACGTTTGCACATATGAAAATATTTTCTATGCAGTTTCAAGAGTTCTTCTGAGCTGAATAAAATGAAGTATCAATTGTCTCAATCGGACATCAAGAAGCCGAGCAAATGCGATTTGAACTTTGATGGAAAAAATTCAAATTTTTCAAGTCTGTTCTTTGGATGATTCGATTTATTTCTGAAACGTTTGCACATATGAAAATATTTTCTATGCAGTTTCAAGAGTTCCTCTGAGCTGAATAAAATGAAGTATCAATTGTCTCAATCGGACATCAAGAAGCCGAGCAAATGCGATTTGAACTTTGATGGAAAAAATTCAAATTTTTCAAGTCTGTTCTTTGAATGATTCGATTTATTTCTGAAACGTTTGCACATATGAAAATATTTTCTATGCAGTTTCAAGAGTTCCTCTGAGCTGAATAAAATGAAGTATCAATTGTCTCAATCGGACATCAAGAAGCCGAGCAAATGCGATTTGAACTTTGATGGAAAAAATTCAAATTTTTCAAGTCTGTTCTTTGAATGATTCGATTTATTTCTGAAACGTTTGCACATATGAAAATATTTTCTATGCAGTTTCAAGAGTTCCTCTGAGCTGAATAAAATGAAGTATCAATTGTCTCAATCGGACATCAAGAAGCCGAGCAAATGCGATTTGAACTTTGATGGAAAAAATTCAAATTTTTCAAGTCTGTTCTTTGGATGATTCGATTTATTTCTGAAACGTTTGCACATATGAAAATATTTTCTATGCAGTTTCAAGAGTTCCTCTGAGCTGAATAAAATGAAGTATCAATTGTCTCAATCGGACATCAAGAAGCCGAGCAAATGCGATTTGAACTTTGATGGAAAAAATTCAAATTTTTCAAGTCTGTTCTTTGAATGATTCGATTTATTTCTGAAACGTTTGCACATATGAAAATATTTTCTATGCAGTTTCAAGAGTTCTTCTGAGCTGAATAAAATGAAGTATCAATTGTCTCAATCGGACATCAAGAAGCCGAGCAAATGCGATTTGAACTTTGATGGAAAAAATTCAAATTTTTCAAGTCTGTTCTTTGAATGATTCGATTTATTTCTGAAACGTTTGCACATATGAAAATATTTTCTATGCAGTTTCAAGAGTTCTTCTGAGCTGAATAAAATGAAGTATCAATTGTCTCAATCGGACATCAAGAAGCCGAGCAAATGCGATTTGAACTTTGATGGAAAAAATTCAAATTTTTCAAGTCTGTTCTTTGGATGATTCGATTTATTTCTGAAACGTTTGCACATATGAAAATATTTTCTATGCAGTTTCAAGAGTTCCTCTGAGCTGAATAAAATGAAGTATCAATTGTCTCAATCGGACATCAAGAAGCCGAGCAAATGCGATTTGAACTTTGATGGAAAAAATTCAAATTTTTCAAGTCTGTTCTTTGGATGATTCGATTTATTTCTGAAACGTTTGCACATATGAAAATATTTTCTATGCAGTTTCAAGAGTTCCTCTGAGCTGAATAAAATGAAGTATCAATTGTCTCAATCGGACATCAAGAAGCCGAGCAAATGCGATTTGAACTTTGATGGAAAAAATTCAAATTTTTCAAGTCTGTTCTTTGGATGATTCGATTTATTTCTGAAACGTTTGCACATATGAAAATATTTTCTATGCAGTTTCAAGAGTTCCTCTGAGCTGAATAAAATGAAGTATCAATTGTCTCAATCGGACATCAAGAAGCCGAGCAAATGCGATTTGAACTTTGATGGAAAAAATTCAAATTTTTCAAGTCTGTTCTTTGAATGATTCGATTTATTTCTGAAACGTTTGCACATATGAAAATATTTTCTATGCAGTTTCAAGAGTTCTCTGAGCTGAATAAAATGAAGTATCAATTGTCTCAATCGGACATCAAGAAGCCGAGCAAATGCGATTTGAACTTTGATGGAAAAAATTCAAATTTTTCAAGTCTGTTCTTTGAATGATTCGATTTATTTCTGAAACGTTTGCACATATGAAAATATTTTCTATGCAGTTTCAAGAGTTCCTCTGAGCTGAATAAAATGAAGTATCAATTGTCTCAATCGGACATCAAGAAGCCGAGCAAATGCGATTTGAACTTTGATGGAAAAAATTCAAATTTTTCAAGTCTGTTCTTTGAATGATTCGATTTATTTCTGAAACGTTTGCACATATGAAAATATTTTCTATGCAGTTTCAAGAGTTCTTCTGAGCTGAATAAAATGAAGTATCAATTGTCTCAATCGGACATCAAGAAGCCGAGCAAATGCGATTTGAACTTTGATGGAAAAAATTCAAATTTTTCAAGTCTGTTCTTTGGATGATTCGATTTATTTCTGAAACGTTTGCACATATGAAAATATTTTCTATGCAGTTTCAAGAGTTCCTCTGAGCTGAATAAAATGAAGTATCAATTGTCTCAATCGGACATCAAGAAGCCGAGCAAATGCGATTTGAACTTTGATGGAAAAAATTCAAATTTTTCAAGTCTGTTCTTTGAATGATTCGATTTATTTCTGAAACGTTTGCACATATGAAAATATTTTCTATGCAGTTTCAAGAGTTCTTGAGCTGAATAAAATGAAGTATCAATTGTCTCAATCGGACATCAAGAAGCCGAGCAAATGCGATTTGAACTTTGATGGAAAAAATTCAAATTTTTCAAGTCTGTTCTTTGAATGATTCGATTTATTTCTGAAACGTTTGCACATATGAAAATATTTTCTATGCAGTTTCAAGAGTTCTCTGAGCTGAATAAAATGAAGTATCAATTGTCTCAATCGGACATCAAGAAGCCGAGCAAATGCGATTTGAACTTTGATGGAAAAAATTCAAATTTTTCAAGTCTGTTCTTTGAATGATTCGATTTATTTCTGAAACGTTTGCACATATGAAAATATTTTCTATGCAGTTTCAAGAGTTCCTCTGAGCTGAATAAAATGAAGTATCAATTGTCTCAATCGGACATCAAGAAGCCGAGCAAATGCGATTTGAACTTTGATGGAAAAAATTCAAATTTTTCAAGTCTGTTCTTTGGATGATTCGATTTATTTCTGAAACGTTTGCACATATGAAAATATTTTCTATGCAGTTTCAAGAGTTCCTCTGAGCTGAATAAAATGAAGTATCAATTGTCTCAATCGGACATCAAGAAGCCGAGCAAATGCGATTTGAACTTTGATGGAAAAAATTCAAATTTTTCAAGTCTGTTCTTTGGATGATTCGATTTATTTCTGAAACGTTTGCACATATGGAAATATTTTCTATGCAGTTTCAAGAGTTTGCCTGAGCTGAATAAAATGAAGTATCAATTGTCTCAATCGGACATCAAGAAGCCGAGCAAATGCGATTTGAACTTTGATGGAAAAAATTCAAATTTTTCAAGTCTGTTCTTTGGATGATTCGATTTATTTCTGAAACGTTTGCACATATGAAAATATTTTCTATGCAGTTTCAAGAGTTCCTCTGAGCTGAATAAAATGAAGTATCAATTGTCTCAATCGGACATCAAGAAGCCGAGCAAATGCGATTTGAACTTTGATGGAAAAAATTCAAATTTTTCAAGTCTGTTCTTTGAATGATTCGATTTATTTCTGAAACGTTTGCACATATGAAAATATTTTCTATGCAGTTTCAAGAGTTCCTCTGAGCTGAATAAAATGAAGTATCAATTGTCTCAATCGGACATCAAGAAGCCGAGCAAATGCGATTTGAACTTTGATGGAAAAAATTCAAATTTTTCAAGTCTGTTCTTTGAATGATTCGATTTATTTCTGAAACGTTTGCACATATGAAAATATTTTCTATGCAGTTTCAAGAGTTCCTCTGAGCTGAATAAAATGAAGTATCAATTGTCTCAATCGGACATCAAGAAGCCGAGCAAATGCGATTTGAACTTTGATGGAAAAAATTCAAATTTTTCAAGTCTGTTCTTTGAATGATTCGATTTATTTCTGAAACGTTTGCACATATGAAAATATTTTCTATGCAGTTTCAAGAGTTCCTCTGAGCTGAATAAAATGAAGTATCAATTGTCTCAATCGGACATCAAGAAGCCGAGCAAATGCGATTTGAACTTTGATGGAAAAAATTCAAATTTTTCAAGTCTGTTCTTTGAATGATTCGATTTATTTCTGAAACGTTTGCACATATGAAAATATTTTCTATGCAGTTTCAAGAGTTCCTCTGAGCTGAATAAAATGAAGTATCAATTGTCTCAATCGGACATCAAGAAGCCGAGCAAATGCGATTTGAACTTTGATGGAAAAAATTCAAATTTTTCAAGTCTGTTCTTTGAATGATTCGATTTATTTCTGAAACGTTTGCACATATGAAAATATTTTCTATGCAGTTTCAAGAGTTCCTCTGAGCTGAATAAAATGAAGTATCAATTGTCTCAATCGGACATCAAGAAGCCGAGCAAATGCGATTTGAACTTTGATGGAAAAAATTCAAATTTTTCAAGTCTGTTCTTTGGATGATTCGATTTATTTCTGAAACGTTTGCACATATGAAAATATTTTCTATGCAGTTTCAAGAGTTCCTCTGAGCTGAATAAAATGAAGTATCAATTGTCTCAATCGGACATCAAGAAGCCGAGCAAATGCGATTTGAACTTTGATGGAAAAAATTCAAATTTTTCAAGTCTGTTCTTTGGATGATTCGATTTATTTCTGAAACGTTTGCACATATGAAAATATTTTCTATGCAGTTTCAAGAGTTCCTCTGAGCTGAATAAAATGAAGTATCAATTGTCTCAATCGGACATCAAGAAGCCGAGCAAATGCGATTTGAACTTTGATGGAAAAAATTCAAATTTTTCAAGTCTGTTCTTTGGATGATTCGATTTATTTCTGAAACGTTTGCACATATGAAAATATTTTCTATGCAGTTTCAAGAGTTCCTCTGAGCTGAATAAAATGAAGTATCAATTGTCTCAATCGGACATCAAGAAGCCGAGCAAATGCGATTTGAACTTTGATGGAAAAAATTCAAATTTTTCAAGTCTGTTCTTTGAATGATTCGATTTATTTCTGAAACGTTTGCACATATGAAAATATTTTCTATGCAGTTTCAAGAGTTCCTCTGAGCTGAATAAAATGAAGTATCAATTGTCTCAATCGGACATCAAGAAGCCGAGCAAATGCGATTTGAACTTTGATGGAAAAAATTCAAATTTTTCAAGTCTGTTCTTTGGATGATTCGATTTATTTCTGAAACGTTTGCACATATGAAAATATTTTCTATGCAGTTTCAAGAGTTCTCTGAGCTGAATAAAATGAAGTATCAATTGTCTCAATCGGACATCAAGAAGCCGAGCAAATGCGATTTGAACTTTGATGGAAAAAATTCAAATTTTTCAAGTCTGTTCTTTGGATGATTCGATTTATTTCTGAAACGTTTGCACATATGAAAATATTTTCTATGCAGTTTCAAGAGTTCCTCTGAGCTGAATAAAATGAAGTATCAATTGTCTCAATCGGACATCAAGAAGCCGAGCAAATGCGATTTGAACTTTGATGGAAAAAATTCAAATTTTTCAAGTCTGTTCTTTGAATGATTCGATTTATTTCTGAAACGTTTGCACATATGAAAATATTTTCTATGCAGTTTCAAGAGTTCCTCTGAGCTGAATAAAATGAAGTATCAATTGTCTCAATCGGACATCAAGAAGCCGAGCAAATGCGATTTGAACTTTGATGGAAAAAATTCAAATTTTTCAAGTCTGTTCTTTGAATGATTCGATTTATTTCTGAAACGTTTGCACATATGAAAATATTTTCTATGCAGTTTCAAGAGTTCCTCTGAGCTGAATAAAATGAAGTATCAATTGTCTCAATCGGACATCAAGAAGCCGAGCAAATGCGATTTGAACTTTGATGGAAAAAATTCAAATTTTTCAAGTCTGTTCTTTGGATGATTCGATTTATTTCTGAAACGTTTGCACATATGAAAATATTTTCTATGCAGTTTCAAGAGTTCCTCTGAGCTGAATAAAATGAAGTATCAATTGTCTCAATCGGACATCAAGAAGCCGAGCAAATGCGATTTGAACTTTGATGGAAAAAATTCAAATTTTTCAAGTCTGTTCTTTGAATGATTCGATTTATTTCTGAAACGTTTGCACATATGAAAATATTTTCTATGCAGTTTCAAGAGTTCCTCTGAGCTGAATAAAATGAAGTATCAATTGTCTCAATCGGACATCAAGAAGCCGAGCAAATGCGATTTGAACTTTGATGGAAAAAATTCAAATTTTTCAAGTCTGTTCTTTGAATGATTCGATTTATTTCTGAAACGTTTGCACATATGAAAATATTTTCTATGCAGTTTCAAGAGTTCCTCTGAGCTGAATAAAATGAAGTATCAATTGTCTCAATCGGACATCAAGAAGCCGAGCAAATGCGATTTGAACTTTGATGGAAAAAATTCAAATTTTTCAAGTCTGTTCTTTGAATGATTCGATTTATTTCTGAAACGTTTGCACATATGAAAATATTTTCTATGCAGTTTCAAGAGTTCCTCTGAGCTGAATAAAATGAAGTATCAATTGTCTCAATCGGACATCAAGAAGCCGAGCAAATGCGATTTGAACTTTGATGGAAAAAATTCAAATTTTTCAAGTCTGTTCTTTGAATGATTCGATTTATTTCTGAAACGTTTGCACATATGAAAATATTTTCTATGCAGTTTCAAGAGTTCCTCTGAGCTGAATAAAATGAAGTATCAATTGTCTCAATCGGACATCAAGAAGCCGAGCAAATGCGATTTGAACTTTGATGGAAAAAATTCAAATTTTTCAAGTCTGTTCTTTGGATGATTCGATTTATTTCTGAAACGTTTGCACATATGAAAATATTTTCTATGCAGTTTCAAGAGTTCCTCTGAGCTGAATAAAATGAAGTATCAATTGTCTCAATCGGACATCAAGAAGCCGAGCAAATGCGATTTGAACTTTGATGGAAAAAATTCAAATTTTTCAAGTCTGTTCTTTGGATGATTCGATTTATTTCTGAAACGTTTGCACATATGAAAATATTTTCTATGCAGTTTCAAGAGTTCCTCTGAGCTGAATAAAATGAAGTATCAATTGTCTCAATCGGACATCAAGAAGCCGAGCAAATGCGATTTGAACTTTGATGGAAAAAATTCAAATTTTTCAAGTCTGTTCTTTGGAATGATTCGATTTATTTCTGAAACGTTTGCACATATGAAAATATTTTCTATGCAGTTTCAAGAGTTCCTCTGAGCTGAATAAAATGAAGTATCAATTGTCTCAATCGGACATCAAGAAGCCGAGCAAATGCGATTTGAACTTTGATGGAAAAAATTCAAATTTTTCAAGTCTGTTCTTTGAATGATTCGATTTATTTCTGAAACGTTTGCACATATGAAAATATTTTCTATGCAGTTTCAAGAGTTCCTCTGAGCTGAATAAAATGAAGTATCAATTGTCTCAATCGGACATCAAGAAGCCGAGCAAATGCGATTTGAACTTTGATGGAAAAAATTCAAATTTTTCAAGTCTGTTCTTTGAATGATTCGATTTATTTCTGAAACGTTTGCACATATGAAAATATTTTCTATGCAGTTTCAAGAGTTCCTCTGAGCTGAATAAAATGAAGTATCAATTGTCTCAATCGGACATCAAGAAGCCGAGCAAATGCGATTTGAACTTTGATGGAAAAAATTCAAATTTTTCAAGTCTGTTCTTTGAATGATTCGATTTATTTCTGAAACGTTTGCACATATGAAAATATTTTCTATGCAGTTTCAAGAGTTCCTCTGAGCTGAATAAAATGAAGTATCAATTGTCTCAATCGGACATCAAGAAGCCGAGCAAATGCGATTTGAACTTTGATGGAAAAAATTCAAATTTTTCAAGTCTGTTCTTTGGATGATTCGATTTATTTCTGAAACGTTTGCACATATGAAAATATTTTCTATGCAGTTTCAAGAGTTCCTCTGAGCTGAATAAAATGAAGTATCAATTGTCTCAATCGGACATCAAGAAGCCGAGCAAATGCGATTTGAACTTTGATGGAAAAAATTCAAATTTTTCAAGTCTGTTCTTTGAATGATTCGATTTATTTCTGAAACGTTTGCACATATGAAAATATTTTCTATGCAGTTTCAAGAGTTCCTCTGAGCTGAATAAAATGAAGTATCAATTGTCTCAATCGGACATCAAGAAGCCGAGCAAATGCGATTTGAACTTTGATGGAAAAAATTCAAATTTTTCAAGTCTGTTCTTTGGATGATTCGATTTATTTCTGAAACGTTTGCACATATGAAAATATTTTCTATGCAGTTTCAAGAGTTCCTCTGAGCTGAATAAAATGAAGTATCAATTGTCTCAATCGGACATCAAGAAGCCGAGCAAATGCGATTTGAACTTTGATGGAAAAAATTCAAATTTTTCAAGTCTGTTCTTTGAATGATTCGATTTTTTCTGAAACGTTTGCACATATGGAAATATTTTCTATGCAGTTTCAAGAGTTCCCCTGAGCTGAATAAAATGAAGTATCAATTGTCTCAATCGGACATCAAGAAGCCGAGCAAATGCGATTTGAACTTTGATGGAAAAAATTCAAATTTTTCAAGTCTGTTCTTTGGATGATTCGATTTATTTCTGAAACGTTTGCACATATGAAAATATTTTCTATGCAGTTTCAAGAGTTCTCTGAGCTGAATAAAATGAAGTATCAATTGTCTCAATCGGACATCAAGAAGCCGAGCAAATGCGATTTGAACTTTGATGGAAAAAATTCAAATTTTTCAAGTCTGTTCTTTGAATGATTCGATTTATTTCTGAAACGTTTGCACATATGAAAATATTTTCTATGCAGTTTCAAGAGTTCCTCTGAGCTGAATAAAATGAAGTATCAATTGTCTCAATCGGACATCAAGAAGCCGAGCAAATGCGATTTGAACTTTGATGGAAAAAATTCAAATTTTTCAAGTCTGTTCTTTGAATGATTCGATTTATTTCTGAAACGTTTGCACATATGAAAATATTTTCTATGCAGTTTCAAGAGTTTCTCTGAGCTGAATAAATGAAAGTATCAATTGTCTCAATCGGACATCAAGAAGCCGAGCAAATGCGATTTGAACTTTGATGGAAAAAATTCAAATTTTTCAAGTCTGTTCTTTGGATGATTCGATTTATTTCTGAAACGTTTGCACATATGAAAATATTTTCTATGCAGTTTCAAGAGTTCCTCTGAGCTGAATAAAATGAAGTATCAATTGTCTCAATCGGACATCAAGAAGCCGAGCAAATGCGATTTGAACTTTGATGGAAAAAATTCAAATTTTTCAAGTCTGTTCTTTGGATGATTCGATTTATTTCTGAAACGTTTGCACATATGAAAATATTTTCTATGCAGTTTCAAGAGTTCCTCTGAGCTGAATAAAATGAAGTATCAATTGTCTCAATCGGACATCAAGAAGCCGAGCAAATGCGATTTGAACTTTGATGGAAAAAATTCAAATTTTTCAAGTCTGTTCTTTGGAGATGATTCGATTTATTTCTGAAACGTTTGCACATATGAAAATATTTTCTATGCAGTTTCAAGAGTTCCTCTGAGCTGAATAAAATGAAGTATCAATTGTCTCAATCGGACATCAAGAAGCCGAGCAAATGCGATTTGAACTTTGATGGAAAAAATTCAAATTTTTCAAGTCTGTTCTTTGAATGATTCGATTTATTTCTGAAACGTTTGCACATATGAAAATATTTTCTATGCAGTTTCAAGAGTTCCTCTGAGCTGAATAAAATGAAGTATCAATTGTCTCAATCGGACATCAAGAAGCCGAGCAAATGCGATTTGAACTTTGATGGAAAAAATTCAAATTTTTCAAGTCTGTTCTTTGAATGATTCGATTTATTTCTGAAACGTTTGCACATATGAAAATATTTTCTATGCAGTTTCAAGAGTTCCTCTGAGCTGAATAAAATGAAGTATCAATTGTCTCAATCGGACATCAAGAAGCCGAGCAAATGCGATTTGAACTTTGATGGAAAAAATTCAAATTTTTCAAGTCTGTTCTTTGGATGATTCGATTTATTTCTGAAACGTTTGCACATATGAAAATATTTTCTATGCAGTTTCAAGAGTTCCTCTGAGCTGAATAAAATGAAGTATCAATTGTCTCAATCGGACATCAAGAAGCCGAGCAAATGCGATTTGAACTTTGATGGAAAAAATTCAAATTTTTCAAGTCTGTTCTTTGAATGATTCGATTTATTTCTGAAACGTTTGCACATATGAAAATATTTTCTATGCAGTTTCAAGAGTTCCTCTGAGCTGAATAAAATGAAGTATCAATTGTCTCAATCGGACATCAAGAAGCCGAGCAAATGCGATTTGAACTTTGATGGAAAAAATTCAAATTTTTCAAGTCTGTTCTTTGAATGATTCGATTTATTTCTGAAACGTTTGCACATATGAAAATATTTCTATGCAGTTTCAAGAGTTCCTCTGAGCTGAATAAAATGAAGTATCAATTGTCTCAATCGGACATCAAGAAGCCGAGCAAATGCGATTTGAACTTTGATGGAAAAAATTCAAATTTTTCAAGTCTGTTCTTTGAATGATTCGATTTATTTCTGAAACGTTTGCACATATGAAAATATTTTCTATGCAGTTTCAAGAGTTCCTCTGAGCTGAATAAAATGAAGTATCAATTGTCTCAATCGGACATCAAGAAGCCGAGCAAATGCGATTTGAACTTTGATGGAAAAAATTCAAATTTTTCAAGTCTGTTCTTTGAATGATTCGATTTATTTCTGAAACGTTTGCACATATGAAAATATTTTCTATGCAGTTTCAAGAGTTCCTCTGAGCTGAATAAAATGAAGTATCAATTGTCTCAATCGGACATCAAGAAGCCGAGCAAATGCGATTTGAACTTTGATGGAAAAAATTCAATTTTTCAAGTCTGTTCTTTGAATGATTCGATTTATTTCTGAAACGTTTGCACATATGAAAATATTTTCTATGCAGTTTCAAGAGTTCCTCTGAGCTGAATAAAATGAAGTATCAATTGTCTCAATCGGACATCAAGAAGCCGAGCAAATGCGATTTGAACTTTGATGGAAAAAATTCAAATTTTTCAAGTCTGTTCTTTGAATGATTCGATTTATTTCTGAAACGTTTGCACATATGAAAATATTTTCTATGCAGTTTCAAGAGTTCCTCTGAGCTGAATAAAATGAAGTATCAATTGTCTCAATCGGACATCAAGAAGCCGAGCAAATGCGATTTGAACTTTGATGGAAAAATTCAAATTTTTCAAGTCTGTTCTTTGAATGATTCGATTTATTTCTGAAACGTTTGCACATATGAAAATATTTTCTATGCAGTTTCAAGAGTTCCTCTGAGCTGAATAAAATGAAGTATCAATTGTCTTTCAATCGACATCAAGAAGCCGAGCAAATGCGATTTGAACTTTGATGGAAAAAATTCAAATTTTTCAAGTCTGTTCTTTGAATGATTCGATTTATTTCTGAAACGTTTGCACATATGAAAATATTTTCTATGCAGTTTCAAGAGTTCCTCTGAGCTGAATAAAATGAAGTATCAATTGTCTCAATCGGACATCAAGAAGCCGAGCAAATGCGATTTGAACTTTGATGGAAAAATTCAAATTTTTCAAGTCTGTTCTTTGGATGATTCGATTTATTTCTGAAACGTTTGCACATATGAAAATATTTTCTATGCAGTTTCAAGAGTTCCTCTGAGCTGAATAAAATGAAGTATCAATTGTCTCAATCGGACATCAAGAAGCCGAGCAAATGCGATTTGAACTTTGATGGAAAAAATTCAAATTTTTCAAGTCTGTTCTTTGAATGATTCGATTTATTTCTGAAACGTTTGCACATATGAAAATATTTTCTATGCAGTTTCAAGAGTTCCTCTGAGCTGAATAAAATGAAGTATCAATTGTCTCAATCGGACATCAAGAAGCCGAGCAAATGCGATTTGAACTTTGATGGAAAAAATTCAAATTTTTCAAGTCTGTTCTTTGAATGATTCGATTTTTTTTCTGAAACGTTTGCACATATGAAAATATTTTCTATGCAGTTTCAAGAGTTCTTCTGAGCTGAATAAATGAAGTATCAATTGTCTCAATCGGACATCAAGAAGCCGAGCAAATGCGATTTGAACTTTGATGGAAAAAATTCAAATTTTTCAAGTCTGTTCTTTGAATGATTCGATTTATTTCTGAAACGTTTGCACATATGAAAATATTTTCTATGCAGTTTCAAGAGTTCCTTCTGAGCTGAATAAAATGAAGTATCAATTGTCTCAATCGGACATCAAGAAGCCGAGCAAATGCGATTTGAACTTTGATGGAAAAAATTCAAATTTTTCAAGTCTGTTCTTTGATGATTCGATTTATTTCTGAAACGTTTGCACATATGAAAATATTTTCTATGCAGTTTCAAGAGTTCCTCTGAGCTGAATAAAATGAAGTATCAATTGTCTCAATCGGACATCAAGAAGCCGAGCAAATGCGATTTGAACTTTGATGGAAAAAATTCAAATTTTTCAAGTCTGTTCTTTGAATGATTCGATTTATTTCTGAAACGTTTGCACATATGAAATATTTTCTATGCAGTTTCAAGAGTTCCTCTGAGCTGAATAAAATGAAGTATCAATTGTCTCAATCGGACATCAAGAAGCCGAGCAAATGCGATTTGAACTTTGATGGAAAAAATTCAAATTTTTCAAGTCTGTTCTTTGAATGATTCGATTTATTTCTGAAACGTTTGCACATATGAAAATTTTTCTATGCAGTTTCAAGAGTTCCTCTCTGAGCTGAATAAAATGAAGTATCAATTGTCTCAATCGGACATCAAGAAGCCGAGCAAATGCGATTTGAACTTTGATGGAAAAAATTCAAATTTTCAAGTCTGTTCTTTGAATGATTCGATTTATTTCTGAAACGTTTGCACATATGAAAATATTTTCTATGCAGTTTCAAGAGTTCCTCTGAGCTGAATAAAATCAAGTATCAATTGTCTCAATCGGACATCAAGAAGCCGAGCATTTCGATTTGAACTTTGATGGAAAAAATTCAAATTTTTCAAGTCTGTTCTTTGGATGATTCGATTTATTTCTGAAACGTTTGCACATATGAAAATATTTTCTATGCAGTTTCAAGAGTTCCTCTGAGCTGAATAAAATGAAGTATCAATTGTCTCAATCGGACATCAAGAAGCCGAGCAAATGCGATTTGAACTTTGATGGAAAAAATTCAAATTTTTCAAGTCTGTTCTTTGGATGATTCGATTTATTTCTGAAACGTTGCACATATGAAAATATTTTCTATGCAGTTTCAAGAGTTCCTCTGAGCTGAATAAAATGAAGTATCAATTGTCTCAATCGGACATCAAGAAGCCGAGCAAATGCGATTTGAACTTTGATGGAAAAATTCAAATTTTTCAAGTCTGTTCTTTGATGATTCGATTTATTTCTGAAACGTTTGCACATATGAAAATATTTTCTATGCAGTTTCAAGAGTTCCTCTGAGCTGAATAAAATGAAGTATCAATTGTCTCAATCGGACATCAAGAAGCCGAGCAAATGCGATTTGAACTTTGATGGAAAAAAATTCAATTTTTCAAGTCTGTTCTTTGGATGATTCGATTTATTTCTGAAACGTTTGCACATATGAAAATATTTTCTATGCAGTTTCAAGAGTTCCTCTGAGCTGAATAAAATGAAGTATCAATTGTCTCAATCGGACATCAAGAAGCCGAGCAAATGCGATTTGAACTTTGATGGAAAAAATTCAAATTTTTCAAGTCTGTTCTTTGAATGATTCGATTTATTTCTGAAACGTTTGCACATATGAAAATATTTTCTATGCAGTTTCAAGAGTTCCTCTGAGCTGAATAAAATGAAGTATCAATTGTCTCAATCGGACATCAAGAAGCCGAGCAAATGCGATTTGAACTTTGATGGAAAAAATTCAATTTTTCAAGTCTGTTCTTTGAATGATTCGATTTATTTCTGAAACGTTTGCACATATGAAATATTTTTCTATGCTTTCTATGCAGTTTCAAGAGTTCCTCTGAGCTGAATAAAATGAAGTATCAATTGTCTCAATCGGACATCAAGAAGCCGAGCAAATGCGATTTGAACTTTGATGGAAAAAATTCAAATTTTTCAAGTCTGTTCTTTGAATGATTCGATTTATTTCTGAAACGTTTGCACATATGAAAATATTTTCTATGCAGTTTCAAGAGTTCCTCTGAGCTGAATAAAATGAAGTATCAATTGTCTCAATCGGACATCAAGAAGCCGAGCAAATGCGATTTGAACTTTGATGGAAAAAATTCAAATTTTTCAAGTCTGTTCTTTGAATGATTCGATTTATTTCTGAAACGTTTGCACATATGAAAATATTTTCTATGCAGTTTCAAGAGTTTCTCTGAGCTGAATAAAATGAAGTATCATTGTCTCAATCGGACATCAAGAAGCCGAGCAAATGCGATTTGAACTTTGATGGAAAAAATTCAAATTTTTCAAGTCTGTTCTTTGGATGATTCGATTTATTTCTGAAACGTTTGCACATATGAAATATTTTTATGCAGTTTTCAAGAGTTCCTCTGAGCTGAATAAAATAAGTATCAATTGTCTCAATCGGACATCAAGAAGCCGAGCAAATGCGATTTGAACTTTGATGGAAAAAATTCAAATTTTTCAAAGTCTGTTCTTTGGAATGATTCGATTTATTTCTGAAACGTTTGCACATATGAAAATATTTTCTATGCAGTTTCAAAGAGTTCCTCTGAGCTGAATAAAATGAAGTATCAATTGTCTCAATCGGACATCAAGAAGCCGAGCAAATGCGATTTGAACTTTGATGGAAAAAATTCAAATTTTTCAAGTCTGTTCTTTGGATGATTCGATTTATTTCTGAAACGTTTGCACATATGAAAATATTTTCTATGCAGTTTCAAGAGTTCCTCTGAGCTGAATAAAATGAAGTATCAATTGTCTCAATCGGACATCAAGAAGCCGAGCAAATGCGATTTGAACTTTGATGGAAAAAATTCAAATTTTTCAAGTCTGTTCTTTGAATGATTCGATTTATTTCTGAAACGTTTGCACATATGAAAATATTTTCTATGCAGTTTCAAGAGTTCCTCTGAGCTGAATAAAATGAAGTATCAATTGTCTCAATCGGACATCAAGAAGCCGAGCAAATGCGATTTGAACTTTGATGGAAAAAATTCAATTTTTCAAGTCTGTTCTTTGAATGATTCGATTTATTTCTGAAACGTTTGCACATATGAAAATATTTCTATGCATTTTCAAGAGTTCCTCTGAGCTGAATAAAATGAAGTATCAATTGTCTCAATCGGACATCAAGAAGCCGAGCAAATGCGATTTGAACTTTGATGGAAAAATTCAAATTTTTTCAAGTCTGTTCTTTGAATGATTCGATTTATTTCTGAAACGTTTGCACATATGAAAATATTTTCTATGCAGTTTCAAGAGTTCCTCTGAGCTGAATAAAATGAAGTATCAATTGTCTCAATCGGACATCAAGAAGCCGAGCAAATGCGATTTGAACTTTGATGGAAAAAATTCAAATTTTTCAAGTCTGTTCTTTGAATGATTCGATTTATTTCTGAACGTTTTGCACATATGAAAATATTTTCTATGCAGTTTCAAAGAGTTCCTCTGAGCTGAATAAAATGAAGTATCAATTGTCTCAATCGGAATCAAGAAGCCGAGCAAATGCGATTTGAACTTTGATGGAAAAAATTCAAATTTTTCAAGTCTGTTCTTTGAATGATTCGATTTATTTCTGAAACGTTTGCACATATGAAAATATTTCTATATGCAGTTTCAAGAGTTCCTCTGAGCTGAATAAAAGAAGTATCAATTGTCTCAATCGGACATCAAGAAGCCGCGAGCAAATGCGATTTGAACT